>BSBM01000512.1:4382500-4612500 GCA_027924585.1 Larix kaempferi | reverse complement strand
GCCTAACCTTGTGAACTTTGGAAGACAATGTAGTGGAGAGTTCTAGCTGGCAAGGATACCCCGTCATCTCTTCTCCATGTTGTACACTGTATCATTCCTTGACATGCAAGGTTGGAAACTTTGATAGTTGTTGGTAATTAATGAGGTATTAATGCGAGGTTTGATAGGCTTTCCACGTTGCACTGTTGGCTCTTCTCTATCCGTTGATCACTCCAGATCTAGTTCGTTGGTTTGAGCAACCCTAAACCGTTTTGTTTGTATTGATGACAAATGTTTCGGCCTTTCAATGTGTTAATATAATGAGGCCGACAGGCTGCCAAATTTTTAGGGTGATAGGAGGTGTTCTTCCAGGGTTTTGAACCTGTAACTTATGAGAGTAAACGTTTAAGTGTTGCAGGATTTGGCTTCAAGCCAGAAGGCCGTGATGTTGTAGTATGAAGGGTAGGTGAGCATCAACTGTTGAGAGTACTCAGTCATTGGTTCTTTGGCTCTTTCGAAAGGTGATAACACTTGTTGGTTTTTCCTGCGAGTAAGAAGGATTACAGTCGACCTTTGCTTTTCGGCATCGACAGTTGAAAAAGCGGTCTCCAGATAATTTAGTAAGAATTTACTGCAAGTTAAAACGTAGATTTTGCATTCAGTAAAGTGTCACCCGTTTATAACCACTTGCTTGGTGTTTTGGCAGGTTTTCTCTTCATTGGAGGGTTTCTGTGCTACAAAAAGAAAGGAATGCTTCTACGGTTTCCGAGTAAGCTCCAGTGGTTCTTGCCTGCCTCGTAGGTACCTTGATGTGTCTTTCTATGTGTCGAGAAGTGGAAAACTTCGACCTATAACAGTAATGGCCATAAGCAAGGTTTTAAGCTTGTCTTGTTTTTTTTTGGCTTGTACCAAGGGTAAAATTCTCGGTCAGATGGGTTACTAAAGGCTATTTGATGTCTAGTTATGTTTAACAATGGATACTTCAAACTTTTGTTTGTTTGCTATAAGTGTTAAGGGTGAAAACCCTGTACAGTCTTCGCTATTTATTGATTCTGAACTATGTTTAAAGTTGATGATGGCAGTTCTGAACACTGTGAAATCGTAATCAAAACATGGTGAAAGATTTTGTTTCTAGTTTTAAATGTGAGTCGAGATCTGAGGGTTCTCTTTTGTACTTACAAACTATAGTTTGTTTTTCTAAATAAAAGATTGTTGAGTTTTGCCGAGCCACAAAGGTTGTCTTCTGACCGAGGGTTTACAGATGCAAGACTGTAAGCATGTGTTTTCGATTTCGTTGTTGGTATAAATGTTTGAAAATTACTGTAGTAGTTTGATCGTTTAAACAAATGCATTGAGAGGGTTTGGCCTCCGCGTTCTAGTTTTGAAGATGAACATTGTAACTGTAATATCCATATGTGAATGAGTTTTAAGTTAGCGTTTATATCCCAGACTTACTCGTTGTGAACAAACTCGAAAATGTATTTGTTTAAATGTTAGGATGTGAGCTAAAGTTTATACAGGAGTATGTAAACGTGCCTTCGACTACTGTTTAAATAAATCTGTAAAATATATGGATTCTATAAGATATTTTCTAGGGTTTGCTAAGCCATAAAAGTGATTATCCTTGGAGAGATGTCTACAGTTTGTCTTTGAGAAAGAAATATAATGTGTGAATACAGAACTAGGGTTTCAATGTATTAGGTCTTGATGATACCAAAATAAATAATGGATACATGCAATCAAACAATAAAAATAGTGAAACAAATATAGTATGTGTAAAAGATAAGAAAATTGTATATGGAATTATTTTTGCTGCTGTTAAAATCTTGAGAAATACTATTTATTGGAAAGCATGATATATGATTTTTAATTACATTTGTTTGCTAAATTAAATGAATAGAGATACAGAAAATAGACTATAATTTTTCTTTATGAAGTAACACAGAATTCCATATTGCCATTGATACTATATAGTAGAATTTTTCTATGTTAGATTTAGGATAGAAATGTAAACATAATACTTACTAAAATTATTTTTCTAATCGATGGCAATCTGCCTATCTCTCATTGACACTTTAATTTTCTTGCCTATACTAGAGTACTATGCAGATAACAGCATGGGAAAAATATAGGGATGATTATCTAATCAGATTTTTTTAACACACTTTATCATTCAAACTTAAAACATAAATCATAAATAAATCTTATTACAAAACATAGTTTTATAATTTTACTAAACAGAAACATTAAACTGTAAACAAAATAGAAAACAGTAAAACCTGATTAATCTGTAGGGAAACAAACAACCCAAGGAGCCTGTTCCACCCAACCAATTCCTGAAGACAACTAAGTGTTTGCCTTAGGATCCCCGAGCCTGTTCACTGAACCACTAGGAGGAAGAAACTAAGAAGCTTAGGACCTCAACTTGTAGTAGTGATAGTTATCCAGTCTTAAAGACTTAGCAGTCAAAGGGACCTGCACCAGCACCTCTAGTTCTCCTTCTTAGAATAATTTGCAGACTTACAATGCACTCACATAGCCTCCCTATTCAAATCTCTCAGTCATCACCTGATGCACCTGAGGAATATTTCTGCAGAAAATATTGTGTAAGAGCTGCCTGCTCAATGCAAATTTGCCTTATGTAGGCTACCTAGGCCTTTTCAGTTGTTAACTGGTCATTAAATGAGCTTCCTGCTCACTCCCTCAACCCAGGGGGTAATACCACATTTGTAGGGGTAGTTGTCCCATAACCAACATCTAGTGGTGAAGTGCAATTGCTGCCATCTGTCCCATGCCTTCTAATAGCTTCCATTCCTCCTAGTGGGTCAGTGAATACTCATTTAACAGTTCCCTTGGGTGTTTGTCTCCTACTTTAATTTATTAAATAATAATAATTCAGTAATTACATTCATCCTTGACCAAACTTGGTCATAATTACAAAACTTTGTAATTAAAATTTAACATAAAGTATTTTTCCAATAAAATAATAATTTCAGAAATTGGGTAGGTCACATACACCCCCCCCCCTTAAATCTCAACATTGTCCTCAATGTTGGTCAATCACTCTCTGAGTGTTCCTGAAACAGAGTTGGGTCTGCTGCCTACATACTACTCTCCAACTCCCAGGTTGCCTCTTCTGGGCTAAGGTGATTCCATTGCACCTTCACTTGCCTAATGGTGCGATTCCGGAGCAGAGTTTCCCTCCTTTCGAGGATATAGTCCGGTTCGACCTGAAAATCTCCGTCTTGTCCCACCTGTACATCATTCGAGTTTACAACATGAGTAGCATCGTGTACATACTTCTTTAAAAATGATATATGAAAAACATTATGTATTTTTAAATTTGGTGGCAAAGCCAGTTGGTATGCCACTGGTCCAACCCTGGACAATATTTCGAAAGGACCACAATACCTCGGTGCCAACATGGCACAGCTTCCCAATTTCAATGAACTCTTTTTTGGTCTTACCTTGAGGAACACATGTTCACCAACCTGGAACTCTTTATGAGTCCTTTTTAGATCTGCTTGGCTCTTTTGCCTATCTTGTGCAGCTTTTAAATTTCCTTTTACCTATTTCACAGTTAGTTCTAACTCCTACAATAATTCAGGTCCTAAAACAACTCTATTTACTGGGTCATTCCAAAAACAGGTGTATCACATTTCCTACCATAAAGAATTTCAAATGGGCTAAGTCTAGATGATGCATGATAATGGTTATTATATGCAAATTCTGCTAAGTGTAAGTAGTCTTCCCACTTACCAGGCTGATTCTTAACATACATTCTTAGTAAGTCTTCTAAAACTTGATTCACCCTTTCTGTCTGTCCATCCATTTGTGGATGAAATGCTGTGCTGAAATTTAAGGTTGTATTCAACCATTTAAACAAAGATCTCCAAAAGTTTCTAGTAAATTTAGAGTCATGGTTTGAAAATATAACTTTTGGAATACCATGTAGTCGAAAAATATGTTTCATGAAGATTTCTGCAATGTCGGGAGCCTTATGAGTAGTCTTCATAGGTATAAAGTGTGTTGCTTTGCTCAGTTTGTCTACTACCACCATGATAGAGTCATTTTGTTTCTGATTTTTTGATAGTCCAGTAATAAAGTCTATGCTTATGACTTCCCATTTCCAACTTGGTATAGGTAATGGATATAACAATCCAGCAGGATGTTGGTGTTCAACTTTCACTTTTTGACAATCCAAACATTTAGCTATGTACTCTGCTACTTCATCTTTCATTTTTGGCCAATAGTATTCTTTCCTGAGCATAGTAATTGTCTTCTGATAACCTGGATGGCTAGAGTAATGGCTTTTGTGCACCTCATTTAAAATCAAATTTTTTATTTCTGGTATGTTGGGTACATACAATCTATTTTTGTATAGCAATAGTCCATTTTCCTTCATTCTGTAATTTGCCATAGAATTTTCAGAACTGTTGTTTGTTGTCTTTTCCTTTAATTTTCTGTATTCTTCATTCATTTCACTGCTTTCAAGGATCTGATTTTCTAAATCTGTTGAGTAAGTACTGATGGCTGAAATAAAATTCAGTTTTGCTTTACTACTCAATGCATCTGCAACCTTGTTCTCTTTCCCTTTAATATGTTGAATTTCGAAATCATACTCACTTAAGAAAGTTAACCATCTAGCTTGTCTAGCATTCAGATTTGTCTGATTTAATAAATATTTTCAGACCCATGTTGTCTGTCAATAAGGTGAATTTTCTACCAATAAGGTGGTGACGCCACATTTTTAAAGCATGAATTACTGCTAATAATTCTAAATCATGAGTAGAGTAATTCTTCTCATGTATTTTCAGCTTTATTGATTCTTATGCCACCGCATGCCCTTCTTGTGTTAGGACTCCACCGAGTCCGTCATTACAAGCATCTGTGCAAACTATGAAATCTTTATTAGGATCTGTTATCCTCAGAATAGGTGCTGTAGTCAACAATTCCTTTAACTTTTTAAAACTGTCAGAACATTTCTGATCCCACACAAATTTCTTCCCTTTCTTCTGCAAGGAGGTTATGGGGTTTGCAATCTTTGAAAAACCCTCTATAAATTTTCTGTAATATCCAGTAATACCCATACATGATCTTACATCCAACACATCCTTAGGAACCGACCAATCATTAATAGATTTTATCTGTCGGGGTCTACCGAGATTCCTTCTTTAGAAATTATGTGTCCTAAATATTGAATTTTGTCCTTGTGGAAGTCACACTTACTAAACTTAGCGTATAGTTGATGATCTCTTATCACTTGTAAGATAATCCGTAGATGTTCATCATGCTCTTCTTTGCTTTTAGAATACACTAAAATGTTATCTATAAACACAACTGCAAACTTATCTAAGTATTTGTGCAGAATATTGTTCATCAAACACATAAATACAGTCGGGGCATTAGTCAAGCCAAATGGAATGACTACGAATTTGTAATGTCCATATCGAGTTCTGAAAGTTGTTTTGAAAATATCTTCATCCTTAACCCGCACTTGATGATATCCTGACCTTAGATCAATCTTTGAAAATATCGTTGCACCATGCAACTGATCAAATATATCGTCTATGCAAGGCAATGGATATCGATTCTTGATTGTCATCTTGTTAAGCTAGCGATAATCTATGCACAGTCTTAAAGTTCCGTCTTTCTTCTTAACAAATATAACCGGTGCTCCCCAAGGAGACACGCTGGGTCTTATATAATTCTTATCAATCAGATGGTTCAACTGTGATTTCAATTCATTTAATTCTAGTATATTCATTCTGTATGGAGCTTTAGAATTCACAACTGCTCCTGGTATTAATTCGATGGTAAAATCTAAATATCTTTTAGGAAGTAATCCTGGAATTTCCTCAGGAAAAACATCCTTGAAATCCTTTAGGACAGGTATGTCTTCAAGTTTCAGTTTGTCCTCTTTACAAACAATATCATCATTTACTACATTTACGGCAAACAACTGACATCCTTTCCTAACTTCCTTCTTAACTTGCATGGCTGAAATCTGTCTAAGGGTTACTTTCTTGGGATACCTTTTACTTCTACAGTTTTTCCTTCTTCATTTAAACATGTAAAACTTTTTTCATAACAGTTCAGTATGACATGATGGGCTTCTAACTAGTCCATTCTGATTATAATATCATAGGATCCTAAAGGTAAAATATTCAACTTGATTTGTGTCTGTAACAGATTCATGGATAAAGCACAACTTTCTATAAAATCTGATACTTTTCTCTTTGTTCCAGTTGCTAGTCTAACTAACCAAGATTTACTAAACTTTTCTGTTTTCATTTTAAGACTTTCCACAATATTTGGTGATATATAACTTAAGCTAGAACCTGGGTCAATTAAAACAGTAACAGGATGATTTTGTAACATACCTTCAATCTCTACCATAGAGATTTGATGATCTGCTTGCCTGTTGTCGAGTGCTGCATTGATTCTGGGCATCTCCCTTGCTACATCTCCCACAGTAGGTTCAGTCCGAATAGAGTGAATGTTGTTATTTGTCTGCTTCCTCTTGGGACATTCTGATGCATAGTGAGGACCTTGGCACTCGAAACATTTGATAGGTGCCTTTTGTTCATTGGTCCTGGTATTAGGAGCATTTCAGGGTGCTGTAGAATTCTGTTGTTGACTGTTGTGAAATTATTTCCTTGAATATTCTGATTCTAATTTTTTTTCTTTTGGAACCCGGAATTCCCACTGAACCTGAAATTTTTCTTTTTAAGCTCAAAATTGCTAGGCTTATGACTTTTCCTGTTTATCATTCCTTCTCTTTTCCAATTAGTGTCATAATAGAAAACCGCCTTTCTCATAGCCTCTTCCAAGGTCTTTGGACTATCATACTCGATTCTGTCCTTAATATTGAAAGGTAGGCAGCTCAAGTATCTTTGAATTTTCAGTTTTTCTTCTATGAGGTATGGCACATATCTCAGTAAGTTCAGAAATTTACTGTTCATTTCCTTCATGTTCATACCTCCCAGCTTCAAATCGTAGAACTCTTTGGATTTTTCTTCATAGTACTATTCAAATAAAAAATTCTTCTTAAAGTATCGTTTAAAAGTACTCCAGTTTACATCTTTATCCTTGATGCCCTTTACTCTTTTGATGTCCTGCCACCAAATATCCACTTTTCCGGTCAAGTTATATTTAGCCATTTTTGCTTTCAAGGATTCTGAATAGTTATAAATCTGAAAATATTTCTTGATACTGGACAGCCATGCTTCAGCTGTCTCGCCCTTCTCAGTTTCTCCATTAAACGTTGGAGGTTTAATCCTTTTGAACTCCTCGGAATCTGCTCAAACTCCTTATGACTTTTCTTTCTGGGTTTCTAATCTCCTTTACTACTATCGCTTGAATAGTTATGCCTCTTTTTGCGTGCTTCAATAGCATCTCCTGATGATGTTGAACTACTGTTCACATCATCGATTTTCATTTTCTTACTTTTGTTACTATGAGACAGATCCTTAGCCTTGGAGGTATCTTCATTATCTCTCTCCTGCTCATCAATTGGGCACTGTTCAAACAACACTTGGTTTAACTCTTCTTGCGCCTTCAAAATTCTTTTATTGTCTTGTTTCACAGATCTAATTTCCGCCTTTAATTCCTGAAATGCACGTAACAATTCTGACAAATTGTTATTTAATTCCCCATGGCCATCTTCTGCATAGTGCTGTCCTGAGCTATGGCTGTTTGGTTGAAATCTGTCTTCTACATGTTCTACTGAGTTCTCCATACCTGTAACTTAAAATAATTTCTGTATAACACAGCAATTTATATTTTTGAATTAGTAAACTTTCTACTGTAATTAAATTTGTTGCTGTGTGTTCTTGGACCTTTTTTAGGCCTAGAGTTCGAACATGAGCTCTGATACCACATGTAACATCGTCAAAGTAAAATGTTAAGTACTTCCTTGCGACATTAAAAACTGAAGGTTTGGATACAAGAATTCTAATACTAGCTTAGCAATGTTTTACAAAGCTCCTTAATGTTATCAATCCAAGTCGACCAACTTTCTATTGTACTATTACAATTATCATCAAGAGATCACTGTCGGCGATATTAATACAATCAATACTATTATTTATTTAAGTGTACAAATTCGAAATTCGTACGAATTTACACTTTCGAACTATCATTAAAAATGGTGTCTTACAAGATCTTAGACTTATTCTATGTACTGCATTTGGCATTTCAATACACAACCTAAAGAGAAGAAGTAACTATGTATTTGCAACTATCAATTATTTACATAAAGCATAGTATATTACTCTATTATTTGACACCAGTATAAAACTTTGGAAATATATAAAATTTGCACTATGTGTTGCTATTTGATATGAAATGATTTTTAATATCTCAAACTATTAAAACAGAAAGCATTAGTATGTAATACAAAAGAAATCATATATATATGTCATTGACACCACAGGGTATTATCCTATAACATCAACTAAAAGATTATAATGACTTTAATGAGGTCGTGGCTTGAGTGATAGTTTGAAAACTATGTTATAAGTATGAACTAGTGCCTAAGTAATAATGTTAAAATGTAATTGCCCGCATCTCGACGTTAAGGTGATGATATGATGGGTAATAAATTGTGTTTGTAGGTTGACAGAGTTACGATAATGTGAAAATAAATGTACTTCAACATGGAATAGGTGGCAGCAATTCACGTAGCCTGACCTTGTGAACTTTGGAAGATAATGTAGTGGAGAGTTCTAGCTGGCAAGGATACCCCATCGTCTCTTCTCCACACTGTACACTGTATCATTCCTTGACATGCAAGGTTGGCAACTTTGATAGTTGTTGGTAATTAATGAGGTATTAATGCGATGTTTGCTCGTCTTTCCACATTGCACTGTTGGCTCTTCTCTATCCATTGATCACTTCAAATCTCGTTGGTTGGTTTGAGTAACCCTAAAACGTTTTGTTTGTATTGATGACAAATGTTTCAGCCTTTCAATGTGTTAATGTAATGAGGCCGACAGGCTGCCAAATTTTTAGGGTGATAGGAGGTGTTCATCCAGGGTTTCGAACCTGTAACTTATGAGAGTAAACGTTTAAGTGTTGTAGGCTTTGGCTTCAAGCAAGAAGGCCATGATGTCGTAGTATGAAGTGTAGGTGAGCATCAACTGTGGAGAGTACTCAGTCGTTGGTTCTTTGGCTCTTTCGAAAGGTGATAACACTTGTTGTTTTTTCCTGCGAGTAAGAAGGATTACAGCCGACCTCTGCTTTTTGCCATCGATAGTTGAAAAATCACTCTCCAGGTAATTTAGTAAGAATTTACTGCAAGTTAAAGACGTAGCTTTTGCATTTAGTAAAGTGTCACCCGTTTATAACCACTTGCTTGGTGTTTTGGCAGGTTTTCTCTTCATTGGAGGGTTTCTATGCTACAAAAGGAAAGGAATGCTTCTACGGCTTGCGGGTAACCTTCGGTGGTTCTTACCTACCTTGTAGGTACCTTGATGTGTCTTTCTATGTGCCGAGAAGTGGAAAAATTCGACCTGTAACAGTAATGGCCACAAGCAAGGTTTTAAGCTTGTCTTGTTTTGTTTTGACTTGTACCGAGGGTAAACTTCTCAATCAAATGGGTTACTAAAGGATATTTTATGTCTGGTTATGTTTAACAATGGAGACTTCAAACTTTCATTTGTTTGCTATAAGTGTTAAGGGTGAAAACCCCGTACAGTCTTCGTTATTTATTGATTCTGAACTATGTTTAAAGTTGATGATGGCAGTTCCAAACACTGTGAAATTGTAACCGAAACATGGTGAAAGATTTTCTTTCTAGTTTTAAATGTGAGTCGAGATTTGAGGGTTCTCTTTTGTACTTACAAACTATAGTTCGTTTTTCTAAATAAAAGATTGTTGAGTTTTGCCGAGCCACAAAGGTTGTCTTCTGACTGAGGGTTTACAGATGCAAGACTGTAAGCATGTGTTTTCGATTTCGTTGTTGGTATAAATGTTTGAAAATTATTGTAGTAGTTTGATCGTTTAAACAAATGCATTGAGAGGGTTTGGCCTCCGCGTTCTAGTTTTGAAGATGAACACTATAACTGTAATATCCAGATGTGAATGAGTTTTATGTTAGGGTTTATATCCCAGACTTACTTGTTGTGAACAAACTCGAAAATGTATTTGTTTAAATGTTAGGATGTGAGCTAAAGTTTATACAAGAGTATGTAAACGTGCCTTCGACTACTGTTTAAATAAATATGTAAAATATATGGATTCTATAAGATATTTTCTAGGGTTTGTTAAGTCATAAAAGTGATTATCCTTGGAGCGATGTCTATAGTTTGTCTTTGAGAAATAAATATAATGTGTGAATATAAAACTAGGGTTTCAATGTATTAGGTCTTGATGATACTGAAATAAATAATGGATACATCCAATCAAATAGGAAAAATAGTGAAACAAATATAGTATGTGTAAAAGATAAGAAAACTGTATATGGAATTATTTTTGCAGCTGTTAAAATCTTTGGATATACTATTTCTTGGAAAGCATGATATATGATTTTTAATTACATTTGTTTGCTAAATTAAATGAATAGAGATACAGAAAATAGACTATAATTTTTCTTCATGAAGTAACATAGAATTCCATATTGCCATTGATACTATATAGTATAATTTTTCTATGTTAGATTTAGGACAGAAATGTAAACGGGATACTTACTAAAATTATTTGTCTAATCGATGGCAATCTGCCTATCTCTCTTTGACACTTTAATTTTCTTCCCTATACTAGAGTACTATGCAGATAACAGCATGGGAAAAATATAGGGATGATTATCTAATCATATTTTTTTAACACACTTTATCATTCAAACTTAAAACATAAATAAAAAATAAATCTTATTACAAAAGAGAGTTTTATAATTTTACTAAACAGAAACATTAAACTATAAACAAAATAGAAAAGAGTAAAACCAGATTAATTTGTAGGGAAACAAACAGCCCAAGGAGCCTTTTCCACCAAACCAATTCCTAAAGACAGCCAAGTGTTTGCCTTAGGACCCTCCATCCTGTTCACTGAACCACCAGGAGGAAGAAACTTAGAAGCTTAGGACCTCAACTTGCAGTAGTAATAGTTATCCAGTCTTAAAGACTTAGCAGTCAAAGGGACCTGCACCAACACCTCTGGTTCTCCTTCTTAGAATAATTTGCAGACTTACAATGCACTCGCATAGCCTCCCTATTCGAATCTCTCAATCATCACCTGATGCACATGAGGAATATTTCTGCAGAAAATATAGTGTAAGAGCTGCCTGCTCAATTCGAATTTGCCTTATGTAGGCTGCCTAGGCCTTTTCAGTTGTTAACTGGTCATTAAATGAGATTCCTACTCACTCCCTCCACCTGGGGGATAATTCCACACTTGTAGGGATATTTGTCCCATAACCAACAGCTAGTGGTGAAGTGCAATTGTTGCCATCTGTCCCATGCCTTCTAATAGCTTCCATTCCTCCTAGTGGGTCAGTGAACACTCATTTAACAGTTCCCTTAGGTGTTTGTCTCCTACTTTAATTTATTAAATAATAATAATTCAGTAATTACATTCATCGTTGACCAAACTTGGTCATAATTACAAAACTTTGTAATTAAAATTTAACATAAAGTATTTTGCCAATAAAATAATAATTTCAGAAATTAGGTAGGTGACATCACTAGGGAGCAAATAACATCACTAAGTACTATCAAATGGTAAATAATGCAAGTAGGACAAGGATAGAGTATTAAAATATCCTAAGAATTAGAACTCCTTCTCAAACTTCTTGGTGTATTCTTCTACTTCTGTTGAAGCAGATTCCTTTGTCTCTTCTTTATTCTTTCCCTTCTTCTTGTCTGGACAATTCCTACATAGTGGCCAAATCTATGACAAGCAAATCATTTCACCTTGTTCATGTATTTTTATGATGAGGCTCCACTGCTTGAGCCCTTCTTCTTCTCGCCCTTTGTTGAAAGGGTCACGTCCTGCTCATTGTACCACGCTTTGTCTTCTCCCGAGAACGCTCTTGTGAAACATCCCCCAAAATAACTAAAATTTGGAAAAATTTAAAACACTTATTTTAAAACTTTCACTATTACTAATGATAACTAATAATGAAATATCCTACTTGATTATATTGAACTTTCATCACCTGTACGTCTTTGTCTCAACATGTACTTAAAAATTTCCTTCATTTATTACAAAATCTTCATTCACATTTAATAGAATCATGATATTACTATTTTTGTACAAATCTACAAAAAGTCCCAAGTTTACATGAATCAGTTTACATCGGAAAATATTGATGTTTTGAATGAAAGAAAAGAAACCTTTAATTATATCATAGTCAAATAACAACTATTGTGAACATACAACTTAAGGAAACTATTTTCCATGCATATTTACCAATGTAATAAAATTGTTAATCCTTCCTAAGTCATTTAAATAACATTTTTAAAAAGAGACTAGACATTCTTCTTATTGTCACGTAACAACTTGAATCAAGGAATGTCATTAACCACTTTATATAATCTAAGATGATACCCTTTTTTTTATCATGTAATACGATTCATGATTTCTTTACATGACACATATACATACGCATAATAATTTAGATTTTTAGCTTATATCTTTTCAATATTGAGAACTAAGTAATATAATTAGTTCTCTACCTTCGACTTCCTCTCACGTACTAAGCATTCTCTTTTGAAATGTACTTATATTCTATCAAGCTCTAAGTAAAACATATGAAATATTTAAAGGATCTTCACATATCATGCTAAATCCTTATTTGAGTTATGTGTAATTAACAACTGTTATGTCGCAGGGGGTCATGTTAATATAATGAGTACCACAAATCACGACCACCGTTGGTAAAAACTGTTTGTTTAAACTCTATCTACGGAAAATTGAAATCAGAATCTATCCCTAGCTTTCTATTTCGGCCACACAAACGTGGTGACAGGGATGAGTGGCCATGACTAGTTCACAAATAGTTCGAACAGGATCTATCTACTGCACCCCCATCTTTTAAACGGTTTCATAATAATTAACACATTAAAATTATTAAGTTACCTCACAGGTTTAAACTGCTCGTATTGATAAACATTTAACATTCCATTTCATCGCGTGATAAAATAACTAAGCTCAACTGGGAGTCCCATGTTTCTTTCCTCGGACTGATGTCTTTCATGATTTCGCAATCTAAGATCATCACTCTATTGTCCACGATGGATTACTTAGATATGTACAAGAAGCGATAAGATCGGATAATTAAATCCTTTCGACAACATGGATATAAGAAGAACGTCTTGGTAAGTTTCATGGGAATGATGGTTATGCATACAACCCAATCGATTACCACTAATTGGTATCAGAAGCTGAGAAAAAGGGGCAGCGTGTCCGCTGGAGTTGTTAAGGATGGAAACATTTTAAATAGGATCAAATAAAAGCAACATCAACGCACACAACAAACAATCAAACAAAAGACAAAAGTAGACAACAACTTCACATGAGTTTATATGCCATCTTTCTATCATGTTAAGCGATACAAACAAGAAAGGGACAACCAAGACGAATGGAATTTATCTGAACCAGAGTTTGAACATAAATGTATTCTGCATTCGTTATAACTTTGTTAAAACATTTTTAATAATTCACGGTGCCTACCCTAACACACAGGGATCTTGAGTATTGCCTTTCTCGATTTGACAGAGATCACACCCTGAGATCAATATGACTCGATTTTGAACATTTAAACAACTCTCCGTGTAAATATAAAAAGAAAATACACAGGAAAATTTACCGACAAGGGTGTTGATTTTCTAAAGGATTTTCTATGGGACATTTTGATATGAAGACGACACTCTATCCAAAAGATTTTTGACAAGTCCTTCAACCAAGAATTCATGCCAAAATTTATGTAAAACAGACGTTATCTCTAACATTGATTGATAATAGTAAACAAGAGCCACGAGGTGGCAATGTCCCCGACTGTGCAATTGAAAAGGATGTCTGGCTTGAAGAGAAGAGTTTGAGTTCAAACTTCAAACCTGAAAACCTTAAGATGGGTATAAATCCCTTAATTTTGCGAAAAACATAACTCGAGGAGTTAATTCGAAAGACCGGGAAGACTTCTCTTACCTTTACGAAGGACATTTCAATGCAGGAAATATTTGAATTGGGGGTGTGAAGCTGACTAGCGTCATCTTGATAAACTTGAAAAATGTCAAAGGCATGGTAAATGTTTTCCCAATCAAAATGAAAACATGACTAAATTTTCTTCTTGGAAGGGTCTAGAGCTGTATCAATGGCTTTGGGTATAGACAATAATGAAAGGCGTGAAACATAAGTAGAATGAATCCTTTTTTTTTACTTTGTAATTTTGTGCAGTATGATTCTTTTCAGTATCAGAATTCATCGTTATAAAGTGTAATGCAAAAGCCATAAAATGAATACCACTACGCTGAAAAGAAGAAGAGAAATCCAATTTCAAAAAGAGGAATCAGTTGGTTGAGCATTAAATCGTATTATAGCCACACCAATCTACGGCTATTGCCATAGATAGAAGCCTATGTGCTAAGAAGAAAGGTGGCCAAGGTATTGTATCAGAATACACTTATTGTAAGTGTCGAGGTAAAAGGATTTTTATGAAAGGAAGCATAAATATTTTTTAATAAGCATGAAACTATCGTAAATGCCAGAGAAAATACATTTGGCTAACATACAATATATTTTTAAACAAAACCAGAAATGCAACTAAGCCCTTAGCTCAAGTGCATATAGAGATGGATGGGAAAAGTCTAGGACAAATATTTTGCTCCTGAAATAGTCAAATTAATCAAAAAATATAAACCAAAATACTACCATACAATATATTTTTATACCAAACCAGAAACACAACTCAACCCTCAGTTTAAGTGCATGATGAGATTGATGGGCAATCTTTAGGTCGATATTGTGCTCCTGAAATGTGCAGATTAATCAAGATGCTGATGAATCAAAATTCAGGATGCTGATGTTATGATTCTCTAAATCTAAAATGATGGCATATTTGATGCATTCCAAGACGGATTTTTTAAACACTAAAAAAATAACAACAGAATTTAAAAGCAGATAGAAGAAACAAGGGAGATTTGTTGGAGCTGGTTTGGAAACAATAGGTAGAGGCTGTAAGTCCCAATCATTCTCCATAGAAGGATGATATACTTGACAATGTGGGTACAATCAGCTAGAGTCGATCAGTCTTTCCATATCGAGCTAAGAATTGGCTCAATATCATAACAACTTGTTGCATAGAAATTAAAATTAACAACTAAACTACTATACAATAATAAACATATCTAGCATCCAAACCTGCCAAAAAGAAACCAGGCTGGGTTGGGAATAAGAGTTTATAAATCATCCGTAAGGGTCTGGAGAGCAAAGAGCAAAAATTGGGCTGGAGCATGCGCATTGGGAAACCAATCCTTGATTGGCCCAAAACAATATAAACATACGATTGGAAAGTACTTGAGCACCATAAAACTAGAAATAGTTTTAACTTCTGACATAAGTAGGAGAATGAAGACCAAAAAAGACTACATGATTGTGGAACGGATGGGAACTTACCCTTGTGAGCTGATGCAGAAATCTCGATGCCCAGATTCTTCATAATGGCGTCCACTCCGATCTTTAAATTCACAAAGTCCTCTTTGATTTATACCAATTTTGTTAGAATGATGGTGCAGTCATTACCCTTGAGACGCATACCGCGGGCACCAAACTAATGCGTTGTCATACCGGGTGGTTTAATATCTTTAATATGAAATTGAGATTTGGTAGTGTAACAATGATTCCTAGATTATCACAGTGCATTCCAGTGTTTCATCCCGATTCCCCTGTATTATATTGATGGAACCCAAGAGATCTGTTGGTAATCGGTGATGAAAAATAAAATCCTATCGTTGATTTGCTCATGGTCTATAAATCCTTATTTTCCATTGTCTCTAGATTTTATTGGCCAATAAGAAAACATATTATCCCTATGGATTGACTGACGAACGATGGAAGGAAGAAACAGAGTCAGCTTGTAGTATGACTTCTATCTCCATTGGTCATCTGTCCCATGTTGTAAAAATAGGTAGGGTTTCTCATGCAAATAAGGAGATTCTAGAGAATATTGTTGACATGATCGATAGGCTATTAGGACGGTGCCTAAGTTACCCGAAAAATGGAATAATCCCAATTCAGTGCATCTGCAGTCCTTGGGTCGTTTATGTAGGCACCACTCACATTGTTTGGAATGTCACAGGTACATTCATAACCATTACTCGTAGAGCGGAGCTGAACAAAGGAGGGGGAAATGATAGATGGAAAAATGTATCAAGCATGCTATGTTTAGGTTTTTGGTATGTTATGGGTATGTGATTTAGTGAAGGGCGTTTGCAAGAAACCGTAAAAGATGCCAGATAGTTTATGTGGATTCACACACTATACTATTAAAATTTCTGTAAAATATGAAGTTCAACAGAATTGAAATAATATTCACAATACCTTGCAATCCACTGCGGTAATTTTTTTTAATTAAATTGCGCTGGTGAAGATATTAAATCAATGAATCCTCACAGGAACTGATAGAGCATAATCACAAAGGAATTGATGGCCATATAAGGACTGTACCACCCACAAGATGGAAAGTGAATTCCGCTAGGACTGTACCACCTACCAGATGTTAAATGCCCCTGGCATTACCTATGCATACGCACAACACCTGCCCAGGCCCGGTGACGATATCCCGCCGCTGGGTCCTGGGGCACTGCACCCCAGGTAGACGTCACATGGATGGAGCCAACCGGTGGCTGCCAAATATGTAATATAAAAATAATAATAAAACTATAAACAACATAGACTATAGGCGAACTTTGCAAAACCTGCAATTTTTTTTTATTTGGCCTCAACTAATGCCCCCGACGAAAAACATAATGTCGGGGACATAACAATTAACCCCATTCAAATATTCACAACATAGATCAAAATAAATATGACATTTAGAAATGAAAAATACTTCATGTGAATGAGTACAAAACATAGTAGCATAATTCGAGTATGAATACGATTCGATACGGAAAAAATACGTAATGAAAATATCTAGTACGAATAAAATATGGAAGTAGCTTGCTTATATATAATATTTTTAATCAAATATTTACAAATATACCATAAATATATATAGACATTTATATAATAAAATTTAATCTATATTTAAAAAACAAAAATATGAAATCTCAACCACTTCGGATATGGAAGTGTCAGAGTAGCAACTACTCATTAATAGTTATTTTAATAAGAAAGTATGAAATTGAATGGTATTTCTATTTTATGGTGTAAATAATTTAAAAAAAAATTGTTTTGTTTTTAAATTGGTTTTCAAAATTTAATAGTCCACTAATAATCCGTATCTGTATCACACCTACAATTCGACCAATTCGAATTTGTTCCGAATTTCCGTACAGGAAGTACCAATACGACCGAATTGTGCTACTATGGTACATAATAGAATACTTGTAATAACAATGATAAATAAGATAGAATATTAATACTCTATAAAACGTACAGTAGCCTGAAGTCAATCAGAAATTTTGAGATTTATACTTATTCATATAAGTGATTTACTATAAATTCTGCAAGGATTTACCTTGGCAATCAATAATATACTAACATTATATACCTCTGCAACCAATTCAAATGACATATAAAATCAATCTATAAACTGAATCTATATAAAAAAATGTTATGATCCTATAAGATCAATATGTAAACAAAGTTTTGAAAATAAAGAATTATTGAGATTTTGTATAGCATTTAGAATATATATCTATATATATGTATATATGTGTGTGTTATCCCACAAAACAATATAACCCTAGTTCCATCAATCGACGTTTCCTTTATTGTTTAAATCAGAGTAAAAGAAATGTTTTCACAGTACTCAAAATGAGAATAACTTAAGCAGTAAAAATACTGAAGCACAATATAGATCTACACTCAATGCTCTTTCACGAGATACCATTAAAATTATCAATTCAAATAACTAAAATCCACTTACTTGAAATAATGGAAACAAGGTTTTTGGAGAATCAGTTCCTCCCAAAGCATAGGAGAGAGAAACACAACCACTATCCCAACTCCACCCTTGAGCTAGATCACCACCAAGCACACTAAAACAACAAGCAAATATTCCACACAACACTCTCTCTCAAAGTCTGTAACAAGCTAGTGATGGACTTATGAAAAAGAGAAATAGTCAACAAATGCACACTGGCACAATTTCTCAATGCACAACACAATGTCCTATGCTATCTCAGTGCACCAATATATAGTTTTTTCCCAGGTCTTGTGCCATCCCAATCAAATATCAATCAATCTTTCAATCCCTATGATTTAGGATCTTGTCTAGTAGTTGAGCTTTTAGATTGGATTTGATTGGTAGAATATCCCTTGCTTGCTTTACACATTTTATGTGTCTCGTGGTGGTGTCCCCTCACTTAACTGAATTCTCCAAGTGTCTTTTTCTTTTATTAATAATAAAATAATAATTTGTTGTGCAAAGTGTCACTCACACCTCTTGCGAGTATTTTTGAGTTTTTAAATACCTCGTACAAAAATAATATTTTTTGAAATATTAAATAAAAAATAAAATAATAATGTCTTGGGGGTATCACATTTCTTCACCCCTTATTCTTAACACTATCCTCGGTGTTCTTTTTATTTAGAGCTCTCTTGCTCATTCTGGAACATGGAAGGACATGCCTCTTGCATTTTATCCTCCATTTCCCATGTTTCCTCTTCAGGGATGAAGTGCTTCCATTGCACTTTTATTTGAATGATGGCTCAATTCCATAGCATGTGTTGCTTCATGTCTAGGATATGCAAATGCTCAATCTGAAACTCGCCCTCGGGTTCTACCTGAATCATATTCCAATAAATTACATGAGTAGCATCATGCACATATTTTTTTAACAAAGAAACATGAAATACATTGTGTACTTTTATAGTAGGGGAAAGTGCAAGCTGATAGACCACCGACCCTATCTTATCTAACACTTCGGAAGTACCGCAATACTTGGGTTCTGGCTTGGAACACCTTCCCAAGCTTAGGGTAATCTTCTTTGGTTTTACATTTAGATACACATGATCTCCAATGTTGAAATCTCTTGGAGTTCTTTTTAAATACGCATAACTATTCTGCCGATCTTGGTAATGTTATGGACAAAAATTTCCTATGGCTTGGGGTAGACCACAACAAACAGATGACTTCCAAAGATAAACTCATTTCACAATGTATGCTATATAAATGTAAATCCTAAGAAGTGGAATAAAAGACCAACGTCAATCCATACATTCGATGAAGATCCCTATTGAGCTTTCGAATCACCACACTTGTACCTGCAGCTTAGTGTCAACAATATATGCAAAAAAGTGCATATGATATATGAAAGATGTTATCATAAACAATAGCATAATACATGATATATATAAATAAATGTACCCAATGATAATAAACAATCATTCACAATATCAATTGGACGAGAAAATGAGTATTTCTATTAATATGAACAAGAAGTACCAGATACAACCTCCTGTCGGCAACTCATCTGAACTAAGAACTAGGTCCCTCCACTTGTGCCTCCACCACTTCAATCCCCCGTGCAATAGAAAACTCACGTGTAAAGGAGAAAATCCCTCACAAGATATGGAAGAGTTTGGTAGGTGAACATAAGAGGTTCATAACAACAAGGATCAATAGATGTAGACTCAAGCTATGACAAAATTCCAATAGAGTTTCGATGCTCTTCTTTCCTCCTCTTCTCCTTCCATGCATAATGGCTCAATATATAACCCTCCAAAGGAAAGTGAAAGGTCTGATCGAGTTGTTTCGAGATACATGGAGGGCCAAAGGTCACAATGGTCGGCTTTTTGGAGTGAAAAATGGAGAATTTACTCTCTTTTACCAATTAAGTCGATGTACGTGGGCTATAATGGTGCAACCTATGTATGCGTGAGTTGCATTGAAGCAACTCATGTATAGGAGTAAAAATAGGGCAAAAAAGGTTTCTAGAGGACAAAAATTGGTTCTGAGTCCATAAATGGATAATGGAGGCTAATGAGTGCTAATGCTCACAAGGTGCAAAAATATGGTGTAACAGATGCCCCCTAATGTGTGAGGTCAGAGAAGGTACTATGATGGCCGGAATACATTATAAATCTCATAAGTGGAGTGATGGAGACATAAATGGTAGGAGTAGCCCACTCGTCACAATACAATGATGTCTCTATATACATATCTGTACAATACATAGCAATCTGATATAATGGCCATGAATAGGAAGTATATAATGAATACATGTCATGAATGGTCACAACCATGACCCAAATACAGTAAGATATGATCTCCTGCTGAAGAGGAAACAACTGGTGCAGACTGATGGTACAAACTGTTGATGTATGAGAATAATCTCCCATAGGTACAATCACGATCACAAGTAGCATACTAAATGCCACTGAACTATGGGGTCTTCTACACAAACCATCTACCGTGCATGTCTCATCAAGTGAATAAGGGTACTGATGTCGAACCTGATGTGACATCGTCTGATTACCGATCGATGATGTATACCATTAACAAATGCGAGATAACCCACCAATAATGAAAATGGGCATCAAGGCAATGAGTACATTCATCAAAATGTGAATAGAGGTGTTGAGGTCGAACACTCTGACGAATCCATCGATCAGGAGACATTAATGAATTCCCAACTATCGATGGCAAGAGGACCTACCACTATTGACTGCAAGTCTCAAGGTACTCAATAAGACTCTAAATCTTGATTCCGGAATAAATGAGTTGGAGTCGATGGAATGAGATTCGCTCAAAGGAGGGCATTAATGGATCCCCCATCAATGAGCACGAGGTAGCAACTAGGATGAAAGATTTGGAAGAACGTGATAGAACTAGACTCATAAGGGATGATCGACATGCAATTGTGAATAGATCTAAGGAGTGGCTAAATCTGGTTTCAATACTTCCTTTGAAGAAGAGCATGAGCAGATGAAAAGACTCAAGAAGCATAGACTCAAACACTAGATATTGATAATACTTTGTGACACATGAGGCATCGACAAAGGATCCATAATGACTGGAAGCTTAACCAGTCAGTGGAGTACGATCTGAGAAACGAGTACAACTTCCTAAGGTCATACTAATGTCCCAACTCATGATATATGGAGTGGAAGTGAATGCTTTGTTCAAAGGTGACATGACGACTTCCAATAGAAGGTGGTAAAAGTATTCCCGTCCGGATTTTTAAATTATATGATTTTTTTGGTCTTTTTCATATTATAAAGATTGAAAAAGAATAAAATTGCTTATGATACAAAAATGAGGAAACGAGTGTCATGGGAAAGAAAACTAGTTCCAGGAAATGGAACATACCTATGCTCAATGCAAGGAAGCATGCCCAAGATGTGGACACTCAGGGAAATGTTCCCTCAAGGTAAGGGTCATCAAGCTGTGAAGGATAAATTATGGCTCTGCTTGGCTTGGAAGGAAAATTGCTAAGGAAAGTGGCTAATAACTGAGAAAAGAGGGAGCCAACACAAGGCTCAAAAGCAAGCAGGAAAAATGCAATGCGTTCACAACTCGACATAAACGGGAGAGTCCTTATGGGAGATGGACATAAGAAAGATAAAGTAGAGTACGAATCTTCATCGCAATGTCATTGCGTGACTACAAAGGACTCCCAATCCTAAGGAGAAATGACTGCATGGGTGTCAAAAGAAATAAAAGGATCGAACTGGGGCACCCATGATCGGACATGCCCTACCGCCATATAACGACACTTCTAAAGCAGCATAGAGGTTCCGTGTCAGTGAAAAAGTGGGGTCGCACCTAAGGTTTATGAATGTGGTCATAACGTCAATGCAAAAATGCAGGCAAAATGACATCCTAACCTATATTCCAGTTGAATAACATACCTGCCGAAGGCATGAAAAGGTTAAAAAATCCACCCTCGTCGGAAAAACTACTCAAAAAGGAACTTCATCATGACATATTAATCCAAAATAGCTCAAAAATGGAAAAAACTATATAAAAGTGGGTTTGAAAAATTTATAAATAGTAAAAAGAATTGTTTTTACATCATTTTCACTTTTCACTCCACATAGTGCATTTGGGTTGTTTTTACCTCCGATCTTCAATTGACAATTTCGGGAGCTAGGAGCGTCAGAATCACGAGCCGTCTGGACCAGGTAAGACATCTCAAATTCCTCTTCAATTCTATGGTTTTTAATTTGTTTTTTAATCGTCAAATTTATATTGTTTCCATGGATATAAACCCATTCTATGCTGTACGCAGGATACAATTATGTGGGTTGCATGTAGGGCTTGGTGTGCGTGAGCAAACAAATGGTAGCTCACGTGTACCCACGACTGTCCATGAATTAGCTCGCGTATAGCTCCGGGGGTGGTGTTTTTTACACACATGGGCACTAAAAAATCTTTTTTTTTCTTCCATTATGGTTCTAGAATGGAGAGAAAGGAAGCATGACCTCATTGATCAGCAAGTTTGCGAATATTTGGCTGTCCAACAAGCATTGGAAGCTTGTGGGTTAAACAAATTTTGGAGCATCGGGGGTTTGAGGGCCCAAAATCGATTGCTCACTCAGTTGGTCCATTACTGGGATGTGGAAGCACAACAATTTGACTTGGATGGGCAACTACTTCATCTGGAAGTGGAAGACATATATTTTATCACAGGTTTGTCCCGTTGAGGGGAGGTTACAAGCCTCTAATATCGCACCGTGGGGGGTGGAGTCACTATTAGTGACTATATAGACATGTACTGCATTGCTGGCACCCATAAAGTGGGTATCCAAATCCCTACTGAGGCTATTGCGAGTCTAAGCATGAAGATAATCATTCTCACGATCGAGAAAATAGCAGGGTCAACTTCTCTACACCAGGCCTAAAGGCCAGTGATATTCTATGCGGCCGAATTCCTGAGACCGACTGTGTATGACTAGTGCACAACCCTGCTGGGTACCATGAAGACCCAGATGACGGAGTGCAAACTAGGGAAGACCAAAAACTTCAGTTTTGGTATCATGTTGTACAGCTTCTTCTTTGAGAGGGTGTTGAGCTTGAGTCTGAGGGTTGAAGTCCCTCCACATAGTCTCCAAGATCCTGCCCATACCCGGTGGGAGGAGATATTGACACGGCAGGGGTGTGGTTGGAAGGCTTCCCCATATACTGATGAGTTTTTCCATTGGTGGCGGCGACAGGTGATCGCCATCGATGATTACCCCTATGAGGGGATAGACTACCGAGGGGCCAAGACATGCCACTCCCACCAGGGGCCACATTTGGAGACATTGGTAAGATACTCTTTTTAAGTTTTGCATATTTATTTTGTTTGTATTTTTTATTTAAGTGAAAGAAAAAATCTTTTTGGTGTGGTACATGTTGATGTATATGCAACTTCGGAATGTATTTCACCCATGTATTTCATCTATGTATATTGTACTCCTATAGAGATGTTATTATTCCTCTATATGGAAGTGTCGTCGTTTGTATTGACAAGTGTCGCAAGTGTCGTAACTTGCCGATGGGTTATTAGACCACCATGTGTGGGGTCGGCCCTGATTAAGTTAACATTGGGTTATTGTACTAAGCTAGACAAGTCAGCCCCATAAGTTTATTGGGTAGTCAGGACAAGTATAAATAGAGATCTCCCGATCTCTATTTGGACCACTTCATAACTCACTCTTCCATCACTTGGAAAGTGGTGCACATGTGAGGAGGAGGATCAGCTTCTAGGAGGAGTCTATCTCTGTCTACTTTGATTGTACTATTGCTCTATCTATCTTTGAGAAAGTTGTGGGGTTTTTCACCATAGGGTTTTCCCCATGGAAACTCTGTGTGTCTGTTGTCTCTTATGTTTGCTTCTTATGATGATTGACATGCTTGCTATGATTGATATGCATTGATATACCGTACATGTTATTCTCTCAGCAAACATCCTAGAGTATATTGAAATAATGCTAAAAAATTAACATGGTATCAGAGCTAACCTGAGAAGAAGACATTGTGGAGTGGCAGAAACTAGGGTTTCTTGTTTATTGGGTTTCTCTCCGTAGATTTTGGAAAAGTAATATGATAGATTGACTCTCCTCAGCAAGGTGAATCTATCTGTCCAATTAGAATTCAAGTCTAAGCACTTTCAGTTTTGGCCCTAAAAATTAGGGTTTCCACAAAAATAGGCATTTCTGAAATATGAAGACATAGCTGGAAGCTCCTTCGAAAAATCAAAGTTTAGAGCTTTGGATCGAGATTTGTGGCTGGGTAAATCTCTGGGAAACTCAAACCCTAATTCAGGGTCCTCCTTAGTGAATCTGGAAAGACTAAAAGGCATTTCTGAAGGGTGAAACTTTGCAGAACTCAAATTCTGAGTATACTAGGATGATCATCTCATCAAGATGCATCTTCCTAGCCTTTCAGAAAGTTGAAATTCACATTTTGAATTTTTAGGGTTTCTTTGACAAACCCCAATCTGGGACGAGATCCAGTTTTCAGCAAATCAAGTCGTAAGATCTAAATATTTTCTATTTCCATTTGATGTACTCTTTAAAGATGTCTCACCACACCAAGCTTGAGGATAAGCTTGAAGGGGCTGATAACTTCCGAGCCTGGAAGTATAGGATTGGGTTAATCCTGGAAGAAAATGAATTGGATACATATATCTGTTCTGAAGTTCCCATCCCGGAGGATGAAGAAGCTAAAGCATTGCATAGGAAGAACTTGGTCAAGGCAAAGAGAATCATTGTTGATTCTATCAAAGACCATCTTGTACCACATGTGTCATCTCTGAAGACACCCAAGGATATGTTTGATTCCCTGACCAAGTTATTTGAAGGGAAGAACATAAATCAGAAGATGACTCTGCAAAATCAATTGAAAGGGGTCAAGTTGTTGAATGGAGAGACCATTCAATCTTACTTCTCCAAGGTCTCTTAGATCAAGGAACAACTTGAAGCTGTGGATGAAGTAGTGGACAATGGTGAAGTTGTTATGACCACTCTAAATGGCCTACCTAGGTCATGGGACTCTTTTATTCAAGAAATCTGTGCAAGAAAGAAATTGATCTCTTTCAGTAGACCGTGGGAGGAATGCTCTCAAGAAGAAGCAAGGCTTGTAGCACGAGAAGAAAAGATGGGAAGTGAAGACCAAGCTCTTGCAACTCACACTAAAAGGAGCAAGCTTAAGAGAGAGCCATCTTATAACAAGAAATCTTCACACCACCATCACCCTAGAGAGAAGAAAGATCTCAGGTGCTGTTAACACCCAAAAAGTGCTCACTAGCTCATTTCCTTATTCACATGACCCATTTGTCCACTTTTCCACCATTTGAGCCTCTAAAGCCATCAAAAGGTCACCAAAAGACCGTAAAACACTCCTTTTTCCCCTCAAAATGAATATTTTTCCTTAAAAAGCATAAAAAACCCTAAAAAAGGGTCCAGAATTCCCAAAAATATTAAAAAGGGAATAAAAATATTCAAAATATTCAAAAAAGAAAAAAGGGGGGAAAAGGTACCTAAACCATGTTGGTCAATACCATTGGTTTCCTCAAAACCATAATGGTATTCCCCACCACCAAAAACTATAAAAAGGTTGTAGGGGCTCCTCACTATCCATCCATCCATCATCCTATCCTCATGCTGTCAAAATCTCTCATGAGACTTTTGGCCATTTTCAACATCTTGTAGAAGAGACCTTTGGAGCTTGGAGCTACTCACCTTAGGAGTTGCTCAACACAAATCCTCACCATTTGAGGTATCTTAATACAAAACATCTATTCTTTTGTTTCTTATTCTTGAATCGTTTTTAAAAACAAAATTATTTGTTATATGCATATGCTAGTTTAAATTTAGATTTAATTTATAATTGTTTTTGCTTTCAATATTGAAACTGCTATCACATTGTTGATAGGTGCCCATTGCACAAAGCTTGGTTGCAAAACCAAGCCAACAATTTTTGGCGACTCCACTGGCTTCAAATTCTTAGATCTCAGTTTTTTGCTTTAGATCTTAGTTTTTGTTAGTTTTAATCATTTTAATTCATAGATTTGCCATCCTGGACAGCAGATCCATTGCTGTTCTAGATCTTGGCCCTTTCTATTGCCATTAATAGCCTGAAATTTCCATTTTTGGGTTCATTTTTCGGTGTCTGTTTTTCGGCTTTCACCTCACAGCTTTTCGCCCGACAGTCGCGCGGCTCATCGCGACCTTGTGGCTTTTTTCCGTGTGGTGCACCACGGCTTCGCGACCATTTTACACACTGCACATTGTGGCTTTGCGGCCATTTGTCGCGCTACACATCGTGACTGTGTGACCGAAACCCGCGCTACACATCGCGGCTTCGCGGCCGAAACCCGCGCTGCACATCACGACTACACGGCCGAAACCAGCGCTGCACATCACGACTGTTTTCCCAAAACCCGTGATGCAATTTTTTTGAATTCGGCTAATTTTTTGAAAATAGTTTTTGCTGTATTTTCTGCCCATTTAGCATATTTTACAACATTAATTTTTCTGCATTTTTACAGCCATATTAAATCTTTTACTATTTATATATGCTCCATTAAGAGTCTTTTTAAAAAATTTCAGTAATTGAAAGAAAGATTTTCTGCATTTTATTAAGATCAAGGTTTTACTGTTGATTTGCTCAATACTTTCCCCAAGCAACTTTTAAGAGATCCATTTATTTCTTGAAATATTTATGTTATTTGCTTCCCTTTAAATTATTTCAAAGATTCATTATTTTTTAATAGTTTTTTCAAGCATTTACATTTCAAAAACGCCTTTATTTTTTGTAAAACTGGAAGCGTCTTTTCTTTCATTTGTAATCAATTGCCCAAGCGAGGCAAATCAATTTCAGTTTAAATACCACACTTGCACCCACTCTGCCACATAATTTAAAATGAGCCTTAAAATTTACCTTAAACTCAACAAATTTTTAACCCCACTTGCGGAGCACTTAAAGGAATTTTGTAGTTAGGTAGAATTGAGGGGATAGGTGTTCCAATAACACCCCTCAATCATTACATTTGAAACACAGTGGTTGTCCTCTACGGTACAAAAATCCCTTATAATTTTGACACGGTTATCAACCAATTTATCGGGAAGGCCTCTCCCTTAGGAGGGTTGAAGTAGCCAGACTGGTTCCGGAAGTCTAAGTGGAATACCGCAATCCATTTAGTAACCGAAGGATACCTTTCGAAGTTCTCGGCGTACACCCAAGAGGGTGTACAGCGACGATAGAACCAAACTACATATTCACCCAACTGAACGTGTCATGAACGAGGTATCCTAGTTGCCACTCTTTAGGATTGTCTACCCGGTATCCCTCCCGGAAGGGGGATATCTAGACGTTGATTCCACACTCTATATTGTCTGACTTGGATTTCATCACCTTACAAAGGATATCGTTTGTTGACTCACAATACTTCTAGTTAGGTGTTTGCATGATACATTACCCACCTTTGGTCTAGTAACACCCCTTTTTTTCTAGGAACTGTTTGACTTTTGGTATTCTGACCAATTTTGTTGCATCCCTCCACTTATTATAGCACATCTGCTATAATAAGTGCTTTTTGAGGTTTGTTGTTGGCCTGAGAGCCTTTATTTTTTCACTCCCCTCTTGCACTCATTGTTTCATTAGGGTTTCGAGTTTTTTACATCACCACCTTACACTGAAATTTTTAAAAATATTTCTCACCATTGAGAATTTAAGACGATCTTGTCGTCTTCAGGGTGAACCCCCTCAGTTCGGTATACTTGGCTCTACACGTCATCGATGTAGAGCCTTATCCCTTGACTCGACACGTCATTGGCCAAACACACAGTCATCCGATTCTGACACGCCTCACTTCACATCTGATTCTGAGGCTGAATCTGAAAACCCTACTGAAATATCACCAACCAACCTGATGGATGGATCACAATATGACCCACTTTTCACTAGTACTATTGGAGATACATCCACAAACCCTTCTACTACTGTGCCATCCATGGTAACAACAACCCCTTTAGGCATGCCTAATATAGGGGCCACTACACCTTTAGGTATGCCCAACACAGGACTACCTCCTATTATGGGTATGCCCAACATAGGAATCATACCACCTCTCATTACCACAACCCAGATCCCAGGAATTCCTGACACTATTCCTAACCCCTTTGTAACCCATGTTGCACTTGGGAGCGCTGGCCCATCCCAAACCACAATGGTTGGAGGACACATACCTTCAATACCTAGCATACCCTTAGGGGCTACTGGACCACTACATAATACCACCATTAATAGTTATGTCCCATCCACTATGCCACACCTATATGTTAGTTTACCTTACATGGCTAGTCTAAACTTACCAGACCTAGCCAGGCTAACCAATGATCCTATTAGGCACAACCCTACATGGCCACCCATGCCTACAAATCTCCCCTCGGACATACTCAAGTTTGAAGGAAAACCTGGGGAGGATCCCAAAAACCACATAATGTCATTTCACCTATGGTGTTCATCTAACTCCATAGTGGATGACTCCATTAGACTAAGACTGTTGCAACGAACATTCACTGGCTCTGCAGCCAAGTGGTACATCGAAAAACCACATGGGACCCACCATACATTTACGTCTCTTGCTTCCACTTTCCTTTAGTTTTTTCAGCTACCTATACACTATGATGCAGAAGTTGAAATACTCTTGTCTTGTAGACAAAACACAGCTACCCACATCAACGACCATATCCATGAGTGGCCCAAGCGTTGTAGCCTCTGTAAGATAAAACTGGATGACCGTATATTTTTGGACTGGTTTCTTAAATCACTCCTACCCCTCATAGCCAAAGACGTAGCTTCCGAACGACCCCAGTCAAAGGAAGAAGCTATCTTAAAAGCTCAACAATTCGACCTGATTTATGCCCAGTCAGGCTATCTCTACACCATCATACCAGATGCCCCATGAGGCAATTCTTCACGCAGTGACGCTCTGGGGGCATCACATGCCGCTGATGGTATTATCGACCAAGTCACGAAACAAAATAAAACTTTTAGCATGGTGAGCACCATAAATGCCCCAGACCTCTCTAGGGCTACATCTAATTCTGGAGCGACAACTTCGTACGCTCCAACAAATCAGACTCATCACAATCATGGACCCTCTTGTCCACAACATTGCTATGGGAAAGCGCCATTGACATATGTACCACCCACATACTATAACCAACCGGCCACCCAGAACCCAATTCATTTACCAGCACAACCAATGTATTACCCACAGCAAGCTACACCAGCTAACCCAACACTTCCAATAGCTCAGGGTTACCAACAACCCCAGCAGGCAATTGGACCACCTCCAGCCCCACCAGCTTATTATCCACCGCAACCTGCTCCCGCACCTGTGGCACCCCAAAATCCTCCCACTACTCAAGGGAAAGTGTACACACAACACAATCAGCCCCAACATCAAAACAACCAACGCAACCAGGGTGGACAACAAAACCATGGAAGAGGATGTAACCGCGGCAACAACCAACAACATAATCAAGGTCCACCACCTCCCAATTCTCCAAATAATAACAATGTTGCTCCTCCCGACCAGAATCCTGATCGTCATCCCAAGCAGCCAAAAAATAATTTGAGAACAAACCATCCATGTTCTATATGTGGAGTCTATGGACACTACACTCACAACTGCCCCCATTTAGAGAAAGCACGTAAAATTTGGGCTGACGATGCCCAATGCCAGGGCCATGCTGGACAGCTAGCTCCACTTAATCAACCGCAACCCATGATATTACAAAACCCATTGCCAAACCAGGGAGTAGTAAATACTCACCCTATGGATCCCCACAAGGATCTGCTACACCCTAGCAGCAAATCACCTATGCTGCAACTGATTATCAGCATACGGATCCAGGTACACACCATTTATTAATGATGTCATCCAATGACATTAACCTCCAAACTCGCAGGAATCAGTATGGCCCACCCCAAGAAACTCCTCCCACTGACACATCCACCTCCCTTCCACCAGATCAACCACTACACATACCAAATATGTTGTTGGACGGAGGACCTAAAATCCCTCGCATCCCTTTGCGAAGGATTAACAACAATGCTAATGCTCACGCATCATCCAATTATAACGTCGTGGAAGACCTAGCACAATCCCCTGCTGCTATGTCTGCTTTAGAGGTACTGAAAACATGCCCTGCACAATGAAAACTACTACTATCCGCCATCGGAGGAGTAGACCCTGACAACACACACATGATGGCTTTCGACTTAGACCAAGCCGAACCTCGATTGCCATCAAATTTGGCTTTCCAAGTATCAGTAAACATTCGAAACCTTGTTGTGCATCGATGCATCATCAATGAAGGAGTTTCAACATGCGTTATGTCCACCCTTCTGTGGTAGAAACTTGGCCCCCCCGCTTTACAACCATCCACCACGGCATTACGAGCTTACGATGGATGCTCAGCTCAACCACAAGGCCTCTTAGCGAACGTACCCGTAGAACTAGGCGGCAAATTAGTTCTTATCGACATCGAAGTGATCAATACCCAGCTCGACTACAACCTCCTTCTTGGACGTAGCTATATGTACAAAATGAAAGCAGTGGCTTCATCTGTTTTTTGCCTCATGATGTTCCCACATGAAGGACGCGTTATCAAAATTGATCAACTCACATATTATGATCCTAACGCCCCCGCAGCCCCTCAAAATGTGCTACCAATGATTGAACAAACCATTCAAACCGCACCAACATCATTTGTGTTGTCAATTGGTCCTGGAATCTACACTGAGTCACCTATGACTTCCACATTTCCATCGATCTCACCACCTTTACTGATAACAAAAACATTGGATTTGTGCACCCTGTCACACACCACACAGCAGCCTTCGTCACTACCACAAACACCCACAGTGCCTACTCATATTGGCACAACGCCAATTCATACTATCCCATTCTTGTTCCCATTTTCTAGAGTTGTCAGTTCGCCAGTAATGGCTACACTCAACCTTCCTGGTTTAACATTAGGGATACTTGTATGGTACTTACCTGCTCCAAGCCCCCCGCCGACTCCAACTGTTATTTTACAACCGGTACAACCTATCCCTACTACCAACCACCCACCCCCTCTGGTCGCTCATCTGCAAAACAGACCACCCCCAATAGTGACTACGATATCAACGTCCAGAAATGCCCCACCTCCATTACAGAACATAGGGAGCAGAAGACCACCAACTTATAACACTAGACCCATAACTCGAACCCTCCCAACAACCCCCAAGGTAGCGAAAAACCCCCCAACTATTCGCATTCCCCCTAAGTGCTGATTGTGTGACAACGTAGGCCATGCCACTCATCAATGTCCACAATTACCTGCACTCCAAGAACACATGAATATGTTGGATGATGACACCGGAATTCGAGTGGTAAGACTTGAGCCACCTCCTCAACCTCACGAAAAAACGCTCTGCACTAACCACCCTTGTGCGATATGCGGCATTTATGGCCATTATTCACATCACTACCCCGATCTCCCAGATTACAGAGCAGCATTGTACGAGTTGAATAACGTCGACCTAGAGATATCCCCTCTTCTCATTGAGGAAATTCATCCCCCACCATCTTCCTCCTCGGAATAAATTAACACCATTTACACGATTTCCACTGGATATCCCTCGGTTCGGTCCGCCCCTTCCATTGATCCCTTTGACACACATGTTCAACCCTTTCAAATCGACGAGGAAACCACATGTCCACAACATGGGGGTAGGACCAAAACCTTTCCTACTCATCATCATCATGATTCTCGTCGGAGATATTGGGGGCATCCACTCCACAAGGGGAATCCCCCATCATCATATCATCACTTCAGTATGCCACCACGGCCCACAGCCTCATGGTACACCCCCCCTCCAGTAGTTGGTCAATGCCCTCTTGATCCCTCTCTAAGACAACATCTGCACTGCATTGACACCTCTGAGTTCGGGGACATAATAGATTACCTCGAACCTGGGATAAGGGGCATGATCAATCATGTTGACCCTACCCCATTACCTCTATCTCAACACCTCAATGAGCCCATCGTTCAAACCAACACATATGTGATCCACAATCACAAACCCCATGCACATCATATGGGGGCAGGTCATTAACCCTGCTCACTTTTTCACATTCGTGATCTCAACCATTTTTGAGGTCACATGTCACTTGTATATTTGAGTTGATTTGATACACATAGTATTTCGCCCCCGCAGGTCATCATTTCTCCCCACCACTACATCCTGTTAAAATTCAAGATGCTAAGACAGAAAATAGCAGCATTACATTCCATTTCACAATAATAGCATATACAGGATCACTGAAGAAACAACAAGCACAGCATAAACACAAGAGACAGAGATTTATCCTGGGAAACCCTCATGGGGTAGAAAACCCAGCAAAGCTTCCTCAATATAGATGACCAGCAATATACAAAGATGAAACCCTGAGACATGATCTCCTCCTCCACAATAGCAGACCTCTCCTCCACAAGTGCGCTATCCTCAAGTGAGTGAATGTGTATAATGAGGAACACACCTCCTCTATTTATACACTACTCTAATATGTATTTTACACAAGTACATGTAGGCTCATATTTAACCATTAGGTTAAATACCCCATTATAACTGACTGGGCCGACCCCTCTAGGGTGGTCTAATAACCCTTTGACCCACATAACACATACAGGGCCGACTCCCACTAGGGAAGTCTAATAACCAAAGTTACCACATTCCGACGGAGGAATAAACATCTCCGGATATACAATAAGATCTTCACGGAGGAATGAATCATCTCCGGAATAATAAAGTATAAATATAATATTCTTTGAAGTTACAATATCTCAACACTCCCCCTTAACGAGAAGGATATTATAACAGCATCTGCACGAGCAAGGAGTCATCAACATCATACATGATACATCTATAAATCATTGGAAGCTTTCTCAACATCATCAGTAACTCAACCAGTTACTGGAATATCTTCAATACTGGAACATCAACATCTTCAGTACTGAGTCTTTATCTTCTGCAGCACTCAAACAGCTACAGCAACATCAATATCTGAATCCTCACGATTGTCAGCATCGCCATCACACGATCATCAGCATCGTCATCACATGATCAACAACATCGTCATCTCACTATCATCAACATCGTCATCACACGATCATCAACATCGTCATCTCACGATCATCAGCATCGTCATCTCACGATCATCAGCATCGTCATCATACGATCATCAACATCGTCATCTCACGATCATCAGCATCGTCATCACACGATCATTAGCATCGTCATCTTACGATCATCCGCATCGTTATCTCACGATCATCAGCATTGTCATATCATCTCGATCTACAGCATCTGGATCATCTCAATCTACAGCATCTAGATCATCACGATCTACAACATCTGGATCATCTCGATCTACAGCATCTGGATCATCTCGATCTATAACATCTGGATCATCTCGATCTACAGCATCTGGATCATCTCATCTACAGCATCTGGATCATCTCGATCTACAGCATCTGGATCATCTCGATCTACAGCATCTGGATCATCTCGATCTACACCATCTGGATCATCTCGATCTACAGCATCTGGATCATCACGATCTACAGCATCTGGATTATCTCGATCTACAACATCTGGATCATCTCGATCTACAGCATCTGGATCATCTCGATCTACAGCATCTGGATCATCTCGATCTACAACATAAGTATCCTCAACCATACAAGTACATTAATCAATACATGTATCATCAAAAGTATGTATTCTCACCAATACATCTATCATCAAAACATGTATTCCTACTAATACATATATCATCAAAAGCATGTATTCTCACTAATACATCTATCATCAAAAGCATGTATTCTCACTAATACATCTATCATCAAAAGCATGTATTCTCACTAATACATCTATCAATACAAGTATCCACACTGATACAAGTATACATAACAGCAGCATACCCTGCAACACACATGATCCAATTACGGGATGGTCAATCCCTCTCACTTTAGGACATAGGTCCAAGGATGATACAATCCTGATCCACTTATGGGATGATCAATCCCTCTCAATTTAAGACATCTCTCATGTCTATGGATGATGCAATCCAGATCAACTTACAGGATGATCAATCCTTATCCTTTTAAGACACCTCACCATGTCTAAGGATGATGCAATCCCGAATCAACTTACAGGATGATTAGTCCTTATCACTTTAAGACACCTTACCATGTCTAGGGACGATGCAATCCCAATCTACTTACAAGATGATTAGTCCTTATCACTTTAAGACACCTCACCATGTCTAGGGATGATGCAATCCCAATCTACTTACAGGATGATTAGTCCTTATCACTTTAAGACACCTCACCATGTCTAGGGATGATGCAATCCCAATCTACTTACAGGATGATTAGTCCTTATCACTTTAAGACACCTCACCATGTCTAGGGACGATGCAATCCCAATCTACTTACAGGATGATTAGTCCTTATCACTTTAAGACACCTCACCATGTCTAGGTATGATGCAATCCCAATCTATTTACAGGATGATTGGTCCTTATCACTTTAAGACACCTCACCATGTCTAGGGACGATGCAATCCCAATCTACTTACAGGATGATTAGTCCTTATCACTTTAAGACACCTCACCATGTCTAGGGACGATGCAATCCCAATCTACTTACAGGATGATTAGTCCTTATCACTTTAAGACACTTCACCATGTCTAGGGACGATGCAATCCCAATCTACTTACAGGAGGATTAGTCCTTATCACTTTAAGACACCTCACCATGTCTAGGGACGATGCAATCCCAATCTACTTACAGGATGATTAGTCCTTATCACTTTAAGACAAGTCTCATGTCTAGGGACGATGCAATCCCATCACGTACATTTTGAACCCAGTTCATGGACGATGCAGTCCTCACGTACATTTTGAACCCAGTTCATGGACGATGCAGTCCTCACGTACATTTTGAACCCAGTTCATGGACGATGCAGTCCTCACGTACATTTTGAACCCAGTTCATGGACGATGCAGTCCTCACGTACATTTTGAACCCAGTTCATGGACGATGCAGTCCTCACGTACATTTTGAACCCAGTTCATGGACGATGCAGTCCTCACGTACATTTTGAACCCAGTTCATGGACGATGCAGTCCTCACGTACATTTTGAACCCAGTTCATGGACGATGCAGTCCTCACGTACATTTTGAACCCAGTTCATGGACGATGCAGTCCTCACGTACATTTTGAACCCAGTTCATGGACGATGCAGTCCTCACGTACATTTTGAACTAGTGGTTCCGGGATGATGCAATCCCCATCACTTTATTCTCGAAGACCATACGTCTACGGATCAATTCAGGGACCAAGGTCCGGGGATGATACAATCCCCACTTCTCGGAGACCTTACGTCTACGGCTCTCTTTAGGACTGAAAGTCCAGGGATGATCCAATCCCCTCAACTGTCCACTAAGGACTTCATTCTCGGAGACCTCACGTCTACGGCTCTCTTTAGGACTGAAAGTCCAGGGATGATCCAATCCCTTCAACTGTCCACTAAGGACTTCATTCTCGGAGACCTCACGTCTACGGCTCTCTTTAGGACTGAAAGTCCAGGGATGATCCAATCCCCTTAACTGTCCACTAAGGACTTCATTCTCGGAGACCTTACGTCTACGGCTCTCTTTAGGACTGAAAGTCCAGGGATGATCCAATCCCCTTAACTGTCCACTAAGGACTTCATTCTCGGAGACCTTACGTCTACGGCTCTCTTTAGGACTGAAAGTCCAGGGATGATCCAATCCCTTTTCTTTCTCGGAGACACCTGTCTACGGCTCACTTTAGAACAAGTGTTCAAGGATGATACAATCCCCACATGTATTCTCATCAATATACTATCGATCCTGGGAACCCATACAGAACCTGATTCACACTTCTTCTTTAATTGCACCATTAAGAGAATGGTCTTATCTAGCCACTTGGAGCAAACATCTCATCATGATTCTCTTCCTCTTTCTAAGAGAATCTTCTAGCCACAAGCCTTCTATATTTTGTTTGATTTGTAAATCTTCTTGTTGAACATCCATCACTTGTTCGGTGTTCATTATTCTTCATGATCTTTCCTACAAAACAAAATTAATTACATGATTAGTAATCCTTCATAATCATGAAATCATGATAACCTATTATGCATACAGATATCATTTATATAGTTATGCAACTATCTTGACCAATACTTTGGCACAACACTTTCCCATATCCTGTATGCATACAGTGGCTATCTAGATGCCTTCCATCTCTACCAGAACATACTATCGAGAGTGTGCACAGCTCTCAGCATGTCAGCAAAGAGGTTTCATTCTAGACAAGCAACAATGGAATGTTTGTCCAACTTACCAATCATATGCATATTAGTAGTATAATGTTCAATGCTCTATGAATGTTTGCACTCAGCATGATATGTTCTAGGAATACAAATATGCATACAAGAAATATCATTTACTATTTCAAATAACAACTCAAATACTTATCTTTTATGTTTGTGTGGTTGCCTCCCGCTTGATCTTCTATATGTCCTTTGAACTTCTATTCATTCTGTACCACTGTGCATGCTCAAGTGTGCACTAGTGTCATCCTCATGATCTCATACACAAACATTCATTCATTAGTATATTCTCAAAACATTCTAATTCTAAATAATCTTGAATATGTATAGTCATGATCATTAGTATTCAGGGTTTCAAGTAAGTCTTCTTTTACTCATGCATATTCTTGTTTGATCATAGTACTCTTCTGGTTAATTAAATCATGCATAAACCCTTGATTACTAACTTTATGAATAAGCATAACCAATCATATCAAGTATACTTATATAAGGGATCCTAACACAAGGTAAGATTCATGGGAAACATACCTGGATTAGTATACCTACTTGGTTATGTACAACATACCTAAACAATCTCTTCAATGATTTAGAGATCCTGAGCTAGAACCTGCATGTCTCATAGGTTAAGCATAATATAACAAAGTCATACATACCTCGTAAGTAGAACAAAGATTATGGATGAGTCTTTGTCTTCATGTTTTCATGGTCATGGAACCTGATTTGTCTTTTGTGATGTACCTGTATCTTGTTAGCAGACAACATCAACCTCACACAACATCATAATGCATTAGTACAATCATAAGTGTCAACACCCTAACCAATGAATATCTTCTATCATGCATTCATAATTTTGTTAAGGTTATACGACAAATCTAAAATCAAAATTGTACTAACTGTAATAACCTGAAGACAAACATACCATAAACTTAATCATGGACAAATATCGAAACATACCTCGATGAGTCATACCTGTCGAGATCGCTTGTATTCTTCTTATGTAAGCCCTTATCCTCATCTCCCTCTGAGACAGGAACTTCTTCACTTATGCAGGTGACCAATCCATCTTCTTCTAGGATTAACCCAATCCACTTGATTTGCAAGAACTGGACCTGGAGCTGGATATGGGTTTGTCATAGAAACCAAAAAAAAATTCAAACTTTGAATTTCAAACTTCCGAAAGGATAGAAATATGCGCCTTGATGAGCTGATCAAACTGGTATATTCAGAATTTGAAAACTGCAAAGTTTTACTCCTTAATTTTGCCTTTGAAACTTTCGGATTCACTGGACGTGACCCTGAAATGGGGTTTGATGAAGCCCACTCTTTTTCCCCATCAAAAGGTTTGATCCAAAGCTCTAAGCTTCTATTTTTCTGAGGAGCTTCCAGCCGTGGTCACAGATTTCAAAAATTCCCATTTTTACAGAAGCCCTAATTTTCCACTTTTCTGATCAAAGTCCCGAACTAGGGTCTAATCAATCCCGGCCTTCTGCCCAACCAAAAATTCTGATCTTGGTCTCTAAATTTCTATTTTGATGAGTAGCATCCAGCAGTGGTCTCCGATTACAAAAATTCCAACTTTCTTCAAAGCCCTAAATTCTGGAAGCCATGAATGAAGGTACCAAAAAATAATTCTGTTTTGACAGAAATATGTAACTGATTGTTTCTGGTGTAACTCCGCAAATTTTTGATCCACAGGGTCTGAAAAAGTTTTCTGAGATATCCTGACCTGTTAGCTTTCCATCCTGACAGGTCTGACCTCAATTGGATGTTCTGAGAGAGAGTTATGCCAAATGTCGCAACGTGACCTGTTTTGGGAAAATACAGGAGAGCGAACTTGTACGGCATACCACGTGTCACTATTTGACCTTCGGCCTCTGAAAAAGTTTTCTAGGATATACCGGCCTGTTATCTTTCCATCCTGACAGGTCTGACCTCAATTGGATTCTCTGAGAGAGAGTTATGCCAAGTGTCGCAACATGACCTGTTTATGGGATAATACAGGAGAGCGAACTTGTACGGCGTGCCACGTGTCACTGATTCAACTTCGGCCCCTGAAAAAGTTTTATGAGATAGTACAGTCTGTGTACTACCTGTCACTTTTCACGAAATTTCATTTGGAGCTTCCTAGCCCAAGTTATGACCTTTTTCCCAAGGTCACCTGATTTTGACTCAGATCTGGAAGAGGCAGAAACCCTATATTGTACAGATCATAAATCACAAAGTACAACGAATTAGAGGTTGTCCTTTGGACACAAGGTACCTGGAGATTTTAGCTTCGTCCTGTAACAATTTCAGATCCGAAAAATTCGCCAAAACGGATTTATAGCGAAAGTGCTACGATGACTGGTTTTTGCTATGTAAAACCCTAACCTTCAAATTGTCGTAAGTAAAGCAAGTGTCTTTTAGTGCCATACCTTGTCTTCCTTCAGGTTAGCTCTGATACCATGTTAAAATTCAAGATGCTAAGACAGAAAATAGCATCATTACATTCCATTTCACAATAATAGCATATACAGGATCACTGAAGAAACAACAAGCACAGCATAAACACAAGAGACAGAGATTTATCCTGGGAAACCCTCATGGGGTAGAAAACCCAGCAAAGCTTCCTCAATATAGATGACCAGCAATATACAAAGATGAAACCCTGAGACATGATCTCCTCCTCCACAATAGCAGACCTCTCCTCCACAAGTGCGCTATCCTCAAGTGAGTGAATGTGTATAATGAGGAACACACCTCCTCTATTTATACACTACTCTAATATGTATTTTACACAAGTACATGTAGGCTCATATTTAACCATTAGGTTAAATACCCCATTATAACTGACTGGGCCGACCCCTCTAGGGTGGTCTAATAACCCTTTGACCCACATAACACATACAGGGCCGACTCCCACTAGGGAAGTCTAATAACCAAAGTTACCACATTCCGACGGAGGAATAAACATCTCCGGATATACAATAAGATCTTCACGGAGGAATGAATCATCTCCGGAATAATAAAGTATAAATATAATATTCTTTGAAGTTACAATATCTCAACACATCCTTGGCTTAGTGGGGTCACCTTCATTTGTAGCCATTTTTTAACCAAGTTATTTCCTTTGACCATTCCGGAGTCCTTATGACCTCCGTTTTTCGCACCATTTGCACCACAGGATTCATATTTCCATGCCCGTGATGATGCTTGAGACCATTTCTCGCTCTCACACCCATAATTTTTGGGCATTTTTTTAAAATGCCACTTATCGCCTCGGTTTGCGTGACACATCGACCGTCCTCCATTTTTTACGAGTCTCATATTGCTGGATTCAGTTTTCCGTGCTTGTGATAAAGCTTGAGATTATTTCTCGCTCTCACCTCCATATTTTTTGGGCATTTTTCCCATGCCCCCTCGTCCCCTCGTTTTGCATGCCACATCGGTCGTCATCCATTTTTGAGAAGTTTAATATCGTCGGATTCATTTTTCCACACTCGTGATGATGCTTGAGATCATTTCTCGCTCTCACCCCATAATTTTTGGGCATTTTTTCAAAATTCCACTCATTAACTCGGTTTGCGTACCACATTGTCCATTGCCCCTTTTTGACAAGCTTTATGTCACCGGATTCAGTATTCCGCACTCATGACGATGCTTGAGACCTTTTCTCACTCTCATCAATCCCTTTTTGTTCGGTATAGTTTTACCCCTTTTTTCGGGCCGAGCAATCCCTTTTACGAAAAAGGCACTTAGGGAGTTTCTGTTAAGCTCTTTTCTGACTCTTAAAACAATGAAAAGATCGCCAAGCAACCTTGCTTCCTTTCATGCTCGCTAAACGTATCTAAAAGGGCGTCTACATGGTATAAGTTTACCCTTTTTCCGGACCATGTAGACTAATTACGAAAAAGGAATACTCTAGTCACATCGGCTAGAAGAGTTCTCCATTTGCATCATTTTATGCTTTTACGGGCCTTGGAGACTAACTTAAGAAAAATAACACTAATGGAGTCCACATACCGCTTTCAAACTCTCTAAACATGAAAGCGACCATGAGCAATCACCATCCTGGGCTTGTAAAAACCCACCGGATGGTACTCACAATCACCACAGAGTCTTCTTATCATTTTCAGACTCCTAAAAAATGAAAGCACCCATGAGCACGAACAGTCCTGGGCTCACAAAATCCACAGGATAGTACCATTTTAGAGCACACTTTTATCCGTTCTTGGAGCTCATTAAAACTACGAAGAAGGACCCAATGGTGCTTCTCGGCGCCACAACAGATCACGTCTACTCATATGGCAGCCTCCCCATTTTGGTCGCCTTTGTTCAGAGTATTCTGCAGTATGTCACCCTGAGAATCCCTCGACAGCACCCATCAGCTCGTCCCCCCCATATTTAATACATACCCTTCAGTCCTTAAAAGCTATGATCCCCGCACCTACAAGTCAGTTCCCAATGCTGCCAGGTCAACCATGTCATCATGCTCTGAACAAAGGAAGTTTGAGTCCACCCACTCTATGACCCCATTTACTTAACATCCCAACAAGTATGTCAGTCCTACCATCAGTACTACCACACTTCAATTCTACACCTTGCACTCTTATCAAGGAAACATCGTTTCCTTGTTAGTTGTTGGTCTCCCTCTGTCGACGACAACCAAATTTATTCCAGAGGATACACCTAGAGGTCCCTATGTCTTGGACTCATCACCATTTATGATGAGTGCCTACGAATCATTTCGAGAAGAGTCCTTAGTGCCTCTCCAAATGGTTGTTTCTCACATGCTCAACTTCAACACCTTGATCACATCGTTGAGACTTGCATAGGGTATTGGTCCTTTCAGTTATTTGTTGAAGACCCCGGATACCACCTGACTCTTCCACATTTGAGAGTCTACTTATGGAAACAACCAGTTACATTTTTCCTATAGATATCCGGGTTGCGCATGGCGACAGTATTGAGATGTACCCTAGTTTTATACTCCCTCGAGTATATAGTTACATGTACTTCTCAGAGATGACTCACAGTCATTAAGTCCCTACAAATGTTGGACACCTTCAGTTTCAGCAGTTCATCAACCCTTTTGATCCCTTGTTCAGAACGGTTGGCGCTTTATTCCAGTATATCAGTTATTGAGATCAATGATGTTATGATCATGAGTACATCCCAAAATAGTGTCCCCTTTGGACCATTACGATGTACCAGCATATTTTTTATGTATTATGTAGGTCCCCCTCCTTGGGACTAATTGTTATGTATATGTCTTGATACGAGCATGGATATGCCCGCCTCGTCCATTATTAGAGATTATTCCTCATTCATATTGAGGCCATGTAATATTTTTTGTTTCTGCAGCTTCCAAGGGTCGTGGATCCAATCTCCAACCAATCTCTTCTCTTCCCCAAACCCCAGAACAAAGACAAAAGAACTATGATGTCTATCGGCCATACGATGAGCTCCTGCCCTCACACATCAGAGGGCAATCTGTTAACACCCAAAAAGTGCTCACTAGCTCATTTCCTTATTCACATGACCCATTTGTCCACTTTTCAACCATTTGAGCCTCTAAAGCGATCAAAAAGTCACCAAAAGACCATAAAACACCCCTTTTCCCCTCAAAATGAATATTTTTCCTCAAAAAGGGTCCAGAATTCCCAAAAATATTAAAAAATGAATAAAAATATTCAAAATATTCAAAAAAGGAAAAAGGAAGGAAAAAGTACCTAAACCATGTTGGTCAATACCATTGGTTTCTTCAAAACCATAATGGTATTCCCCACCACCAAAAACTATAAAAAGGTGGTAGGGGCTCCTCACTATCCATCCATCCATCATCCTATCCTCACACTGTCAAAATCTCTCATGAGACTTTTGGCCATTTTCAGCATCTTGGAGAAGATACCTTTGGAGCTTGGAGCTACTCACCTTGGGAGTTGCTCAACACAAATCCTCACCATTTGAGGTATCTTAATACAAAACACCTATTCTTTTGTTTCTTGTTCTTGAATCGTTTAAAAAAAATAAAAATTATTTGTTATATGCACATGCTAGTTTAGATTTAGATTTAATTTATAATTGTTTTTACTTTCAATATCGAAACTGCTATCACATTGTTGATAGGTTCCCATTGCACAAAGCTTGGTTGCAAAACCAAGCCAAGCCAACAGGTGCTTCACATGCAATGAAAAGGGACACTTTGTTGCAGATTGTCCCAAGAAGAAGAACAACAACTTCAAAAAAAAGAAGAAGAACAAGAAGAAGAGATATCATGCTCATGCTGCTGAGGATGATGAACCTCCAATGAAGAAGGCTAGAGTAGAAAGTGATGAGGATGACTCTTCAAGCGAAGAAGAGTATGTTCTAATCTCTGCTCTCACAGGTACTATTTCTCATGGATGTAATGATTGGCTTATTGATAGTGGGGCTTCCAAACACATGATTGGGTTTAAAGAATCTTTTGTAAATCTATTTGAACATGAATCACCCCATAAAGTGAAACTTGGGGATGACTATCAATACCCCATCAAAGGAAGTGGTGAAGCCTCCTACAACATAAATTCTAGGAAGTCTTTAAAGATGAAAGGAGTTTTATATGTACCTAGGCTCAAAAAGAACCTACTCTCCATATCTTGTTAAATTTTCAGAATTTACTTCAATCTGATCTAGGATCTTAACTGAGAGAACAACATGTACAACAAATCTACAGCATATCAATCATGGACACAATAATGCAAGCACACAAGAGACACAGAGTTTACTTGGGGAAAACCATAAAGGTGAAAAACCCTAATAACTTCCTCAGAGATATATAGAGCAATGATACAACCAGAATACAAGAGATAGTATTCTCTTAGCAGCAGAGCCTCCTCCTCCACAAGTGCGCCACTCTCCAAAGCGTGAGTGAGAGAATAGAATGTGTAAAATGAGAGAGACATACTCTCTATTTATGCACTAACTTGACTTGACCTTTACTCAACTAGGTCGGCCTTAACTTAACCACTTAACATAATGCTGACTGGGCCGACCCCCACTAGGGTGGTCTAATAACCCTTTGACCCACATGGCCGACCCCCAATAGGGTGGTCTAATAACCCTTTGACCCAAATGACTTATACAGGGCCAACCCCAACAAGGTGGTCTAATAACCCATAAAGTATAAGTTATGACACTTACAATATAAATGACGATACTTCCGTATAGAGGAATAATAACATCTCTATAGGAGAACAACCACTTCCATATAGAGGAATAATAACATCTCTATAGGAATGCAATATACATATAATGTGAAATACATTCCGAAGTTACATATACATCAACACTCCCTCTTAACTAGGAAGGTATTTCTCGACACAGGTCTCTTAGCACAAGTCATCCTCTCTGGATCATCATCACTGGATAATCGTCAGCGAGTCATCATCATCGTCACTACTGCTGCTATCTCAATCAATCTCTGAATCTAATCACCACAGGAAGTTCTACAGAGCCAGTCCTTTTTCATACTGGATGTAGGCCCACCACCTGCAGGTCTTCGTCATCACTGGCCATACTGTGGAAATCTCAGGACTTATTACGTGCATCACAAAACCTTAAAAGAGTCTCTTGACTAGCAAGAACTCTAAAGGGCATCTGAGGCCTTTTTCATCCTATCCAGATCTCCAGGACTTATTACATGTGACCCCACCACAAAACTTCGAAAGAGAATCCCAGGACTGATTATGAGCACAAGTCTCAACCTATCAGATCTCCCAGGGCACAAATTACATGTGGTCACCACAAAACCTCGAAAGAGCATCCCAGGACTGATTACGAGCACAAGGCTCAACCTATTGGATCTCCCAGGGAACAAATTACATGTGGTCATGGCAAGACCTTGAAAGAGCATCCCAGGACTGATTACGAGCACACGGCTCAACCTATTGGATCTCACAGGGCACAAATTACATGCCTTAGGACAAAACCTCGAAAGAGCATCTGCCAGATATCCCAGGGCACAAATTACATGCCATAGGCAAAACCTCGAAAGACTATCTGCAGATCTCCCAGGGAACAAATTATATGTCCTCCCAAGCAAAACCTCGAAAGAGCATTTGCCAGATATCCCAGGGTACAAATTACATGCCATAGGAAAAACCTCGAAAGACTATTTGCAAATCTCCCAGGGCACAAATTATATGCTTATCTGCACAACCTGTTCCACGACCATAGAGTATCAACCTTATACTCACCATACATCATCCTGATGTACACATGATCATCCTGATCATCATCACTGCAACATCCTGCTACATGTCATCTAGAGCAACATCCTGAAGCTCATCATCCATGATCATCCTGATCATACAATGCATCTACCTGATGCATACCAAGTATCTACCTGATACATATCATCATACATGATCCACCTGATCATACAGTGTATCCACCTGATACAAATACAAATACATGATGCATATCACCATACATGATCCACCTGATCATACAATGTATCCACCTGATACATATACAGATACATGGTCCAAGCATCCAACATGATGCATATACAAAAATACATACAAGTGATCCAACTGATCATATCCAGCATCCAACATGATGCGTACATACATATAAATGATCCAACTGATCATATCTAGCATCCAACATGATGTGTACATACATATACATCTAAATGATCCAACTGATCATATCCAGCATCCAACATGATGCATACACAAAACAGTAACTGGAGCATCATCCTGATGCTCATCATCCATGATCCTCCTGATCATCATAGCATCATCCTCTTTAGATAATCTCATTGTCCACAAAGCACAGCCCAGATGCACATCATCCAACACTTACACCACCGACATGGGAGAACACATCTACAACCATTCGGGGAAGGCTCCAGCCCTTAATTTTTCACCATGGGAGAACACATCTACCACCATATGAAAAATGGCTCAGCAATTACATCACGACGAAGGGAGAACACATCAACCATGTCAGGAAATCTCATGTGCATCTGCATCTTCCGGACTCATCACTTCCCTTTGGAAGGAACCTCGATCTGAAGTGCACCAAGCCTCTCTCTGAAGTACTCAAACTGCACTCTGGCCAATGGATTGGTCAATACATCTGCAACCTACTCATCTGTCGCAACATACTCTGCTTCGGCTGTACTCAATGCTACACAGGACTGCTTCCTGCTAAACCAAGAGATCACACCTGATCCCATACTGAAGCAACACCCAGATGTGCTCTTCCTATCTGCAACACTACCTGCCCAATCTGAATCAACATAACCTTGCAGGTTAAACTTTATATTTGGATCATACTTGAGCCCATAATCAACCGTACCCTTTAGGTACCTCAGAATATGCTTTACAACAACCAGGTGAACATCTCTCGGATCCGTCAGGAACTGGCTCAATGTGTTCACTGCAAAGCAAATATTTGGTCTCGTGTTCGTTGGGTACCTAAAGGACCCAATCATTTGAAAAACATCATGACATCAACTGGATTGGATGAAGCATCACACAGAAGCTTCAGGTTCGATGCCATAGGTGTGGCCATATCCTTGTAGTCCATCATCCCGAACCTCTTTAGGATCTCTACTGCATACTTCCCTTGTCCAAGGAAGATTCCATCTGCACTCTGCCACACCTCCATGCCAAAAGCAAATAGTGAATCATCCCTAATTTCTTCATCTCAAACTCGGCAGCAAGCTTCCTTTGCGTTTTGACAATCAATCTATCCTCACCTGTTACAAACAGGTCATCCACATAATAGTATCACTGGATTTCCTTCCTGAACCTTGTAGTGAAGGTTGGAATCCACTTTACTCTTGGTAAAGCCCAAACTGGATAGAAATATGTCTATCCTACCATACCAAGTTCTGCACATATATGACGCCCTGTCATGTGTCTCAGAACCAAGTGGCTACTCCACGTACACTTCTTCTTCAACTACAGAAAGCTGTCTTGAAATCCATCTGGTGTATCTTCCACTTTATCACTGCAGCCAAAGCAAGTATTGATCTAATGGAAGTGTATCTGGCTACAAGAGAAAAAGTCTCTATGTTACCACCTGTAGCATGCGTGATCTTGTAGATCCTCTTGGAAGTCACTATAGACTCCCCTTCAGGTCTTGGGACTGCATCCCAAACATCTTCATGATCGACTAGTACTCCTCGATCATGGAAATCTTCCCAGATCCTGGGAACTTCAATATCTTCAATATTTTCAAGAAATAACTTTGTTGTTGAACAAATGTTGTAGTCCTTCTTTTGTAGGTGATGGTATATGATCTTTCCTGCACAACAAGTTAAATTGCATGATTAGAAAACAACTCATAGTTTTCAGAACAAATTCTTACACATTAAGAAATATTTCATACACTCATGCAATTATCTTAGCCAATGCTTCAATACAACATTTATCCATATCCCTTAAGTTTCTAGATGCCTTCCAATCTCTACCAGAACATTGTTAAGAGTGTGCACAACTCCCAACATGTCAGCAAAGAGGTTTAATTCTAGATAAGTAGCAATGGATTGTTGTACAGTGCCATAGGCCACTTACCCATGTATATTAGTAGTATACTGTTTATCAATGCAACTATTCTAATATGCATAATACACAACCTAATTCTAGGAACATCAGTATATACATTATTGAACAGTATTATTTAAACAATAAAATATGCAAGTAATGACAATTCAAATACTTATCTTTGTTTGTTTGTTGGGTGGACTCCCTCTGAATCTTTGCAACTCCATTATGATGTGGATTGTGAGAAGTGGTCAATTCTCTCTAAATATCTGCATCCTTGTAGAAACTACTGGAGTGTGCTCCCTCTTGATCTTTGCTTCCTGGATTACTTGTCCTTGAACTTATATACATTCTCGATCCCTATGCATGCTTGTTAGTATCATCATTGTGTTATCCTCTAGGTCTAATAAATAATCAAACATTCATTAGTATAATCTTAATATTATCAAAACACAATAATCTCAAGCGTGTATAGTCAAGATCAATTCAAACATAGATAATAAACATTAGTATTCAAGGTTTCAAGGAAGTCTTCTTTTATTCATACATATTCTTATTTGATCATAGGACTCTTCTGGTTAGTTAAATCATTAATCAAGATAAGAGATATAATATGCATAAAACCCGTGATTACTCAAACGTATACCTTCATGATTCTTCTGGTTAGTCATATCATTAATTATGGTAAGAAACATAATATGCATACAACCATGACTATTCAAACCTATGACTTCATGAATAATCATTATCAACAACACAAAAGTATAAGATCCTAACACAAGGTAGGATTCTAGCTTGATATAGGAAAAACATACTTGGATTAGCATGCTAGCTAGTTATGTCTAACATACCCACATAATGTCTTCTGGTTCTCTTCAGTGACTTGTGCTAGTAACCTGCATATCTCATAGGTTAACCATTATAGAACCAAGTTATACATACCTCGTAAATAGATCTTCTATGTGATCCATGACAATGGATGAATCTTTGTCTTCATGTCACCATGATCATATGTTCTTGAAGTAGAACATGATTTGTCTTTCTTGGTGTACCTTTTATGTTAGCAGACAACATAAACCTCATACAACACCATAATGCATTAGTACAATCATAAGTGTCAACACCCTAACCAATGAATATCTTCTATCATGCATTCATAATTTTGTTAAGGTGATACGACAAATCTAAAATCAAGATTGTACTAAGGCCTTAGCCTCATCTCCCTCTGAAACAGGAAATTCTTCACTTATGCAGGTGACCAATCCATCCTCTTCTAGGATTAAACCAATCCACTTGATTTGCAGGAACTGGATCTGGAGATGTATTAGGGTTTGTCAAAAAACTTTGCCAAAATGGATTTATAGCGAAAGTGCTATGATGACTGGTTTTTGCTATATCAAGCCCTAGCATCGTAAGTGCAACACGTGTCATACATGCCATATCATGCCTTCTTTTAGGCTAGCTCTGATACCATGTTAAATTTTCAGAATTTACTTCAATCTGATCTAGGATCTTAACTAAGAGAACAACATGTATAGAAAATCTATAGCATATCAATCATGGACACAATAATGCAAGAACACAAGAGACACAGAGTTTACTTGGGGAAAACCATAAAGGTGAAAAACCCCAATAAATTCCTCAGAGATAGATAGAGCAATGATACAACCAGAATACAAGAGATAGTATTCTCCTAGCAGCAGAGCCTCCTCCTCCACAAGTGCGCCACTCTCCAAAGTGTGAGTGGGAGAATAGAATGTGTAAAATGAGAGAGACACACTCTCTATTTATACACTAACTTGACTTGACCTTTACTCAACTAGGTCGGCCTCAACTTAACCACTTAACATAATGCTGACTGGGCCGACCCCCACTAGGGTGGTCTAATAACCCTTTGACCCACATGGTCGACCCCCAATAGCATGGTCTAATAACCCTTTGACCCACATGGCCAACCCCTAATAGCATGGTCTAATAACCCTTTGACCCACATGACTTATACAGGGTCGACCCCAACAAGGTGGTCTAATAACCCATCAAGTATAAGTTACGACACTTACAATATAAATGACGACACTTCCGTAAAGAGGAATAATAACATCTCTATAGGAATACAATATACATATAATGTGAAATACATTCCGAAGTTACATATACAATAACATCTCTATCTGAACATGAATCACCCCATAAAGTGAAACTTGGGGATGACTATCAATACCCCATCAAAGGAAGTGGTGAAGCCTCCTACAACCTAAATTATGGGAAGTCTTTAAAGATGAAAGAAGTTCTATATGTACTTGGGCTCAAGAAGAACCTACTATCCATATCTGCATTGGATGCCAAAGGCATGAGGGTTGCATTTGTAGATGGCCAAGTCCTAATGTGGCCAAAGGGTAAAACTATAGATGATGCAGTATTGATTGGAGAGCAAGAGGGAGGATTGTACAAATTGAAGGTACAACCTGAAGATGATATGGTGACATGAAGACAAAGATTCATCCATAGTCATGGATCACATAGAGGTATGTATCATTTGGTTTTGCAAAGGTTAACTTATGAGTTATGCAGTTCATTGAAGAGAACAAGAAAAAATTGCTAGACATAACTAGCAAATATGATGACCATGTATGTTTTCTTATATCAAAGGATCTTATACTTTTGTATGATTGATAATGATTACTCATGAAGTTACAAGTTTGAATAATCTAGGGTTTATGCATATTATGTCTCTTACCTTGATTGATGATATGACTAACCAGAAGAGTTCCATAGTCAAATATGAATATGCATGAGTAAGAGAAGTCTTCCCTGAAACCTTGAATGATAATGATTATTATCTGTGTTTGAAATGATCATGACTATACATGTTTAAGATTATTTTGTTTTGATAGTATACTAATGAATGCATGATTATGTATGAGATCTTGAGGATAACACAATGATGATACTCGTAAGCATGCATAGTGATCGAGGATGGATATAAGTTCAAGGACATGTAATACAGGAAGCAAAGATCAAGAGGGAGCACACTCTAGTATTTCCTGCAAGGAAGCAAAGATTAAGAGGGAGTCCACACAACAACAAACAAAGATAACTATTTAAATTTTCATTTCTTGTATATTTGATTAATATTGTTCAATGATGTATACACTTATGTTCCTAGACTTAGGTTGTGTATTATGCATATTAGAACAATTGCATTAATGAACAGTATACTACTAATATGCATCTAATGGGTAAGTGGCCTATGGCACTATACAACATTCTATTGCTACTTATCTAGAATGAAACCTCTTTGCTGACATGTTGGGAGTTGTGCACACTCTTAACAATGTTCTGGTAGAGATTGGAAGGCATCTAGAAAGTTACAGGATATGGATAAATGTTGTATTGAAGCATTGGCTAAGATAATTGCATGACTGTATGACATATTTTTTTATGTGTAAGAATTTGTTCTGAAAACTATGAGATGTTTTCTAATCATGCAATTTAACTTGTTTTGTAGGAAAGATCATATACCATCACCTACAAAAGAAGGACTACAACATTTTTTCAACAACAAAGTTATCTATTGAAGATATTGAAGTTCCCAGGATTCGGGAAGAACACCATGATCAAGGAGTACGAGTTGATCATGAAGAATGATATTTGGGATGCAATCCCAACACCTGAAGGGAAGTCTATTGTGACTTCGAAGTGGATCTATAAGATCAAGCATGCTGCATATGGTAGTATAGAAATATACAAAGCGAGGATTGTAGCTCGTGGCTTCTCTCAAAAAGAGGGAATAAACTATGAAGAGATTTTTGCTCCTGTAGCCAGATACACTTCCATCAGAACAGTACTTGCTCTGGCTGCAGTGATAAAATGGAAGATACACCAGATGGATGTCAAGATAGCTTTCTTGAATGGTGTAGTCGAGGAGGAATTGTATGTGGAGCAGCCACTTGGTTTTGAGACACGACAGGGAGTCATATGTGTGCAGGTTGAAGAAAGCCTTGTATGGCTTGAAGCAAGATCCTAACACTTGGTATGATAGGATAGACAGCTTTCTATCCAGTTTGGGATTTACCAAGAGTAAAGCGGATTCCAACCTTTACTACAAGGTTGAGGAAGGCAATCCTGTGATACTCTTATTGTATGTGGATGACCTGTTTGTAACAGGAGAGGATAGATTGATTGCTGATACAAAGAGGAAGCTTGCTGCCAAGTTCGAGATGAAGGACTTGGGGAGGATGCACTATTTTCTAGGTATGGAGGTGTGGCAGAGTGCAAATGGAATCTTCCTTGGACAAGGGAAGTGTTAGGAACCCGTGTCAACCATTCTCTTTACTATGTTAGTATATTGTTGTTGGACGCATATGCTTTGTAAGTCATCCCGTAGTATTTGTTGATCCATGGTTTATATTAGCCCAGAGTATTGACCGATAGTATTGGACGCATATGCTTTGTAAGTCATCCTGTAGTATTATATGTCCCATGGTTTTGACCCATAGTATTGGGCATAGACTTAGTATATAAGTGTGTGTTGAGGTCATTGAAGGCATCATGAAGTTAATTGTATTGAGCTTGCTCAAAGGAGGTTGCCCCCTCGAAGTGGCCCGTGATCAATATAAAAGTGATTCTGAGTTCTATTATTTCTGATATCTTGTGTATTTGCATTAATTAATTATTGCAGGTTCTTCACATTTGGTATCAGAGCACTTTCTTGGGCTCACTGGGTGAAATTTTTGACAAATTTTTTTTTTGCATCTGTTACAGGTTCAGATTAGGGAATAATCCCTATCCGCTTAACTATGGGAAGTACTTGGGCATAATCCCTAAAACTCATTGTGAGGAGTACCACAGGAACCCCAAAGTAGCTGGCCCATTGAGAGGACCTGCCAGCGAAAAGGGCAACGACCCCTACTTGATTGACTAGTTCCCACCCGTGAGGTAAACCAAGAGCTATTGTTTGTGGCAAAGCGGTTATCAGTTTTACCTGAGCCGTGGAGTGAGGGGTACTGCCCCAATACGCAAGTCGTCAGACAGCATTGGTGGCCGAGTGAAACCCCTGAACTGTTTGGAAGCCGCACATACCTGGGGTCCATATCTATTTTTAGCTAAACTGTTGTCGATTACTGCTGTGCCGTTTTAGATCTAGCCATTCAGATCTATTCTGAAAGCCGTTCTAGATCTAGCCGTTTTCAATCCATTCGGCGTGGTTTCAGATCCCTCTTTTTCTGCTCACTTCCGGGTCGTTCCAGATCTATCTGCCGCTCCAATCTAAAAAAAAAAAAACTGTTGGTTATGGTTGTCACCTGCGCAGGAGCAAACACCAAACCAAACTCCAAGATCTGGATGAAAAATTTCTCAACCTCCATCTTTAGCATTCAGCCATGAACAATAACCGACAGCCAGAATCTTTTGCAGCCACCAGGTTCTCTTCTTCTAGCAATTTTCGTGGGCCGAAGCTTGATTTTCCTCACTTCAATGGTACTGATCCGACTGGATGGATATACCGAGTAGAACAATATTTCAGTCTGCATAATACTTTTGATGTCCATAAAGTTCCACTTTCATCCTTTTATTTGGAACAAGAAGCCCTTCAATGGTACCATTGGTACATCAAAGCTCATCCCAAACCAAACTGGACAGATTTTTGCCAACTCCTTTTGCCACGATTTGGTCCTAGTGCTTTTGATGACTTCACAGGAGCACTCACTAAACTTCACCAAATTGGCATAGTGAGAGAGTATCAGACAGAATTTGAGAAACTGACCAATCACACAGAAGGATTGTCTGATGAATTCTACAGGAGATGTTTTATCAGTGGTCTCAAGGATGAAATCCGCTCAGAGGTCAAAATGTTCTGTCCCAACATAATGATGAAAGTCCTAGGGTTGGCTAACTTGGCAGAGGACAAGATCGCAGCTCAACAATGCTCCAAACCCACCTTTGTTCCCTTCAGAAATATGGGTTCCCAATGACCTCACATCACGCTTGCTCCTCAACCAACTCCTATCAAGCATTTGTTTGAAACAGAGATGCAGGCACACCAAGAAAAAGGGATTTTTTATAATTGTGATGAGAAATTCACTCGGGGACATAGATGTGTTCAACAAAAGCTCTATCTCTTGGATGTGGATTCTCCGCCTGCCTCAGAACATGATGAAGAAGCTCCAGATACAGTAGATGATCAGGTTGACATTCAACACCCACCTGTTGACACCCCATCTCAGGACGACGCACCCGAGATCTCTCTCCATGCTGTAACCAGCGTCACCACCCCACAAACAATGCGAGTCAGGGTATACTTCAAGAAGCTCCTTCTTACCATACTCATTGATTCTGGTAGCACTCATCACTTCATTGCCCCTCGGATTGCCAAACAGGCTGATTGTTTTGTCCATCCTTGTTCCAACTTTGAAGTCATGGTTGTTAATGGGGGCACCTTACCTTGCAAGGGGAAGTGTCACAATGTGCGTATCTCTATGGAAGATTATAACCTGCGCTCTGACATGTTTTCCTTGTCCTTAGGTGGATGTGATGTGGTTTTGGGTGTTCAATGGTTACACACACTTGGCCCCATCTTATGGGATTTTGCGGAACTTTGGATGCAGTTTTTAGTCAATGGGGCACAACACAAATTAATGGGATTACAACCAGGGTCTCTCCGCATCATCAGTTCACATCGCCTGGAAAAAATCCTTAAGAAGAATTCACATGGTGTCATCGCTCAGCTCCATTCCATTGAAATGCACCCATCAACGGTCTCCACTACTTCCTTGGATAGATATGCAGGTGTCTTTGCTGAACCAATGAGCTTGCCGCCTTCAAGAGTCCTTTCCGGTAAGAATTTAGTCGCATATACCTCTCAGCAGGAACTGATGGCTATTTTGCATGTAGTACAGAAGTGGCAGCCATACCTATTAGGGAATTATTTCTGCATCAAGACTGATCTCTAGAGTCTGGAAATTTTTTTGGAACAATGGGTTTCCTACCCAACACACCTGAAATGGGTTATCCAATTCATGGGTTATCCCTATGCGATCACTTACAAGAAGGGTAAGGACAATATGGTGGTAGATGCTCCTTCTCGCACAATTGATGACCCAGTTTCTCTTACAGCTCTTTCTCTGCTTGTTCCAAATTGGTTGCAATATGTTCAACAGGGCTATCTCTTCTATGAACGCCATGCTTCTTCATCAGCAGGGCACTCTGGGTTCTTCAAAATGTATGACCGGGAACAATGTAACTTCTTTTGGCAGGGACTGAAAATGACAATTCAACAGATTGTGGTTGACTATGATACTTTCGAGGTCAATAAGGGTGAAACGACACTCCTTTCGGGATTGCTCAAACCCTTTCCCATCCCTACATAGCTTTGGCCAACTATTTCTATGGATTTCCTAGCAGCGCTCTGGTGCTACAATACCACATCTCAAAGGACACCATATGAAGCAGTCTATGGACAAACACCGCCAATTCTTCTTCCATACTCCCCAGTTCAAGAAATTGACTCTGTTCTTCACAACCACGATCATATTCTTCTCATTCTGCAGGACAATCTTCACATGGGCAGAATTTTCCTGAAACAACAAGCCGATTAGCACAGTTCTGAGCGCATTTTCCACGCATATGATAGGGTTCTTCTTCATCTACAACCTTCCAAGCAATCCTCTCTGACACTCCAAAGGCGTCAGTGGCCCGAAATGCAACCCGAGGATGCTACCGAGGAACCACTCCTTCAGATTCTGCAGCAATTTCTCCAACCAAAGCTTTGAGGACAAAGCTTTTTCTGAGGGAGAGGGGATGTTAGGAACCCGTGTCAACCCTTCTCTTTACTATGTTAGTATATTCTTGTTAGACACATATGCTTTGTAAGTCGTCCCGTAGAATTTATTGATCCATAGTTTATATTAGCCCATAGTATTGACCCATAGTATTGGACGCATATGCTTTGTAAGTCATCCCGTAGTATTATATGTCCCATGGTTTTGACCCATAGTATTGGGCATAGACTTAGTATATAAGTGTGTGTTGAGGTCATTGAAGGCACCGTGAAGTTAATTGTATTGAGCTTGCTCAAAGGAGGTTGCCCCCTCGAAGTGGCCCGTGATCAATATAAAGTGATTCTAAGTTCTATTATTTCTGATATCTCGTGTATTTGCATTAATTAATTATTGCAGGTTCTTCGCAGGAAGTTTGTAGTAGAGATCCTGAAGAGGTTCGGGATGATAAGCCACACCTATGGCATCGAACATGAAGCTTCTGGTTGATGCTTCATTTGATCCAGTTGATGTCACGATGTATCGTCAGATGATTGGGTCCTTGATGTACCTGACGAATACAAGACCATATATGTGCTTTGCGGTGAACACATTGAGCCAGTTCCTGATGGATCCGAGAGGTGTTCACCTGGTTGTTGTAAAGCATATTCTGAGGTACCTAAAGGATACGATTGACTATGGGCTCAAGTATGATGAAGTTTAACCTACAGGGTTATGTTGATTCAGATTGGGCAGGCAGTGCTACATATAGGAAGAGCACTTCTGGGTGCTGCTTCAGTATGGGATCAGGTGTGATCTCTTGGTTTAGCAAGAAGCAGTCCTGTGTAGCACTGAGTACAGCCGAAGCAGAGTATGTTGCAGCTTGATCGGCTAGTTGTGAGGCAGTATGGCTTAGGAAGCTACTGTCTAAGTTATTTGATCTCCCGCTAGAGGCTACTGGTATCTTTTGTGACAACCAGAGTTGTGTGAAGCTGTCTGAGAACCCGGTGTTCCACGACAGGTCGAAACACATAGAGATCAAATATCACTATATTAGGATATGGTATAGAGAGGAGCAGTGAAGCTTTTGTATGTTGCAACGGATGAGCAGATTGCAGATGTGCTTACGAAGTCACTAGCCAGAGTGAAGTTTGAGTACTTCAGAGAGAGGCTTGGTGTTCTTTAGATTGATGACACTTCGAGGAAGAAGTGATGGAGACATTTGCTGAAACCATTCCAAGCATGTTGGAAGGAGGATCCTTCACATGGCTGTGGATGTAAGCACTGGATGATGAGCATCAGGACAATGATCCAGTTATTGCTCTGTATATGTACATGCATCATGTTGGATGCTAGATATGATCAGTTGGATCATGTGTATGTATTTGTATATGTATCAGGTGGATACATTGTATGATCAGGTAGATCATGTATGTTGATATGTATTAGGTATGATCAGGTGGATCATGTATTTTTATATGTATCAGGTGGATACATTGTATGATCAGGTAGATCATGTATGTTGATATGTATCAGGTATGATCAGGTGGATCATGTATTTGTGATACATTGTATGATCAAGTAGATCATGTATGATGATATGTATCAGGAAGATACTGTGTATGCATCAAGTGGATGCATTGTATGATCAGGATGATCATGGATGATGAGCTTCAGGATGTTGCTCCAGATGACATGCGTCAGGACAATGCAGTGATGATGATCAGGATGATCATGTGTACATCAGGATGATGTATGGTGAGTATCAGGTTGATACTCTGTGGTCGTGGACAGGTTGTGCAGATAAGCATATAATAGCACCCTGGGAGGTTTGCAGATTCTCTTGCTAGGTTTTTCTGCTGGCATATAATAGCTCCCTGGGAGATCTGGAAAATGCTCTTTCAAGGTTTTGCTTTGGGATAACATATAATAGCGCCCTGGGAGGTTTGCAGATTCTCTTGTTAGGTTTTGCCGCTGGCATATAATAGCTCCCTGGGAGATCTGGCAAACGCTCTTTCGAAGTTTTGTCCTATGGCATGTAAGTAGACCTGGGAGATCTGGACAGGATGAAAAAGGCCTCAGATGCTCTTTCGAGGAATTTCCATGACCACATGTAATAAGTCATGGAGATCTGAACAGGATGAAAAAGGCCTCAGATGCTCTTTAGGGTTCTTGCTTGACAAGACACTCTTTTAAGGTTTTGTGGTGGGGGTCACATGTAATAAGTCCTGGAGATCTGGACAGGATGAAAAAGGCCTTATATGCTCTTTAGGGTTCTTGCTATTCAAGAGACTCTTTTAAGGTTTTGTGACACTCACACGTAATGTGCTCCTGGGAGATCCGACAGGTAGAGCTGTGTGCTCGTAACAGCCTGGGATGTTGCAGCCAGGTTTTGTGACGCACGTAATAAGTCCTGAGGATTCCACAGTATGGCTAGTGATGATGAAGACCTGTAGATGGTGGGCCTACATCCAGTATGAAAAAGGACTGGCTCTGTATAACTTCCTATGACGAGTAGATTCAGAGATTGATTGAGATAGCAGCAACAGTGACGATGACGATGATTCAAGGATGATGATTCACTGATGATGATCCAGAGAAGAAGACTTGTGCTAGTAGATCTGTGTCGAGAAATACCTTCCTATTTTAGAGGGAGTGTTGATGTATATGTAACTTCGGAATGTATGTCACCCATTTATTTCATCTATGTATATTGTACCCCTATAGAGATGTTATTATTCCTCTATACAGAAGTGTCGTCATTTGTATTGACAAGTGTCGCAAGTGTTGTAACTTGTCGATGGGTTATTAGACCACCATGTGTGGGGTCGGTCCTGATTAGGTTAACATTGGGTTATTGTACTAAGCTAGACAAGTCGGCCCCATAAGTTTATTTGGCAGTTAGGACAAGTATAAATAGAGATCTCCCGATCTCTATTTGGATCACTTCATAACTCACTCTTCCATCACTCGGAAAGTGGCACACATGTGAGGAGGAGGATCAGCTACTAGGAGGAGTCTATCTCTGTGTACTTTGGTTGTACTATTTCTCTATCTATCTCTGAGGACGTTGTGGGGTTTTCCACCTTAAGGTTTTCCCCACAGAAACTTTGTGTGTCTATTGTCTCCTATGTTTGCTTCTTGTGATGATTGACATGCTTGCTATGATTGATATGCATTGATATACTGTACATGTTATTCTCTCAGCAAAGATCCTAGAGTATATTGAAATAATGCTAAAAAATAACAGTACCATGTATTGACGTTTGACTGTTTGCTCGCAGACTTGGGTCCACAGATACCACAAGGATTCCCACGGCATCGACATAGGGGCAGGGGTGGCGAGGTAGCAGGCACAGCAGCAGAGCACACATTAGAGACCGTATGGGTCAACCTAACTTGTATGACTACCAGAGTGCCAGTGATCGAGGTATAGCATCTCCCAGAGGCGATGCAATGACATGTTGTAGGGGTACCTGACACATGGGTGTGATTACTCCATCGCATAGCCAACGCTGTGCATTATTACATATAGACACATCCCATCGAGGCAGCGAGGCCTCCCTGTAGGGCTTAGATGCCATGGGATCTCTCTATTTTGTATCAGATTGTATATTTGAGAGCTACAAGCTCTAGTTTTGTATTATGCCACCACATTTTGGACATATTATTTTGATAATGAAAACTATGACCTATTTCCGATTCTATTGTAGTATGTATGTACAAATGTGTGAATGTTATTATTTGTGTGCTTCTTTTATTAATGTGACAAATGCCAATCTAGGACATAATTAGTATATGCATCAGTTACATGATTAAAACGTCTCGGAACATGAATGTATGTAATGAAAACAAAATGATGCTATAAGAGTCTTACCCTTAATAATCTCCTTAGTAACGTAGGATCCCTCACACGGTACTGGCTGTTCAACTGAGACACAGCCAGTTGTGAATCTAGGCAGACCTCTAAAGAATGAATACCATGCGAAATGGCATCACAAAGTAACTCGATGACAACACTGCACTCAACCACATTTTTCGATGTAGGATCGAGACAAGCACCTCGTGAAGACACAATATGATGGTCGGGCGAGTAAATAACCCACACAGCATAAGCTAGTCTCTGTGTATGACAGATAGCCCCATCCACGAACCCTAAGAACACTGAAGATGCCACTGACATCTGTCAACCAACAGGAAGAAAATCAACAGACTCGAAAAATCGAAGGAAAGCTAAACTATGTACAGAAACCATACAATAGTATACAAAAGTATCAGCTCGAGCTAGAAGCTCAAGCGTAATACCGCTTGAGGTAGAGCCCATTTCTAGGCTCCTTCAAGGCATTTCCTTCATAATCCTCTAACTCACAGGCTCCTTTCTCAAGGGCACGCCTCACAATGTAAGGACCGTGCCACATTGGGTTAAACTTGCCAGCCCCCAGGGGTTCTTTAGCTTGGTCATAAAGAAGGACCAATTCACCTTCAGCATATTGTCAAGGACGAACAAACCTATCATATTGAACCTTAACACGACGTTTTTTCACATCTATTGCTACAACGACATCTCAACACTGTTTGTCAAGTTGCTTGAGGTAGACTAAGCGTCGGTCTACTTCTGAAGTGTCAGGCAGGAGTTCTATGGCTAGTTTCAATGAAGGGATTTCGCATTCAATTGGTAAGATGGAATCCACACCAGGAAATAACTGAAAAGGTGAGAAACCGGGGGAAGTCTTGACTGTTGTTCGATAAGCCCACAAAGAAGGATACAACATAATATGCTAATTACTCTTGCTTTGTCGGATGGTCCTTTGGAGAATGGCCTGAAGGGACTTATTAACTGCCTCGACCTGGCCATTCACTTGGGGATAATATGAAGATGAGGCAGCCATACCTATTACACTAGTACAAAATCAGAGATAAGTGACCAAAAAAAAAGACCAAATCCGCATATAAATGACCACTTTTGAGTTGGTGACCACTGATAGAAAATTAGCGGTCATATATCATGCAACCAAAAATGTGGTCATATTTAGCTTGGTCATTTATATCTTATCTTATGGTCATATATTTGGTTGTATATTTGGTCGTATATTTGGTCATTAATTTGGTCATTAATTGTCACAATTAATGACCACATTTTTTGTCACGAGATAAATGACCGCTAATTTGCTACCAGCGATCGCCAACTCAAAAGTGGTCATTTATATGCATATTTTGGTCATATTTTTTGTCACTTATCTCTCATGTTGTACTGGTGGTCATTTATATGCAAATTTTGGTCATTTTTTTAGTCATTTATCTCTTTTTAGTGGTTTCAGAATATAAATAGGGCACGGAGGAATCGAACCACCAACCTCCTGTCTATAAGGCAAGTGCTCTACCATTGAGCTAGCACCCTTAAATATAATTCCTTATGGATTGATATGAGAATAAAATTTCCAACAATCAACACCATCTTGTCAAATTATGTAAAAGGGTCACATACGTCCTAGTGAAGCAACAAAGATTACCCAATAGTCACCAAAAATGGTCAGGTTAATGATAACCTTCTTTTTCCAAAATATCTCAAAAATCAAGAATGCAGTTGTATTGTCAAATGTTTCTTCGAGTGGTACCAAATCAAGAATCACAATTGTCTTTTCCCGATCTCGGGCATCTACATTTTCTCCCATTGTCTTTTCCTGGTCTTGGGCATCTGCATTTGTTAGACTGCAACAATGACCTATGTCATATTCAAATGTAGATTAGCTTGGCCCTCTTGACCACAATGTATATCATGTGTGTCAAACAGTTTTTGGGTGTAAATTCAACTGATCTAATAAAAATAGATATGTTTTAAGGAAAGGAAAAGAAAAACAAAACAAAAATGAATTATTATATTCTCCAAATATATTGATTTTTAACCAAAACCTATACAATGAATAAAAATTGATGCAAGTACTTAACCCATACCTAGAGCTTTTGGACTTTATCTTGAAGGGTGTAGGTTTTTGTGATAATAGTTTACAAATAGTGTTTCAGTGTAACATCCAAGTAAATTTAAGTAGCTATGTTGAGTTCATCTATTCCACCCAGAAAAACATGTGCAAACAAACTCACTAAAACAATTATAAGCACAGAGAACTTACAATTCATAAGCAACAATAATCAACAAAAGAGGAGCATAAAACATTCACTTTTTCAACAAATGTATGGGATTCACATTGAGTATCCAGATTCCACTTTATTTGCAATCCACATGAAATGATTTCCAATAAAAAAAGTAAGCCTTGCCATATTAAAAGTTAAAGATAATAGCCACTTTTATAGATCCAAGTTTTAACAAAGAATCATCGAAAGATAATCAAATACATAATAGCCTCTACCTTACAATTTTTCATTGTAAGAAAATTAACTAAATATATAATAGCCTCTAACTTAAATTTTCTACCTCGAGAGAATATGAGAATTGGTTTTATACAACATCTAGGATGACTGTCAATGGGTCATCTATAGATACACTGCATATCTTGTAATGAGAGGAATCTTTGCTAAAATACAACACCAGGAAAGTTCTAGTAAATCTCGAAAATTCCCATGACAGCAAGAAAAAGAAGATAAAAAATGTTGTGCTAAAAAGACAGGCTACTAGAAAAACAACAAGAGAACCTGTCCATGGCCACCTCCTTCTAAGGCGAGAGAATAAATTGAAGAACTCTCCTGGCTGCTAAAAACTAAGATCGATACCATTAATATGCTTTTTAGCACAACAACCATACGATTCATCCATAACTACCCCACTCTTCTCTTCATCAACAAACCGAATGTTTTGGGGTTCTAGCTTCATTCTGAATCTCAAGCTAGACGAGACTGTATTTGATGTAGAGAATCCAACACCTTCAATGGAGCATGTACTGATATATGACATAGTAGTAACAGGACCATTGTTAATTGCAACACCTTCTAATCCATAATTAGTCGCAACATCCAAATCTAGGATGCCCTTGGCAGGGTTCAAATTAGCATTGTACTCCATTGCATAAGCTGGACTTGTAGGAATGCATCTCAAAAAATTTGAGAGGTTTTTAGAGGGTTTGGCATATTCATTATGGAATGCAAAAACCATTTTTTCTAATGAGATTAGTTCCAATCCATTCATCTATGGCCCAAGCTCCAAAGAAGAAGTTCCTGAATTTTCTAGAACCTTTACAGGTAGCGAGTCCTTACCTAAACATGTTGTTTGTGTTAGTATTCCTATAGCATTTGTAGATGTTGAGTTTTCACTTTCCTGAACATGTTCTGTAATTGATGGATTACTAGAATATAATACGTATTGTTTAGACGAAGTCTGATTATTCATTTTAGGATTGGACATTTTATTTCTCATGAACATAGCTAGGTTAGAATTCCTAGTGCTTGATGATGGTGTCAAGTCCTGAGACAATGACTGGAAGTCATTCACACAATTGGTTTCATCTTTCATGCTTGTCTGAAAGATGTTAATGGGCACCTCAATTATCTCTGGAGTTTCCTTGTTTATGAATAGCCCATACGAATATGAATACATGAAATATGCTATAAGACTTCAGTTTGATTATATACATAATTTCTATTCATTATTCTGATCTAAAAATTTCAATAGTTTCAGAAATCTATGTTGGTTCAACTTTTTTGGTGCCTGAAGTGTTTTGTTTTGGCCTAGACTTCCTTTTGATGGTTTATGAAACTAACGATCATATTTTCAATCTTATATATGTATATATTTACCATATCTATGCTTATTTACCTGTCCCTTCCATAGCGCCATTCTGTGTCTAGGTAATTCTTTTAATCACCACAAGTTGGCTTGGAAAAATATTTGTAAGTTTTAGATGTAAAAGAGTTTTTCATTAGCACTATTAGGTGCCTGATAACCGACCTTTATTGACTACTACTTTTGTTCCTTGTGTAAACGTGTTTACTTTGTATTGGAAGCTGGATTTGGAACTTGGCAAGTTGGAATGCAGCTTGAAATTAACTTGAATGATGTGTACATAGAATAAGTTGACCAATAATAATAGTTGAATCTTGATGTATTTGTAAACATATGGAATATAAGTGAGGGTTTTAGTATGACTAGGGTTTAATAATGTATGATCTTGAGTTGTTGTATGTATTTTGCATGTGAAATGGGAATATGCTTTATGAATGAAACTCATGATAGGCATCTGCATATGGCATGAAAGAAGTGATTTGAATTGGACCAAATATTATGTGAACATATTATGCATGAGGCTCATGGAAAGTCTGTTTCTGTTGTGCAAACAACCCCACATTGTGAATCATATGTGGTATGTGTTGGTATTGTGAAGCGACAATATTTTGTCAATAGGACTGTAGTTGATGCATTTGGGTCTTGAGTTATTAATATGAAGAGAAATTTGTAAGAGGTTATGAAAGTTACTCCCATTTGGTTCACATGACATATGATAACTTAGAGGGTTCCATGATAGTTGGCTTCTATATTTGGACTCTCCCTTTGGAACTTGGCAAGTTGGAATGGAGCTTGAAAATAACATGAATAACAGAATAATTTGACTAATAATAACAATAGTCTTCATGCATTTATGAGGGTTTTAGTATGACCAGGGTTTGATAATGTATGATCCTGAGTCATGGTTATGTATTTTGCATGTGAAATGGGGATGCTTTATAAATGCAACTCATGATAGGCATTTGCATGTGGCATGAAAGAATTATTTGTGAGTGGGACCATATCTTATGTGAACATATTATGCATGCGACTCATAAGAGGTGTATTTTTCTTGTGGAAACAACTGCATTTTTTGCATGTTATGGGGTATGTGTTATAGCCAATGCATTTGAGATTTGAGTTATAAATATGGAGAGCAATAGGTAAGAGGTTACAAAAGTTTCTCTAGTTGGGTCCACATGACATACAATAGCTTTGCGGGTTCTCTAAAAACTAAGGCTTGGAGATAATATTGTAACATGTCTTTAAAGAATAATGTGTTAACTCGTATACTCAGTTAACAATGATGTTTTATGTTTTCACCTACCAGTTTTTCATGAAATCAAATTCTAACCTCCCTTTTCCAAATCCAAGGTAGATTTTTCTAAGTGTCTGTAATGGAATACATTATTAAGCATTTTTTGTATTCATTGTAGACCAGCATACATGCTCTTTTCCATTTTCCTAACAACCTAAATACTGCCACAGACCCACAATATATAGAACACTAAAATCAATTTATAAGTACATGAGAGTAATGTATCCAGGCATCATAGAGTGGGGATCAGATGCCTCTGTCTACATAAGCAAAGAGATATCAAGTAAGATAGTCATGGCATGGATTTAGTGGAAAGGGGGACACGTGGATGATATAGATTGCTAGAAGGAGTATGTGATATGTGATAGTAGACAACATTGTAAGGAATGATAACTTGAAAATTGACAAGTTATAGGCCCCAATTGATTCATTCTGTTTTTTTCTTACTCTTTGCTTTTGATCCTTCCTTGAAGCGTCTTGAGAGGATACCTCTACACTCTCCTGATCTATAGTGTCCTTGTCATGCTCTTCTATGTACTTTCCTTCCACTCAAGAGTCTGATCTCCTAGCCCACCATGGTTCGTAAACGTTCTTCAATGAACTACAAACATAAAATAGCATACAATAAGTCAACACCACAAACCAATTTTGACTTAAAAGTTGTGACTAAACTTATTCTACCTTTTCTGTGAAGTGTTATGGTGTTATTATTATTATTCGTTTCCTATTATTCTTAAACAATTAGACAGCTTATCCTTACAATGTTTTCAATGTCTAGACCTAAAATATATTTTTGTGTTAAACCATGATTAATTTGTTAGTTAGTGTAGGATTTGATTAATTTATTAGTTAGTGCGGGATGTGAAGTCTTTGAGCACTCTATAGTTTTTATTTAGTGAAATGGTCTTTTTCTTATATTGCACTTTTTGGTGTCATTTAATTTTTTATGCTATACAGGTACAACTGGAATTTTGGACTACACGAACTATGATGACATGAAATACGCTGTAAGACTTCAATTTTATTATATACATAATTTATATTCATTATTCTGATCTAAAAATTACAATAGTTTCAGAAATCTGTGTTGGTTCATCTTTTTTGGTGCCTGAAGTGTTTTGTTTTGGCCTAGACTTCCTTTTGATGGTTTATAAAATTGACGATCATATTTTTGATCTTATATATGTATATTTACTATATCTGTGCTTATTTACCTGTCCCTTCCACAACGCCATTCTGTGTCTAGGTAATGCTTTTAATCACCACAATTTGGCTTGGAAAAATATTTGTAAGTTTTAGATGTACAAGAGTTTTTCATTAGCATTATTAGGTGCCTGATAACCAACCTTTATCAACTACTGCTTTTGTTCCTTGTGTAAATGTGTTTACTTCGTGTTGGAAGCTGGATTTGAAGTTTGGAGTACAGTTGGCTTCTACACTTGGACTTTACTCTTTGGAACTTGTCAAGTTGGTATGTAGCTTGAAATTAACTTGAATGATGTGTATGTAGAATAAGTTGACCAATAATAACAGTTGAATCTTGATGCATTTGTAAACATTTGTGTCAGTCAAAAAATTCTTGTTGTCTTAAGGCTAAAATATATGTAGCTTACGGTGGTATTCTGAAACTCCTATGTTCTCATCCTTAGTAGGCCATGCTAGGTATCATGCCAGTAGTAAATCGGAATCAATAAAGAACAACTTTGAGATGTGAATCCAATTTATTTATATAGTACCAGGGAATTAACTAAATGAAAGGTCAGCAGGCAGCATCCATATTCTTCCTAGCAATGCTTTATTGCAAGAATTACCCAGTAACTAATTATATCCTTTCTTTTGTGTAATGGACATAACACCCCACAGACCAAGACGTATTGACCTTACCGTAATCGCATATATAACATCTACATTGCGAATGCGAATCTCACCAAAGATAGCATGCACGGATCTTTAATAGGAAAAGACTGAAAAAAAAATATAATCTGAGAAATAACCTATGAGCCTGGAATAGTTATGTCCTTCACAAGAAAATTTATTTTGTTTATAGCATTATCAAACAAGTTGGGTCTAAATAAATATCCAATTTACCTATAGAGATATAGTAAGTATGATGGCATCAACAACCGTAACCATAATAAAAAGAACATCTTTGACAATTCTCTGCTCAAAACCTCATATAGTTTGGTGACAGTCATCTTTCCCTTTTTCCCTCAAACACACCATAAGATAAGTGAAGTCCATTAAAAACCATAACGTTTGCTCAGTCTAGGCCATAGCATAAATCGACTCAGTCTTGCTGAGATGCTACAATAACCTGTAAAAAGGTAAAATAAGCTATTGATGAAGCTATACATGAACCAAACTCTGAACCAAACTCTCAATTAGACGATGAAGTTCAACCATCTAACCCTTATGGGAACAAATTTTTAGCAACCTTTCGGGTAAGATACACTTCTGCAATTATGATCTAACTACAACTCCATAAACTGAACATTTCACATCAACAAGAAAAAAAAACTTCTAACATAGATATAAGTGTAAACGGAACATTTCACATCAATGAGAAAAGAAAACTTCTAACATAGATACAAGTGTAAACGGAACATTTCACATCAATGAGAAAAGAAAACTTCTAACATAGATACAAGTGTAAACGGAACATTTCACATCAATGAGAAAAGAAAACTTCTAACATAGATACAAGTGTATTACATAGTAAGTTTGAAATAATTTTCAACACCTAAAGGAGAAAGTGCTGACACTTTTTAGGGCAGACTACGAAAGCAAAGGAACTTTTTGGCCAAACCAGGAGTAATTGGTATGGATTCTCGTCATCTTGATAAATTTGACTAATCAATAAAACACATTTTCCTCACCAACAACACACTATGGAATTAAAAGTTTGATTTCATGTATTAGATCAAAGGGCAAACACATTTTCATAGTGAATAGACTAGAATATGGGATCAATTGTTTGATTGCATGTAGCCTGTACTTGGATTCCTCGATATCTCTATAGGCGGAAAAGAAAGGTTTAGGAATCCTCTTGCAGTGGATCTCACATAGAGGATTTTAAAACTCAAAAGAGATACCAAGTATGGAAACATTGTCCTTCGCACAAATAACATTACATACCTCCCCTTTATAGCCCTGAGATGGAAAATAATCTCAACGACAGTTGTAACGTAGTGTAACTCTAGTTTGACAATTCCATTAGTTAAATTATGTTTATTACAGAGTCACCCTATCATAAAATGAATGAAATTATCTCAAAAGATTTCACCAGACAGGAGCCGTTCTCTTTCTCTGAGAGACCGCTCTTCCAAAGTACAAAAAACTAACCTTAATGTCATTGAGCGACCTTCTTATGCAGAGGTCGCTTTCTAATCAACTTAATTCACTTTCTTTGGTATAGGCATCCAAGGCCTCAGTCTAAAGTTGATATCACAGGAGAAATACCACTATGTAAACTAAAGATACTGTTCAATAAGCACATACAAAATCCAACCATCTAATATATTCGTACGGTATCACTACTCATATGCTGATCCAGACATCCATCCTAGAACCTACTGATGTGCATCGTCTAAGTGTAATAAGGGATCTACAGGAGTGGTGAAAGGTATAATAGTAGATGGAGCTACTAATGTGGTACCTTGTTGGCCTGTAAAAAAGAATTGAACTAAAGGGTTAGGTTAAGACTTTCTGATATGGTGTTCCTAAAGAACTCAAGTGGGAGTGAAGTGTGAATCGGCCAAGAGATGTGTGATGGATTGCTAGCTGATATAGTATGCGGTTCAATCTCTCTGGATCATGCGACAGACAAACTCATAGTTTGAGTGCTACTAATCTCCGGTAGTGCCAATATTTTATGGAAAGTTGATGCTTGATAGTAAATATTTGGGTGGGACACAGTTAAATTAATTGATTGCTTGGTTCGACAAAAACAAACTGGCTAGGAATCAGCTATTTCGCTAAAAAGAAATGCAAGTTCAAAACCCGGGTTGGTATGGATTTCAGGTAAATTGAAATTTTTAAAAGTGATTTCTAGTACTTATTTTAACCCAAAAAAATATAGTTCAATAATACATGCAGATACTAAACCCAAAAATACAGATATTTAAACCCAATGTCCATGGCTCCCCGAGAATCAATAAAAGGCGGAAAGAATATGTGTAGATGGAATTCCAACTGTTCAATGATATATGCAGATACATAAAACCCAAAAGAACAGATATTTAAACCCCCAAAAACACAAAGGACTGAAGACATACCATTTTCAGCAGAGTTGTAATTGACATACTCATATCCCAGAGAACTCTTGGTGCTGATCACTCTACATATGCGAACAGAAATCACGGGACCAATTTGCTAGAAGAGCTCGAAAATCTAGCCATCGGTAACACTGGGCTCCATATCCCCCACATACAGAGATGTCGATATGAACTGGTTGGCCGTATTTTGGTCCCATTACCAACTACCTGTTGCACAACAGGGTTTTGCGGTTGCACTTGAAGCTATGCCATTCTCACTTGACCTTTTTTTTAGTTTCCCCAAAAGAATTCATCAAAAGCTTTAGGGTTTTTTCAAGGGATCAAAGAATGATGGAGAGATAATATGATGAATATTCAACAGGCAACATAAAATTCAAAGTGGAACATAAATACTCTGGAAATAATTTTCCCTTACTTTCAATTAAAAAATAATCATATAATGAATCTGAATAGCGAATAGCCAAGATACAAAGTAAAACCTAGAAAAGATAGAGACAATTTACCTCGGGAGATAGATCGGCGTAATGGATCACTATGTCTGATGAATCGCTACACAAAACAAAGAAAAGTAAAATCACAACGCTAGAAGTATTGAGTGCCAAATCCATCTGAATGACAAAATATTGTGAGATAAATTTGCTTGTAAACATGTGTTGCAGCACATATATGCAACACTTTGCTTTGAGATAGGCCCTATTTTTTTTTATTTTCCCTTTCAATCTATTTTCTAATTCACTGCTCATTCATTTTTCACTTTTTTTTATTTTTTATTATTTTCCCTCTCAATCTATTTTCGAATTTACCGCTCATTCATTTTTCACTTTTTTTAAGTTTCCCTCTATTGTTACATTGGTTTTGTTTATATCCTTTTTTTCTTAATTTGTTAATACTAGTTAAGTCATATATATATATATATATATATATATATATATATATATATATATATATAACTATATAATATATTAATATTATATATGGGTGAAAAGGTACACGGAAAAGAGGTTTTTGATCATTTTTTTTTTCAGCGAAAAAAACGTACTATTGTTATTTATAATTAAATCAAATAGTACAACGATGAGCCATACATGTATGTATCCTAGCCAAAATCGACATGTTCAAAAGAACCATAATGTCAAAAATATCATACATACTCATACAAAGACATTCAAAAAGAGAAAATTGGAAAAGACTTCTTTAGTCTAGAAAGTAGACAGAACCATGTGATTCAACCTTAGATTCCAAATATTCTTCCCATATCAGCAATCCTTCTTCTGAATCCAAGGCTAGTTTTGATAGTTTATCCGCCAAGGATTTGTTCTTCCTATAGACATGTTGCAGAGTGATGGCCGGACAAAGATCAAATTCTTGGCGAATACAGTGGCACCAATGGAGAAGAGAGGTCACCTGTAAATTATAATCATCCATAGCCCATTTAATAGTAACACGAGAATCTTCAAAAAATTTCACACCCACCAATCCAAAAATATTAGCCACCTTGGTGATCATCCGTAAAGCCAGGATTTCAGACTTCATATTGGTACCTATGCCACATTTCATTTAGAATGTGAAGTAGTGATCATGGTTGAGATAAATGACTCCACTGGCAGCACAATGACCCAATGCAGCAACCCCATCAGAAAATAAGATAGGTTTGTCCACCTGTAAATTCAGCAAACCAACCTTTCTCTGTTTACTGTAAACCTGCTTCCTTTGATAAATAGTAAAAAACTTCAAACTGGCGGTGCAAGCCCACATGTGATTTGGAGAAAGATCTTCAAATAAGGAGCGATTTATACTATGCCAAACAGCCTAACAAATAAATACTGGGAGGATATCAAATGATTTCTGAGACTTAATCCAGCAATACATACTTGAGGTGAAATCATAATTTCCCCATACCTAATCAATCTTTAATGTATAACACACCCTCCCCCATAAGTTCAAGGTAAACTCACACTCAAGAACGAGATGTCTACAACTCTCAACATTTGCTTTGCATAGGCTGCACCTTTAAGGACCAATCCATCCTTTCATGATGAGGTTATCCCAGGTTTTTAATCTATTCATGAAAACGAACCACATAAAGCATTTAAACTTTAATTGAATCTTCCATTGCCACATAGTTTTATTTTATTTTATGTGTGAAAGGAGAAGGGGTTAGTTGAGATTATAGGGGTATTATTATTATTATTATTATTCAAGGACAAATAGAATTTTACAAAAAGAGAGGAATTATTTTTTATTCAAAATTGAGGATATGGGTTATTTCTTGTAAGGGAGGGACCGACATAGACTTTAAAGATTTTCAAACTCAGGTATATATACAAAGAGAACCATGGTGAATGAATGTATACGAAGAATTAATGGAGGTTGTGAAATTGACAACTTTTAGCTAACTTGACACAAAATACATGAACTTGTCGAAACTTTAACAAACTGCCGAGATGGTCAAACGATGATGGTTTTGTTGAAACAAAATATGAACACAACCAGTACAATAAGCTGAATGGAGTGACACTAAATTCAAGACATGAAAATTTCAAAAGGGAAAGATGACAAGTATCTAAGACTCGACTCAACCACATGTACTAGAAGAACTCATCTATCACTTGATAAACTATATGCAAGACATGATGTATTATCTAAATATCAACTCAACACACCCAAGGAACTAATTAGTAGAGAAACCCCTAAATGAGCATCTCAATGATTCTCCTATCATCTAACACAATAGGTATCGGGATGGCCTCAAAGAAATGATCCCTCAGAAGACATGTATTGAAAAATAATCCAAGTCGTGTACTATTAATGTTACAATTTACTAAATGTTAACACTGCAGATGGATTCATCTGCAGTGTTAACATGAAGGGGGGTCTCCGAATCCATCTGCAGTGTTAACATTTAGTAAATTGTACAAATTCATTATCAAAATTATAATTTTCCACTGCTGGAATGACACAACTAAAAATGACCACATAAATAACCAATTGTTATGTGGTCATTTTTAGTTTAGTTCTTATCTCGTGACCAAATTGGTCATTTATCTTGGTAATTTTTAGTTTAGTTCTTATCCCGTGACCAAATTGGTCATTTATCTTGGTCATTTTTAGCCAGTTCACTTAAAATTTCTCAATTTTGGTCATTTATCCCTTGAAAAAGATGTGGTGACCAAATGTTTTGGTCGCCTGGTCACTTATCTCTAATTTTGTACTAGTGTTAGGGAATTATTTCTACATCAAGACTGATCTCCATAGCCTGGAAAATTTCCTGGAACAATGGGTCTCCTCCCCAGCACACCTGCAATGGGTTATCCAGCTCATGGGTTATGCCTATGCGATCACTTACAAGAAGGGTAAGGACAATATGGTGGCAGCTGCTCCTTCTTGCACATTTGATGACCCAATTTCTCTTATAGCTATTTCTTTGCTTGTTCCAAATTTGTTGCAATCTGTTCAACAGGGCTATCTCTTCTATGAACTCCATGCTTCTTCATCAACAGGGCACTCTGGGTTCCTCAAAATGTCTGACGGGAAACAACATAACTTCTTTTGGCAGGAACTGAAAATGACAATTCAACAGATGGTGGTTGACTATGATACTTTCCAGGTCAACGAGGGTGAAACGGCACTCCTTTCGGGACTGCTCGAACCCTTTCCCATCTCTACACAGATTTTGTTAGGATATTTTTGACACTTAGGAGTTATTTAAGTTCAACTTGGTCTAATATATCTGTTAGGTAGGCATTTGTATATATGTAATCCGACGGTCATGATATAAAGTGATCCGATGGTTCAGCTTCTCTCGATCTTAACGACACTTGATTCGTGGCTTAACACCTGATGGGTCCATGATCTCTATTTAAAGAGCATGGAGGGTCACTTGCTGAATGATCCATTATTGAGAAAAGCTCATGTAATATTTTTCATCTGCATAATAAATTGCTCCATAGAAGCTATTTGGTCGGGGCCATGGATTGTTTCCCTTTAGGAGGGTCTTAACCACGTCAAACATCTGGTGTACTGATCTATGATCTTTTGTGTGTGAGTGGTGTCCTTGGTGTTCGGTCTCTGTGGATGTACCTGTTATGGTATCAGAGCACTGTTGAGGGCCATCTCCATTTTATTTCGATCTAGATCTGAAGCCGGTGCGGGTGCATGTGGGATCTGCTTCCGAGATATGCTATTTCTGGCCATTTTTTTACTGTTATAAGCGCTCCATTGTGTTCAGAGCGTTGGTTGCAGTAGGGATCGCCCTTCATTTTGTACGAAAAGGCTTCTGTTTTCCCTAACTGCGGCCTGTTTCACAGATTTGAGGTATACTGTTTTTTTTTCCGCATTTTTTTCTGCTCTATTTTCATTTCGATTTGTTCCTTTTTTTATTTTTTCTGGAAGTGATAGCCTCTTGTCTGCACATACTGGCGGTCTCGGCCGACCATAAATAGCAGGAAAGGCATTCTGCTTACAGGAAGGACTAACAGAAAACTAACAGAGAATGGGAAACCCTTCAGTTTTTTTGGTCTTGTTTTTCTGTTTTTGGTGTGTGAAGTTGTTTTGCAGGTTGAAACAAGGGTCTGCGAGGTAAGCATGCATAACAAGGCAACAAAAAAAAATCCCCCTTCCTCCTTTACAATATCTTCTATGCTTTTACTCTAGCTCACTTGGTTTAAAGTTACTTATTAAAGAGGTCTTAAGTTCAAATCTTGTTAGTATTTGTTGCATTAATTTCATATATTAAAGAAAAGAAAGTTACTTAAAAGCTCACATAAGCTAATTTATTTCCTTTTCTTTTCTAAACGCAACTTTATAAAATAAAAATAAAAATAAAAACGAAAACAAAAGTTTCCTTTTATTTTTAAGTTGTTTCCTTTCTTCTTTTTTAAGCAACTTTATGTAAAAGTGACCTTCACTTATTTATAGAAGTAAGGCATATATATATATATATATATATATATATATATATTTTGAAAAGTGAGCATAGGAGTTAAGTTAGAACTAAGGGGACATTTTTTTTATTGGTGTGCACTTATCTCCACACACCACGTGGTTCCTTAGTTGCTCTTTCAATTTATTTTCAAAAGGGCATAACTTTTTCATCCGGAAGTTGATTGCAGTGCCCTTTTTTTTTTAAACCGCTTATTTTTTTGACCTCTATTATTTTTTCCATCTTGTTTTAATCTTTGAAGTAATATTTATTTCAGAATGGAAATTTCAAATGATATTCTTCTTACCAGTACTAACTATTTTGTATGGAAGTCTCGTATGGAAGATATTCTTAAAAGCAAAGGGTTATATAGACTTACCCTTGGCATGGAAACTCCTCCCTCTGATGCTGATAAACTAGCAAAATGGGAAAATAGAAATGATTCAGCTCGTGGTTTAATTGGTTTTTCAGTTTCTCTTGATCTGTAGTTTCATCTTCAAGGCATTCATGCACCGGATGATGCTTGGCAAAAGATAAATATTGTTTTTGGTATTAAAAATGAGATTAGAGCTCATCAACTTGAGAATGAGTTGCTTACATTAGATCCTAATAATTTTTCTTGCATGGAATATTTTATAACAAAATTTAAGACCCTTAGAGTCTTGTTGACTGCATGTAAATTCATAAAGGCAGATAATGGCCTTATTTATGCCATTCTTGCCAAGTTGGGGCCTGCATATTCTGTATTTGTCTCAACCTTTCATTTCACTAGAGAAGCTCTTCTTTCTTCAGGAGCTCAATACAAAGCTCCTTCTTTTGATTGTTTTTGAGATTCTTTAATAAGAGAACAGGAAAAACTCTTACATCTTGGACTAATTAATACTGCCAGTACTTCAAAAAAGGCTTTAGTAGCTCAGCATGGTCTGAAGAATTACAAGAATCCAAAGAATCCAAAGAAGCAATATCTGAATAAGCAAAATCAAAATAAAAAGGGTCCTAAATCTTCTTAGCCTGAAAATTATCCTCAACAAGATAAAGCTGCCAAATTTCAAGGAAAGAAGACACAAAGACATTGCAACTTTTGTAATCGCGATGGGCATGAAGAGTCAAGGTGTTTTAAGATGATGGAAGCTCTGGAAGTAGCAATGAAGAAGCATCACATTTAGCTTGATTCTTCTTCAACTTCATCTTCAGTTCAAGCACTTTCAACCTCTGGTTTTGCACTTACAACATCTTCTCGTTCTTCTTCAAATGAATGGCTTATAGATTCTGGAGCATCTAATCATATGGCTAAGGATAAAACCATATTTTTTTATTTAAATAATTGTAACACCAAACAAATATTTGTTGGTGATGATAGATCACTTAGTATTGAAGGGTCTGGTACTGTTCATCTAGACAATGGACAGTTTAATGATGTATTATGTGTTCCTACTCTTTCATGTAATCTTCTATCAGTATACCAGATCACGATGAGCTCCTGACCTCGCACATCAGGGGGCAATCTGTTAACACCCAAAAAGTGCTCACTACCTCATCTACCACATTATATGGCTCATTTGTCCATTTTCCTACCATTTTTCCCTTAAAATCCCAAAAAATCCCATTAAAAAGCCTCCAAAAGGCCTAAAATGCCTCCAAAAGGCCATAAAACCCTCAAAATAGCCTAAAAAAGGCTAAAAAACCCCCTTTTCCTCCAAAAATAGCAAAAATCCCCTAAAAAGGGAATAAAAAATATAAAATAATGAGGAAAAGGAGGAAAAAACCCTATACAGCTGCCCAAAACTATGTGTTTCCTAAAACCATGGGTCAGCACTCCACCACCAAAAAATTATAAATAGGTGATGGAGATCCCTTATTCCATATCCACAATCACAAGCACCCTTACTCTGCCAAAATCTCTCTCGAAACCCTAGTTCACCATTGAACTACTTTCACCTTGAGAGCCACTTTTGGCCCATTCCCACCATTGGAGAAGGAGAAGGAGCATATTGAAGCTTGGAGCATCCTCTTGGACACTACAAAGGACTCCATCAAACCTTCACATTGAAGGTAATTTCAATACAAAAAGCCATTCTTCAAATTTGTTGTTTATGTTTCATGCATGTTTTAGAAGTAATTTAATTTCTGTTTTAGCTTAATTATTTACACTTACTGAACTGCTACTAAGGAGTCCATTCTTCTTAGTAGGTGCTCATTTGCACAAGCTAGGGGTAAAACCCTAGCTACAGTTTTGGCGACTCCCCTAGATTTTGAATTTATGGTTTCCGTTTTGAATTCTTTACTTTCGGCTGTCCCTTTCGGCCGCCGCATACTGCGTCTTTTCCCTCTGCAGTCGCGTCCCGACCGCGCCTTTCAGGCCTTTACCTGCGATCCGACCGCGTCTCTCAGACTGCTTCCGACGCCCCGCCGACGGATTCAAGTCTGTTACCTGCGATCCGACCGTGGCTAATCAGCCTGTTTGTCGCGATCTGACTGCGCCTGTCGGCCTTTTTCCCGCGTCCCGACTGTGGCTTTCTGCCTCTTTCGTGCGTCCCGACTGCGCCTGTTAGCCCTTCTGCCGCGACCCGACTGCGTCTTTTTCCCTATTTCCTGCGTCCCGACTGCGTCTGTTGGCCCGAAAGCCGCGACCCGACCGCGTCTGTTTTCCTCAAACCCGCGGTCTGCCTGTTCCGATTCGCCACAGACCCGCGGTCTGATTTCTGCTTTTTTCCTGTTTTTAGCCCAGCCCCTTTTGCTGCAATATTTTCTGCATCTGAACAGCCCTCTGTCCTACCTGCAGCCTCACTACCTTACAGCCTTTCTGCAACATAATTTCTGTGCCCTTTACAGAATTCTTTTAAAATTTCGTTATTTTTAATTCAGAAAATTTTGCAAGTTAAAATTTCAATTTCAGCATTATTGATAGTTGGAAGTTACCCCCCTTGTGGCACTTCTATTTTTGGGTTCATCACCTCACGAGCACACACTCTGTCACATAAATCAAGTGAGCCTTAAAAAGTACCTAACTAAACCAACATTCTAACCCCACTTGGGGAACACAAAAGAATCATTGTAGTTAGGTAGGATCAGGGGGATAGGCTTCCAATAACACCCGTTGGTTACTTTCACTTGAGACCTAGTTGTTGTCCAAATAGGGAACCAAAATCCCCTAGTACTTTTTGGCACGGTCACGACCAGTTTATCAGAGGGCCTCTCCCTTAGGAGGGTTGAAGTCGGGAGACTGGTTCCGGAGGCCTGAGTGGAATACCGCACTCCATTCAGTAACCGAAGGGCTACCTTTCGCGGTTCGCGGGATATCCCTGTATAGGGGTATTGCGGTCAACGAACTAAACGGCAGATTCACCTTTCTGGACGTGTCATGAATGGGGTATCTTAGTTTCCATTCTTCTAGGATTGACTACCCGGTGTCCCTCCCGGTAGGGGGATATCATAGCCACTTGGCTTTCCTACTCATATTGTCTGACTTGGATTTCATCACCTTGCAGAGGATATGTTTAGTTGAGTCAGAATACTTGTAGTTAGGTGTTTGCATGCTCCTTTACCTCCCTTTGGTCTAGTGAGTCCACCATTTTTTCTTTTTAGGAAACCTGCTGCTTGTTGGTATTCTTACCATCTTTGTTGTTACGCCACCTATTGTAGCACAGCTGCTGCAGTGGGTGTTTTGAGTTGGTTGTTGGCCTGAGTGCCTTGCTTTTTAGCTCTCCTTCTGCACACTCGTTTGCATTAGGATTTTTTGAGTTGTTTTTATACTCACCTCAACCCACAGAGATTTGACACCATCCGTCACCATTGAGTCCCCGAGACATTCTCGGCGCCTCAGGGGCGAGCCCCCACAGCACGGTTCTCTCGACACCACCCGTCATAGATTCCTATCATTGTTCGTTGATACCACTCATCACAGATCTAGAGCCTTGTCACTTGACTCCACTCGTCAGCGACGTAGGACTCCGTCACCAGATAGTGACGCCACTTACTTTACCTCCGATTCTGAGGAAGAGTCTGAGAACCCTATTTACACTGCCCCTACTAGCCCCATGGCTGGCACGACTTCCACTCCGTTTGTCATAGGGACCATTGGTGGCCCATCCACCACTACACCAGTTACTACACCTGTTTTGGGTATGCCCTCCATGGGGTCCCCATCTACCGTTCCCCTCACGGTACCTATTCCCGCAGAGGGAATACCTATCCCCACTATGTCAGTGGCTCACACTACCCATGGTGGTGCTGGACCATCCTCCACTACCTCAGTTCCCCCACTTGGGGGCACCAACCCACATCTTGTCCCTCTACCTGGGGGCACTGGCCCCAACTTGGTCCACCCAACTACTGTGTCACATCCTCCTTCCAGTTTGCCATTCATGGCTAGCCTCAACCTACCTGACCTGGCCAGATTGACCAACGATCCTATTCGACACGACCCTACATGGCCTCATATGCCCACCAAGCTCCCCTCTGACATCCCTAAGTTCGAGGGCAAGGCCGGTGAGGACCCACAAAACCATATCATGTCTTTCCACCTATGTTGTTCCTCTAACTCCATTGTGGACGACTCTGTTCGCCTCCGTCTCTTACAGCGCACCTTCACTGGCTCTGCAGCCAAGTGGTATATCGAGCAACCACATGGGACCCACGCCACCTTTGCTTCCCTCGCCTCTACCTTCCTGCAGTTCTTCCAGTTGCCTGTCCGATATGACGCAGGTGTTGAGATCCTTCTATCCTACAGACAAAACACGGCTACCCATATCACGGACCACATCCATGAGTGGCGTCGACGCCGTAGCTTATGCAAGATTAAACTAGACGACCGTATCTTCCTAGATTGGTTCCTCAAATCCCTTCTCCCTGTTATTGCTAAGGATGTGGCCTCAGAAAGACCCCAGTCTGAGGAAGAGGCCATCCTTAAGGCTCAACAGTTCGACCTCATTTACGCCCAATCGGGTTACCTTTATACCATTATACCTGACGCCCCTCGCGGTGAGTCCTCCCAGCACGATGCGCCGGGGGCATCCCACGCAGCAGATGGTATCATTGGCCGTGTTTCTTCACATCCTCAACCATTTTCCATAACACATCCTACCCCTGGCCCCGACCTTTCGCGGGCCACCTCCCAGTCTGGAGCAACCAACTCGTATGCTCCCATGACACATCACCACCACCATGGACCCTCGTGTCCACCTCAGTGCTTCGGTTATGCGAATCCTACTTATACTCCCCCAGTCGCACCTCAGCCTTACTACCATCAGCAGACTGCTCCAGCTCCTGCGCCTTCACAAGCCCAACCCGCTTATTATCCGCCACAGGCAGCCCCTGCGGCTCACCCACAATCTGCTCCGCAGCCATATCAGCAACCCCCTCAAGTTGCTGCACCTGCTCAAGCTCAACCTGCATACCATCCACCGCAGCCTGCTCCCGCACCTGCGCAACCTCAGAATCCACCTGCTGCCCAAGGGCAAGTTTACGCCCAACAAAACCCGCAGCAAAACCAGAATAACCAACGCAACCAGGGCCAACAGAACCGCGGCAAGGGCCGTAATCGGGGGAACAACCAACCCGCAGACCAAGCTGGTCAACCGGCTAATCCCCCCGACAAAAACAATGCGACCCCCGCTAACCAGAACCCTGATCGCCCGCCCAAGCAGGCTAAAAACCCCAATTTGCGAACAAACCACCCTTGTTCTATCTGCGGGGTCTATGGACACTACACACACGCTTGCCCACACTTAGAGCGAGCTCGGCAACTTTGGGTTGACGAGGCCCATCGCCAAGGGCATGCGGCTCCCCAAGCGCCGCCCATCCCCCCCCAACCTCAACAACCCCCTTTGGTGCTGCAAAACCCCTTACCAACCCAAGGCGTAGTGAACACTCAGCCGTTGGCTCCCCCTCAAGCCAACGCACCCCAACAACAACAGATCACTTACGCTGCTCCTGATCAACCCATGTTTGACTCAGGTACCCACCACTTGCTGATGATGTCATCTGCTGACGTCAATCTCCAGACCCGTCGGAACCAATATGGCTCCACCTCTGAAGCCAATCCCACAGATAAAACTACTAACGCCCATCCCACCGATCAGGCGTTACGTATACCTTCCCCTCCCATAGATGGCGCTGCAAAAGCCCCTCGTTTCCCACTTCGTCGTCTCAACAATAACCCCAATGCGCGCGCTGGGTCAAACTACAGCATTGTAGACGACCTAGCCCAATCTCCCGCAGCCATGTCTGCGTTAGAGGTCTTGAAGAACTGCCCTTCCCAGCGCAAGACCTTACTCTCCGCCATTGGGGGAATTGACCCAAATGATTCGAATTTGATGGAATTTGATTTAGACCAGTCTGAACCACGCCTACCTTCCAGCTTAGAATTCCAAGTTACTGTCTCCGTTAGGAATCTTGTCATCCATCAGTGCATCATCGATGAGGGTGCCTCCACATGCGTTATGTCTACATTCGTATGGCAGAAGCTAGGATCCCCTCCTCTCCAGCAGTCTACCACTGCGTTACATGCCTACGACGGTCGTTCGGCCCAACCCCAAGGCCTCCTACCCAACGTACCTGTCCAGTTAGGTGGTAAAACTGTCCTCATTGACATTGAGGTAATCAATGCCCAATTGGATTATAACCTTCTACTTGGCCGCAGCTACATGTATGCCATGCGGGCGGTTGCCTCTTCCGTCTTTCGCACCATGCTGTTCCCCCATGAGGGACGCGTGGTTAAGGTTGACCAGCTCACCTACTATGATCCTAGTGCTCCTGCGGCACCTGAAAATGTTCTCCCCATGGTTGAACAACCTGTTTCTCGTGCCACCACCTCGTTTGTTTCCTCTACGGGGCCTGGAGTCTACTCAGACGCGCCAATGACCTCCACCTTTCAATCCATTCCTCCCCCGTCATCTACGCCTGAAGTGTCTGACTTATGTACCTTGTCCCATGACAACCTACCAACTAATAATCAACCACCCTTGTTGCCAAAACCACCATTGGTACCTAGCCACATTGGTGTTACACCGATCCATACCATCCCCTTTCTAGTCCCTCCATCGGGAGTAGTAAGCGCCCCGGTTATGGCTACCCTTAGCCTCTCGGGGTTAACCTTGGGATTACCCGTCTGGTACCTTTCGCCTCCCGTTCGCCCGCCGACACCCGATGTCGTCCTCCAACCGGTGCAACCCATGGCTACTACCACTCAGCCACCCCCCGGTGTCTCTACCCCTTCGTCCTCCATGACTCCACCTCCTACTCCCAAACCCACTGGGGGCAGAGGTCCACAACCCTACACTGCTGTACCACCTCCAAAGACAGTAAAAAACCCTCCAGTATTTCGTGCTCCTCCCAAATGCTCGCTGTGCGACGAGTTAGGCCATGCGACCCACCAATGCCCACAGCTACCAGCATTGCAAAAGCACATGCAGATGCTCGACGATGACCCTAACATCCCAACAGTCGAACTCAACCCCACGCCCAAGCGTAAAGATAAGTCCCTACGTACCAACCACTCCTGCGCCATATGCGGTATTTACGGGCATTATTCACATCATTGTCCCGATCTCCTGGATTACAGAGCGGCTCTCTATGAGATGAACAATCTGGATCTTGAGACGGCACCACCTACCATGGAGATCTACCCCCTAGACTCTTCACCTTCTGGAGAGATTAATACCATCTATATGATTTCTTCCACCACTTCCCCCTCGTCAACCGATTTGTTGACGCAAACTTTCCGTACCGATGAGGAGATTCTTGAGGCCCTTACTGCCCCGGATTATCCTTGGGATGATATGCATCATCGTTCCTATTTCATCCCAGAAGAATCCTCCTCTAGCACAGCTAACCAATTCACAGTTGAATCCAAAGACTTCCTCCCCACCAAGGTCGACTGGTCCAAGGACCCTATTCCTGCTCCTGATGCCTTCGAGGAAGGTAACATGGCCAACATCTCACCTGTCATCCAAGTTGATATCGCTGCCCCAGGACGTGCCCCTGAACTCATCACTTTAGGTGCATTCTGCAGTAAACAAGAGATTGAGGACTACATAAACCTTTTCAGAGAATTTCGTGATGTCTTTGCCTGGTCCTATACCGAAATGCCCGGTCTTGACCCCGCCATTATAGAGCACCACATTGACACATGGCCTGATGTACCCCCCGTTCGTCAGAAACAGCGTCTTCTTCCTCCCTCCACATTCCCAGGATGTGCCCCTGGACTCATCAATTTAGGAGCCTCCTGCGACGAGCGGGAGATTGAGGATTATAACCAACTCTTCCACGCGTTCCGTGATGTCTTTTCTTGGCCCTCTACCGGAATACCTGGGTTCGACCCCGCCATTCTCAAACATCACATGGACACACGGCCAGAGGAACTTCCTGTTCATATTGAAACCGAATCTGAAGACATTCCTTTACGCAACCCCCCTGATGGGTTGTATCCTAAGGAATCTCTATCCCTAGAATAACCCGCGACCTCATTGGTCTGCTTTGTACAGTGTACTTTCTTTTTGTTTTTGTCTTTACGGACCGTTTCCACCACCGGAATCAGCACGACGAGACCGTCATGATGGTCACCTCGTTGCATTATTTTCATTTCGTTATTTTTTACCCATTTTTCAGACGCCACTAGTCGCCTCGGTTTGCGTGCCACATCGGCCGTTCTCCGTTTTTCACATCTTTTATATCATTGGATTCATTTTTCCGAGCTGGTGATGATGCTTGAGATCATTTCTCGCTCCCACCTCCATATTTTCTGGGCATTTTTCCAAAATGCCCCCGTCACCTCGGTTTGCGTGCCACATCGGCCATTACCCGTTTTTGACATCCTTTATATCGCCGGATTCATTTTTCTGAGCTTGTGATGATGCTTGAGATCATTTCTCGCTCTCACTTGGTACAATTTCAACATTGTGTCCCAACACCTTGCTGCCTCGGTTTGCGTGCCACATCGGCTGCTATCGGATTGTTCCATATTTTTACATGAGCCATTCACTCCTGTCACATTGCAAATGTCTCGTTATTTTGCCACCATTTCATCTACCCCGCAAGGAGGCCCAACAGTGTTCCCCACTACCCTCGTTCTTGGTCATCATTACTGTTCCTTGATTGAACACTTCCTCCTTGCCTGGCCATTCCTTTTGTTCGGTATAATTTTATCCCTTTTTCGGGCCAGACAAGTCCTTTACGAAAAAGGCACTTAGGGAGTTTTCGTTAAGCTCTTTTCTGACTCCTAAAAGAATGAAAAGATCGCCGAGCAATCTTGCTTCCTTTCATGCTCGCTAAAGTACCTGAAAGGGCGTCTATCTGGTATAAGTTTAACCCTTTTCCAGACCTGGTAGACTAATTACGAAAAAGGAATACTCTAGTCACACCGGCTAGAAGAGTTCTTCATTGCATCCTTTTATGCTTCTTTGGGCCTTGGAGACTAAATCTACGAAAAAGAAACCCCCTGGAGTCTTCTTACTTGCTTTCAGACTCTCTAAAATTGAAATCAACCACGAGCATGAACTGTCCTGGGCTCGTAAAATCCACACGACAGTACCATTCCATCATTTCAGAGTCTTCTTATCGCTTTCAGACTCCTTAAAATTGAAAGCAACCACGAGCATGAACTGTCCTGGGCTCGTAAAATCCACACGACAGTATCATTTTACACACACTTCTTCTAGTTCCTTAACCCATGAAGAAGTCCCTACCCGTGCCTCCTGGCACTACGATCGATCATCTCGGCAGCACCCCCAATCAGGTCGCCTTTGTTCAGAGTATTCTGCAGTCTCCTGCCATTTTACCACAGCTTGAGTCTCCCTCAGACCAGTCATCTTCCCTGAGCCAGTACAGCTATGATCCCTTTCCCATTCGTCCGTTCCATATGCTGCCAGATCATTTCCATTATCATACTCTGAACAAAGGAAGTTTGAGTCCACCCACTCTACTTGCCCAGTTGTGCCCCCACAGTTTGTCAGTCCTGCTATCAGTACTACTATATTTCGGTTCTTCACCTCGCGCTCCTGTCAAGGAAACATCATTGCCTTGATAGTTGCAGGTCTCCCTCTGTCGACAACAGCTCCTCTATTCCAGAGGATAGGCCCAGAGGTCCCTACGCCTTGGACTTATCACCATCTGTGGTAAGTGCCTAAGGACCATTCTGAGAGGAATCATCATTGCCTCCCCGAGTGGTTGTTTCTCACATGCTCGACTTCAGCACCTTTATCGCATCGTTGAGGATCGCGTAGGATTATATTCCATCAGTTTATTAGTCGAAGACCCCGGATTTCCCCCGACTCTAGCACATTGGTGAGTCACTTCGGAACACTCAGTTCTACGTTCCTGTGGATGTCCGGGCTGCGTTGGCGATTGTATTCGGAAGCCATCCAGCTATATGCTTCCTCGAGTACCCATTTTAGTTCCAGTCCAGTGTACCATGGAGAGTATGACCCCAGTCGCTATGATCCAGCAGCTCATCAGTTCCTTTGGTACCACACTCAGTAGCACTGTTGATTGTTCCAGTGCACCATTTATCCAGTTCACACATGATCAGCTCAGCAGTATGTCCCAGATTTGTGTCCCCTCTGGACTCTTATGATGTACACAGTGATCATGTATCTTACAGGTCCCCCTTTTCGGGCCTCACAGTTCTGTTTATGTATCTTGATACGAGCATGGGTATGCCCGCCTCATCCATATATTGAGATTATACCTCAGTCAGTATTTGAGGTCATGTATATTTCAGGTCCCCATTTTTTGGACCCCATTGTTGTTATTGTTATGTTATCTCCTGATACGAGCATGGGAATGCCCGCCTCGTCCATATGATCAGATGATTCCTCATCCATTATTGAGGTTATGTACTTTTAGTTCTTGCAGTCGTTCGGGATCGTTGTTCCGGGCTTCAGTTTGTTTCTTCTCTTCTCTCCACACCCAGGAAAACCATTCATGACTTATGATGTCCATCGGCCATACGATGAGCTCCTGACCTCGCACATCAGGGGGCAATCTGTTAACACCCAAAAAGTGCTCACTACCTCATCTACCACATTATATGGCTCATTTGTCCATTTTCCTACCATTTTTCCCTTAAAATCCCAAAAAATCCCATTAAAAAGCCTCCAAAGGCCTAAAATGCCTCCAGAAGGCCATAAAACCCTCAAAATAGCCTAAAAAAGGCTAAAAAACCCCCTTTTCCTCCAAAAATAGCAAAAATCCCCTAAAAAGGGAATAAAAAATATAAAATAATGAGGAAAAGGAGGAAAAAACCCTATACAACTGCCCAAAACTATGTGTTTCCTAAAACCATGGGTCAGCACTCCACCACCAAAAAATTATAAATAGGTGATGGAGATCCCTTATTCCATATCCACAATCACAAGCACCCTTACTCTGCCAAAATCTCTCTCGAAACCCTAGTTCACCATTGAACTACTTTCACCTTGAGAGCCACTTTTGGCCCATTCCCACCATTGGAGAAGGAGAAGGAGCATATTGAAGCTTGGAGCATCCTCTTGGACACTACAAAGGACTCCATCAAACCTTCACATTGAAGGTAATTTCAATACAAAAAGCCATTCTTCAAATTTGTTGTTTATGTTTCATGCATGTTTTAGAAGTAATTTAATTTTTGTTTTAGCTTAATTATTTACACTTACTGAACTGCTACTAAGGAGTCCATTCTCCTTAGTAGGTGCTCATTTGCACAAGCTAGGGGTAAAACCCTAGCTACAGAAAAACTCTTACATCTTGGACTAATTAATACTGCCAGTACTTCAAAAAAGGCTTTAGTAGCTCAGCATGGTCTGAAGAATTACAAGAATCCAAAGAATCCAAAGAAGCAATATCTGAATAAGCAAAATCAAAATAAAAAGGGTCCTAAATCTTCTTAGCCTGAAAATTATCCTCAACAAGATAAAGCTGCCAAATTTCAAGGAAAGAAGACACAAAGACATTGCAACTTTTGTAATCGCGATGGGCATGAAGAGTCAAGGTGTTTTAAGATGATGGAAGCTCTGGAAGTAGCAATGAAGAAGCATCACATTTAGCTTGATTCTTCTTCAACTTCATCTTCAGGTCAAGCACTTTCAACCTCTGGTTTTGCACTTACAACATCTTCTCGTTCTTCTTCAAATGAATGGCTTATAGATTCTGGAGCATCTTATCATATGGCTAAGGATAAAACCATATTTTTTTATTTAAATAATTGTAACACCAAACAAATATTTGTTGGTGATGATAGATCACTTAGTATTGAAGGGTCTGGTACTGTTCATCTAGACAATGGACAGTTTAATGATGTATTATGTGTTCCTACTCTTTCATGTAATCTTCTATCAGTATACCAGATCACTCATTCTGGTGAAGGTAAAACCGTAGAGTTTTCACCTCACCAAGTTGTAATCAGAAATTTAAAAGATCCACGACATGTATTAGCTACTGGAAAAGTTGATGATATTACCAGGTTGTACAAGTTTGAAAACTTTGGGTCATCTTCACTTCCATCAGTTTTTGTTGCTCATAGTGATGAGCTGAGCAAGCTTTGACATGAGTGATTTGGTCACTTAAATTATCGCTCATTGCAACAACTATGTAAATAAAATATGGTGACGAGTCTTCCTATGGTCTCTTGCAAGGATGGTGTTTGTTCCGGTTGTGTACTCGGAAAACATCATCGTGATAGTTTTGACAAACGTGCCTCTTGGCATGCCTCGGCTCCTTTGTAGCTTGTGAACAGTGACTTGTGTGGTCCTCTACCTTATGCTTCCTTCTCTGGTTTCAAATACTTCTTGACTTTCATTGATGATTACTCCATACGCACTTGGGTTTACTCCTTAAAACTTAAGAGCAAAGTTTTTTGCATGTTCTTGGCCTACAAGGCCCTTGTTGAGAAACAATCTAGTCATCAAATTCTTAAGTTAAGATCTGATAATGGGGGAGAATTTGTTAACAACAAGTTCACTACTTTCTGCAATGAACAAGGAATCCAACAACAACATACTGTTCCATATACACCACAACAAAATGGTGTAGCTGAAAGGAAAAACCGCACTCTAAAAGAAATGGCTAATTGTATGCTCCAAGCTAAAGGACTAAGTCTTCCATATTCGGCTGAAGCTTTAAATTGTGCAAATTACATCATTAATCGCACCCCCACTAAAGCTTTACAAGGGATTACACTGGAAGAAGCATGGAGTAAAAATAAACCAGATGTCAGTCATTTCCATGTGTTTGGTAGTGAAGCATGGGCTCATATTCCGGATGAAAAACGGAAAGCTTTACAACCTAAAAGTGAAAAGTGTATATTTGTTGGTTATTCTGGAGATGTCAAAGGCTAGAGGCTTATTCTGCCACATTCTCATGATGTAAGTATAAGAAGAGATGTCAAATTTGATGAACATATACATAGCATGCGACAAAGTAATTTCATCAAGTGTCGCAGTTATCGTAGACTCTGAGTCAATTCCATCAAAAGTGCGATGGGTTGAAATTGATATCAACACTCAGTGGTGGATCGTACAGGTGTTACCTCGTGCGATCACTACAGGAAATGAAGAATTGGATGTTGTATTGCGAGGACAAGACACTATCAGCATAGATTTGAATATGCTTCCCATGTTTATGCTTCATTGCACACACACTAGAGTGAGAAAATAAATTAATGACTGAAAAGCATCAACACATGATCAAATGATCAACTATAAATGACAGGTAAGAAGTATTGAAGCAGAGGTCGAACGACTCCATGAGGAAATGGAGGCAGTGATAACTGAAAGGGAAAAAAAAATGGAATATAGGACAAGAATGGAACATGCCATCCCCATGGCATGCGAGGATGCGCTAGAAATAGCCAAAGAGATGATCGCAGATGCTAAGGAATTGAGACTGGACAAAGTTATCACGGATCTCCGAAAAGCAAAAGATGAGTTACAAATAAAGGTGACACCTAGCACACCACTAGAGCAAGTGGAAGCAAGGAAGAGAAATATTGAGGATGCTGCGATGGAGATCATAGACTCGGGGAAGGCGGCGCAACACATTGCAGAGGGGATCTCCCAATTTTGGGGCAGTATCATGCAAGACAAGCAGTTTCACCAATTGAACGTACAACTTGGCGAGGAAGAGGCACAATTGGAAACATTAAGGGGCTCGCTAAAGGCGATGCCCCTACTTGCGTAGATGAAGAAAGTGATAGAACTGAAGGAATTGCAGCACCAAGTCAACAAGGCGCAGACCAAATGACATAGGAGAACAACACAATTGGATGAAATGAATTCGAAAGTAGAGCAGTTGGAAGTCGAAGCTATGCCAGTGTTGTCGCGGATATAGGAAAAATTACAGAAACTGCAGCAGTCAGAAAGCGAACATCCAACGAAGCAGGAGGTTGAGGACTGCATAGTTCTCAAAGCTGCAGTAAGGGACGATGTTGAAAAAATCAAAGCAACATATGAAGAGTTAAAGAAACAAGTGAATGCACCAACATCATTTGGATGAACTGGCTCGAGGGCGAGCCAAAAGTTTTTGTTGGGAGCCTATTGGCAAGGGCCAGTCACGGAGCGCAATAAGGCGGATAAAGAGAAAGTAAAGCAGACAAAGAAGAGTAGTTAATTAATTAGTTAGTTAGTTAATGGGTCACTTTGTGAAGTGGACCAATTTTGTTATGGCCAATGAGCCTATAAATACGAGTAGTATTGTAATCCTTCGGGCATCTAATCTGATCTTATCATCGGTGGATATTAGGAAATCTTGTGCTTTGATTTGATCTCTTGATCGATGAATGGATCTTCGTATCTATGGAATTTTGATCTATCTTTCGTGCTAGATAAAAATGTTGCATTTTTGCCTGAGTGGTTGAAATGGGTTTTGTCCTCTTATACCTGTGGGAGATTGGTTCCTGCATCCCCCTTAGGTATCTCATGTGAGACCTCACTCGCTCCGCGTTGTTGGGAAGGCTAAACTCTTTACGGGCCGATATCTATGGGAGTTTGTGTCGAGCTTTGTTGACATAGTGCGAAGTGAACCCCTATCGACAGATCTGTGTCAACATGTCCTGATTAATAGAAAGACTTGTTGGATCTGCCACCATTAATTATATTTTGTTACTATATATCTAATTGCTTGTTTATTATATATCATGTATCACTGGTAACTACGCAATCCACTTGACTACAACACTGCGGAAGTCGGAAGTCAGAAATTGTCATTCCAACCTTCGTAGATTAAATATTTTTTACATTTCTCTCTTAAATGAAGGGTCGACCATCCCTTCTTGTGCTAAGTATTTTTCCAGTGTTCACCATTCTTGAAATACATGAATTGACGTCCTATCCTTCGTAAGTTGAATATTTTTACAATTCGCTCATAAATGAAGGGGAGACCAACCCTTCTTTTGCCCAGTATTATTTTCATATTAGTTCTGGAGTGCAAGAAGGGTCTGTCGATCCTTCTTGTGTTCACGTTTCTATATACAGGTGAATTGCTAGAGATAAGTGTTCACAATTATCTACTAAACGAAGGGGTGGCCGATCCTTCTTGTCACAAGTCGGGATAAATAATGTTTATATGTTATAACTTAACCAATGTCCTGATCCCTTCTATTTATTGGGGAAGTTGGAAGTTGGGAACTGTCATACCAGCCTTTGTAGATTAAATATTTTTACATTTATCTCGTAAATGAAGGGTTGTCCGATCCTTCTTGTGCTTAGTATTCTTCTAATGTTCACCATTCTGGATAATACATGAATTGATGGCATATCCTTCATAGGTTGAATATTTTTACAATTCCTTCATAAATGAAGGGGCGATTGACCCTTCCCCTACCCATTATTATTCTCATAATAGTTCTAGACTGCAAGCAGGGTCGTTCGATCCTTCTTGTGTTCACCATTCTGGATACATGTGAATTGTTGGATATTGGTGTTCACAATTCTCTACTAAACGAAGGGGCGACCGATCCTTCTTGTCGCGAGTCAAGATAAATATTGTTTATATGTTATAACTTAGCCAATGTATTGATCCCTACTATTTACTACGGAAGTCGGAAGTCGACAATTGTCGTCCCATCCTTCATAGATTAAATATTTTTGCATTTCTCTCTTAAATGAAGGGCCGGCTGACCCTTCTTGTGCTCAGTATTTTTTTAGTGTTCACCAATCTCGATATACATGAATTTATGGCCTAGCCTTCAATATTTGTCCAATTCCCTCATAAATGAAGGGGTGGTCGACCCTTCTTCTATCCAGTATTATTTTCATAATAGTGCTAGACTGCAAGAAGGGTCGGTCGATCCTTCTTGTGTTCATCATTCTGGATACATGTGAATTTATGGATATAGGTGTTCACAATTATCTACTAAACAAGGGGCGGCTGATCCTTCTTGTCGGAAGTAGGGATAAATATTTTTTATATGTCATAACTTATCCAATGTCCCGATCCCTAGTATTTACTGGGGAAGTCAGAAATAGGGAATTGTCGGCCTAGCCTTCGTAGATTAAATAGTTTTAGATTTATCTCATAAATGAAGTGTCAGACGACCCTTCTTGTGCTCAATATTCCTCTAGTGTTCATCATTCTACATATACATGAATTGATGACCTAGCCTTCATAGGTTGAATATTTTTACAATTCCCTCATAAATGAAGGGGAGACTGACCCTTCTTGTGCCCAATATTCTGTTCATAATAGTTCTATACTGAAAGAAGGGTCAGTCGATGTAACACCTGCCTTAGTAAATTGACTAAGTAGACTATTGAGGGCACTAGTTTTGAAGTGACCCGGTTAAATAAAACATGAACCATGGATTATGCTTGAATCTTATTGTATGAAACAAAAATGATTGAATGATAGATATGCTTGACTGACTGAGATATTATGAAATGAAAATGATTGAAAGATAGATATGCTCGACTGACTGAGAGATTATGAAATGAAAATGATTGAATAACAAATGAATGATAAATATGCTCGCCTGACTGAGATATTATGATGATGTTATCCATAAATTCAATGAATGATGATATGGATTCCATAGATGTGAATGAATAATATTGAATTAGCTAAAATTGAATGAAGAATATGATGTATGATGGAATGATTTTATAGCGCAGCGCTACTAATGTGCACTTTGAGTGTGTTCAGTGCCAGGTAAAGCAATTTACCAATTGATCCACAATCGAATAATAAGGGTTGTAAGAATGGTAAATATACATAGGGGTACGACGATGGACTGTTGACTCTGAATTAGCACTCCATGCACGGGTCGGAAGCCGTTTCAGCTCACCCATAGAAGCGTGTGCCATACGGGAGAGGCCACAATGACTTGGTCGTGTACAATGAGTTGAGGGGCACGCGATAAGGAGAATATTATCCCTCGACCTCCATTAGTCTCTAAGGAAGTGTAGTCGAGAGATCGTGGTAACGATTCCCCGATTGCCACACAGTATTCTTCACAGAAGGAAAATGAGGTTGTCAGTAGGACCTGTCAAAGGGTGTTAGGAACCCATGTCAACCCTTCTCTTTACTTGTTTAGTATATTGTTGTTGGGCTCATATGCCTTGTAAGTCATCCCGTAGTATTATATGTTTATCCATAGTTTGTATTAGCCCATAATATTGATCCATAATATTGGATGCATATGCTTTGTAAGTCGTCCTGTAGTATTATATGTTCCATGGTACTGATCCATAGTATTGGATCCTAGAATTAGTATATAAGTTTGTGTTGAGGACAATGAAGGCACTGCGAAGTTATTTGTATTCAGCTTTCTCAAAGCAGGTTGCCTCATCGAAGTGGCTCGCGATCAATAAAAATATTTTGTGATCTAATATATCATGCATTTAATCAATTAATTGTTGCAGGTTCCTCACATCTAGTATCAGAGCACTTTTTTGGGCTCGTTGGGTGGAATTTCTGCCAAAAAAAAAATTCACAATTGTATTTGTTCCTAACAATTGTAGGTTTGGATCCAGGAATAATTCCTATCCACTTAATTGTGTGAAGTACTTCGACATAAGCCCTAAAATTCAGTGTGAGGAGTACCACAGGAACCCCGAAGTAGCTAGCCCATTGAGAGGACCTGCCAGCGAAAAGGAAAACAACCCCTACCTGATTGACTAGTTCCCACCCGTGAGGTAAACAAAGAGCTGTCATTTGTGGAAAAGTGATTATCATTTTGACCTGCGTCATGGAGTGAGGGGTACTGCCCCAATATGCAAGTCGTAAGACAAAATTGGTGGCCGAGTGAATCCACTGAACCGTTAGGAAGCCGAACATACCTAGGGTCCATATCTATTGCCAGGTAATAAATCACAGATTACATCTATCCAGAGCTATTGCAGATCGATTCTGAACCGTTTCAGATCCCTTCATTTTAGATCCATTCCGAGTCGTTTCAAATCCATTCCAAAATCCGTTTAAGATCCATTCGCCATATCTTCCTTGTTTTAACTCTGTTTCCCTTGAAACTTGTAATGTCCCCACTTTGACCCTTGTAATATTTTGGGCTATAATGTAAATATTGTATGCATATTATGTATAACTCCTAGCATGGATCTCAAGGCGAAGGCCTCGTTAGTGAACGCTCGAACTTGAAGAGGAAAGTATTTGAAATTATGCTACCCATGTGCTAGAGAGCCATGAAAATTGTAAATATGCATTTTAAAATAAATGCCCACAACTAGCTATGTAATGCAACTAGAGATGGGGGCATGATTTTACAAGGAATTGGGAGGGAAAACATTCAAACCCTTGGAGCCAATCAAGTCAAGCCAAGTGTCAATGAGAGAACCCACCAAACCCTCAACTACCCATGTTGACTTTTGTACCCAATCATTGATTTCTCCCAAAAGTGGTTGAGGTAGTTAATGCCTTGGGGAATGGGAGGTATGGCTATCCAAATTCGAGTATGGGCAAGCCACCCTGCATGGAAAATCGTGTTTTGCTTCCTGGGCAAGAAAAGAGCCATGAATTGCTCCCCAAGCCATTAACCATCAACCAGTGTTGCCTCTCTCACATTTTCGGTAGCTTCCTGGGCATTTTCCCCTCCTCATTCTTCCTGTTTCCTAGCTGGGGAAGGGCGTTTTTGTGTAGTGTAACTATGGGGAAGAAGGGAAATGGATTGCGGGTCTTCCTAGAGGCCGTTTGGGCCATTGGAAAGGATCATAATCAGTGGGAGAAATCGGTTTTGCTCCCTGGGGTTGAATTCTAAATTCCACAGTTCATTTTGGGTGAGCCGCGAGTTGGGAGAGCCAATGTGGACCCTGTTTTGTGAACACCTCTGTTGTAAATGTGTATCCCTTCCCAATGATCGTTTTTGCTGTGTGTAAGAGGACGTTGGGGTTGAGATGGGGATCCTTTGCTTTGGTTGTGCTGAGTTTGAATGTTCTTTTTCCTTGTAAGAATCATGCCTAGCTCGGGGGTGGTCTCTGAGTGCTGAAATAATAGAGGCTGAACAGAGACCTATGGTTGAGTGGAATGTTGCAGCGACATAGCTAGTTGTCTAGGAAAATTGCACAATGAAGATAAGTTTTTTTCTGTCTATGTATTTACTTTGCAATTTATTTATTTGATGAATATCATGAATATCTTGAATGTATGATGGATGTGTAATTGAACTTACTTCCGTTGTTTTTCTCGCATCTATACATCTGCATATGTCGTTTTATATTATGTGAATGTTTATTTAATAAGTATGGGGCTAGATGCCAGGTTTTAGCATCACGATCCTCTCCATTGCGCTAGTATGATGGGAGGGGAAATTACAAAACTTCACTGAAACCTCTGTGATATCATGCTGCATATTTCATTCCTGAGGAACCTATCCCAAATTCCACTTCCTGAAGCCTAAAATCCAACATTTGTCTATTTTTAGGGTTTCCCATGACTTCTTCGATTTTCACCCAATCGCCTTCAAATTTTGCCACAGTGTTCATTTTCTATTTCTGCTTCTTTATCCCTCTCTGAAAAATTTTCTCATTCTTTCACCCCGCTTCTGAAATCCCCATCTTCTACTTCCCTGTCCATCAGAAAGTGTCCAAAACCTAGTCAAACACCCAATTACCCATCAGAGTTTTTCCCAAATCCAAATTTTCCTTTACTAAAGAAGCTTTTGTTATTGTTTTTCTGCCCATTCAAAAACAAAAAAAACTCCTGGTTATGGTTGTCACCCGCATAGGAGCAAAAATCATGGATGAATAACTTGTAGCCCTCAAAACCAAACTCAAGATCTAGATGAAAAATTTGTCAGCCTCCATCTTCAGCATTCAACCATGAACAATAAAAGACAACAAAAATATTTTGCAGCCACTGGTTTCTCTTCTTCTAGCAATTTTCGTGGGCCGAAGTTTGATTTTCCTCGCTTCAATGGTACTGATCCAACTGGATGGAAATACCGGGAAGAACAATATTCCAGTCTGCATAATACTTTTGATGTCCACAAAATTCCACTTGCATCCTTTCATTTCAAATAGGAATCCCTTCAATGGTACCATTTGTACATCAAGGCTCATGATGAGCCAAACTGGATATATTTTTTTCAATTCATTGTGCAACGATTTGGTCCTAGTGCTTTTGATGACTTCAGGGGAGCACTCACTAAACTTCGCCAAATTGGCACTGTGAGAGAGTATTAGACAGAATTTCAGAAACTGGCCAATCACACAGAAGGATTGTCTGATGAATTATACAGGATTTGTTTTATCAGTGGTCTCAAGGATGAAATCCACTTAGAGGTTAAAATGTTCTTTCCCTACACAATGATGGAAGTCCTAGGTTTGGCTAAGTTGGTGAAGGACAAGATCACAGCCCAACAACGTTCCAAATCCACTTTGTTCCATTCAGAAATATGGTTTCTCAATGACCTCCCATCACGCCAACTCCTATCAAGAATTTATCTGAAGCAGAGATGCGAGAACGTAGAGAAAAATGGCTTTGTTATAATTGTGATGAGAAATTCACTCGGGGACATAGATGTGTTGAGAAACAGCTCTATCTCTTGGTTGTGGATTCTCCTCCTGCCTCTGAACTTGGTGAAGAAGCTCCAGATACCATAGATGATTAGGTCAACATTCAGCAGCCGCTTGTTGACCCTCCATCTCCGAATGACCACCCAGAGATATCTCTCCATGATTTAGTCGATGTCACCACCCCACAAACAATGCGGGTTAGGGGTTACTTCAAGAAACTCCCTCTCACAATACTAATTGATTCTGGTAGCACTCATAAATTCATTCACCCTTAGATTGCCAAACAGGATGATTGTTTTGTCCATCCTTGCTCCAACTTTGAAGTCATTATTGCCAATGGGGGCACCTTACCTTGCAAGGGGAAGTTTCACAATGTGTGTATCTCTATGGAAGATTATAACCTACGCTCTGACATGTTTTCCTTATCCTTAGGTGGATGTGATGTGGTTTTGGGCACTCAATGGCTACACGCACTTGGCCCCATCTTATGGGATTTTGTTGAAATTTGGATGCAGTTTTAAATCAATGGAAAAAAACAAAAATTAACGGGATTACAACTAGGGTCTCTCCACATCATCAATTCACATCTCCTGGAAAAGATCCTTAAGAAGAATTCACATGGTGTCATCTCTCAGCTCCATTCCATTCAGATGCACCGATCAACGGTATCCACTACTCCCTTGGATATACAACACATTTTGGATAGATATGCAAGTGTCTTTGCTGAACTAGTGGGATTTCCTCCTTCCAGCAATCCTTCCAGTAAGAATTTAGCTGCCTCTACATCTGAGAAGGAAATGATGGCTATTTTGCATGCAGTACAGAAGTGGAAACCATACCTATTAGGGAATTATTTCTGCATCAATACTGACCACCAGAGTCTGAAAAATTTCCTGGAACAATGGGTCTCCTCCTCATCACAACTTAAATGGGGTCCCAAAATCATGGGTTATGCCTATGAGATCACTTACAAGAAGGGTAAGGACAATATAGTGGCAGATTCTCTTTCTCACACATTTGATGACCAAGTTTCTATTTTCTCTATTTATATGCCTATTTGGTTGCAATCTGTTCAATAGGGCTATGTCTTCTATGAAATCCATTCTTCTCCATCGATAGGGCACTCTGGGTTCCTCAAAACGTATGAGCGGGCACAGTGTAACTTATTTTAGTAGAGAATGAAAAGGACAATTCACCATATGGTGGCTGCATTTGATACTTTCTAGGTCAAAAAGGGTGACACGACACTCCTTTTGGGATTGCTCGAACCCTTGCCCATCCCTACACGGATTTGGACAAATATTTCTATTGATTTCCTTGAAGGGCTCCGGTGGTACAATACTACATCTAAAATGACTCCATATGAAGCAATCTATGGTCAGGCACCACCAGTTCTTCTTCCCTACACCCTTAGCAGTTCACCTGTTCAGGAAATTGACTCGGTTCTTCAAAACCGCGATCAGATTCTTCGCATTTTGATGGACAATATTCACATAGAAAGAATTCGTCTACAACAACAAACTGATCAACACCATTTTGAGCGCACTTTTCAAGCAGGTGATATGGTTTTTCTTCAACAATCCTCCCTCAAACTCAAAGGGCATCATAAGATCACTCCAAATTTCTATGGGCCCTATAAGGTTATTCAAAATATTGGGTTCGTTGCTTATATATTGGAACTTCCTCCTTCTTCCTGCATTCATCCAGTGCTTTATGTCTCTTGTCTGACGAAATTTCTTGGCACCAACATCAGAGGACAAACTATTTTACCAAATCTAGATAATGAAGGATCCATCGTTTTGGATCCAGAGGCCATCCTCAATAGGCGCACTCGTCAGCTTCGCTCTCCCTCTATCATAGAGGTCTTAATTTAGTGGCACATAATGAAACCATAGGATGCTACATGGAAACCACTCCTTCAGATTCAGCAACAAATTCCACATCTAAAGCTTTGAGGACAAAGCTTTTTCTAAGGGGGAGGGGATGTTAGGAACCCATGTCAACCCTTCTCTTTACTTTGATAGTATATTTTTGTTGGACGCATATGCCTTGTAAGTCGTCCCGTAGTATTATATGTTGATCCATAGTTTGTATTAATCCATAGTATTGATCTATAGTATTGGATGCATATGTTTTGTAAGTCGCCCTGTAGTATTATATGATCCATGGTATTGATCCATAGTATTGACGCCTAGAATTAGTATATAAGTTTCTATTGAGGCCAATGAAGGCACCGTGAAGTTATTTGTATTGAGCTTGCTCAAAGGAGGTTGCCCCCTCGAAGTGTCTCGCGATCAATAAAAATATTCTATGATCTAATATATCGTGCATTTTATCAATTAATTGTTGCAGGTTCCTCACAAAGGGGTACCTAGACAATGACGAAAAAATATTATTACCCACACTTTTTACATTTAAAACAATTATGCATATATGCTTCAAGTTTCATTTAGAATTTTAGAAAATTGAATAAAAAAATATTTCCTTATTTATTTTAGGATATTTTAGAAAAAGGGAAAAATTGGAGAGAGATGTATGTGTCCATTTTACTAGAAATGATTATGCATGAGATTTAAATTGCAAGTAATATTCAAGAGTAAAACTGAGATAATAGTCATGTAGATATCACTCCACCTACACCCACTGATTTATGAATTAGAAAATTGACTGGGAAACAACAAAGAGATAAGTAAGGGATTTAGGTGCAAACTAATGTGAAAGTGACACTTGTTGCATGAGGATAGATATTAAGGAATTATTAAATTAAAAATTATTTAAGCATGAGAAGACACATGTCATACAATTTTGGGTTATAAAAGAAAGGGAGGAGTAGGGGAGGGTCTCTCTTGCTGCCTAGTGCTGGATGGGATTCATAATAGAAGTTTCTATTGTGAGTGATTCCCTGGATTTTGGTTGATAGCTTGTCCGGGGATTGGGAGATCCCAACGGAAATCCAAGGATTGTATGTTCTTATGACCCCATTTTCTCCGGGGTTTGGGAGGAAGGAGACTACTCCCGATACACTAGAGAGGTCAACCGAAGGGTCTTCGGTAAATCTTGAAGCTTGGAGTGGATCGACAAAAATACTACAAGATACTTCGTCAAAAGACTAGAGCAACCTCCCAAATATTTGATACTGTTATTCCATGATATGAATTTATATTTTGATTTGTCATTCCACACTATGATGAAGACGAACAATTGGTTCACCGAATTTCCAAATTTTTTTAAAGTGTTCTAGTCCCAGTGGAAAACATGATCTCTGTAGATCAGCGTCGGGTTGACTCATGTATCTGTTAAATTATATTAACCCGAGACTTCAAATTAATACTGCAATCTAATGTGCAAAACGTGATCTCTGTAGATCAACATCGGGTTAACTCATGTCTCTGTTAAATTATATTAACCCTATTAACCCGAGACTTCTACTTAATATTGCAATCTAATGTGGAAAACGTGATCTCTGTAGATCAGCATCGGGTTAACTCATGTCTCTGTTAAATTATACTAACCTGAGACTTCAACTTAATACTGTAATTTAATGTGGAAAGCGTGATCTCTGTATATCAACGTAGGGTAACTCATTTCTCTGTTAATTACAATAACCTGAGACTTTAAATACTGTAATTTAATATAGGAAATCGTGATCTCTCTAGATCAGCGTCAGATTCAACTCTAATATTTATTGATTGTATTAAATCTTATATTTTAAAATCATTACTGCAATCCGATGAAGGAATTGCGATCTATGTAGATCAGTGATGAATTTCACTCATATCACTGCTCATCATTGATGACTTGAGACTGCAATCTCTGTGGAGTAGCGATCCAAACAACGGTCCTTGATGATCACTATCGGCCTGAGACACTTAATTTACGTATTGAAATTTAATAAGAAAACCGTGTTACTCTGTGTATTTATTTTCACCAATTAAAAATAAATTGAACCTTAGATCTCAATCAAGATGACGGGGCTGCAGATTTCCCTGCAATCACCTAAATTTTAGATCGAAACTACAATGTAGATCTCCATGGTTGCAGTGTCTCGATGCTTTAATCGTTCTGCATATTTGCAGAAACAATACTTTAGTTTCAGACCGAAAAGTCTTCATCGTGGTTATCTCCGCAACTATCTGATTTCATATTTTATCATTCTTTCTGTATACTTATTTTCATACTGTTGAATGGAAATCAGATCGAGGGGTAGGTTAAACCATTGTAATATTGAGAATAGGATGGGCCTCATTCATGACTGTGTTACCTTCCTTCACGCCCAGATCAGTAGACTTAAGGTTTAGTGGAAGATCGTTGAATCTCTACAAGCCTGGTTAGCTCATCAACGCACAGTAATGACTCTGTTGAACTCAACTCTCCACCGATCGATCATCCTCTGAGAGGTGTTGAATTACCTAACTACTGTTTATTACAGTTACACAAACTTCCATTTTCAAATATCAAACAATTATCATTTTTTTTAATTATCTTCTTTTACACCGTCATAAATTCCGTTCTAGTCACTCTTCACAATGAACATAATGGTTGTATAAAGTATTTTCTTAAAATAAAATTTTAGATTACATACATTGTGTGGTACCGGCTCGATTGCATGATATTAAGAAATCAAGGTGAATTTATGATTGTGAAACACTTTATTACATGGCTAGACGAATGATATATATATAGTTGTGCCATTGGTGGCTAAAGAATGGGCTAGAATTTATATACATATATATTTCAATGTGTTAAATATAGTTAGAATATGGGATGAAATATATATAGATGTCATTAGTGGTTGAGAAATAGAATGAAATTATATAACTCAACGTGTTAAATGTAGTTAGAAAATGAAATGAAGTTATGTATCTCAATGTGTTAAATGTAGTTAGAAAATCGAATGAAATTATATATCTCAATGTGTTAAATGTAGTGAGATTATATATCTCGATGTGTTAAACGTAGTTGAGAAATAGAATGAAATTATATATCTCAATGTGTTAAATGTAGTTAGAAAATAAAATGAAATTGTATAACTAAATGTGTTAAATGTAGTTAGAAAATAAAATGAAATTATATAATTCAAAGTGTTAAATATAGTTAGAAAATGGAATGAAATTATATATCTTAATGCGTTAATGGTAGTTAAATAAATTGGATGAAATATATGTGTGTGTGTGTCGTTTATGGTTAAAAAATGGATTAGAAGATATATCGATGTGTAAAAAAAATTAAAAAAAATTTACCTATCAATTCATACATCTGGTATGAGAGCATGGTCGAACTTAGTTAGGACCAAGGCGTTTTCCACGAAGATTTGATAACTCACTTTAAACTAATTAATTTTTTTCCTTCCTTTTTCAAAACATAAACCATCATGGATCGAAGAACTCACAGAGGCAGAGCTGGGAGAGGACGAGGGGGAGAAACTCGTCCACCAAACCCATCTAGTCCTGTAGCCACGCCACCGAGAACCAAAGAGACTATTAACCTACCTGCCGGTGAGGTTATGACCATGATGAGGAACTTCCAGAGGATGTCGGAAGCTTTGATGAACCGGCTAGACCGCGAAGAAGACCGACCTCTAATTCCTACAAATGAGCCTCAAAATCCACCACCAACTAGTATGCATCGCGAACTGGAAAAAGTAAGATTTCTAGAGTTTTGGGGTTCCACTGAAGGAACCGCGACAGAGACATGGTTCTAGAATATGACGATGTGCTTTTCCTTGAGGGAGTACACCTCAAATTTGAAAGTGCATATAGTTATCCTGCAATTGAAGGGGGAAGCAATATTATGGTGGAAGACTCTGAAACCACAATTGGGGATTGATATCAATGAAGTGTCTTGGGAGTTGTTCGAGGAACAGTTCCGCAAGAACTATCTGTCGGAAGGATTCATTGAGAGAAAAATCAAAGAATTCAATGCTCTCAGATAGGGGAGCAAAATGGTGCAGGATTATGAAATCAAGTTTATGGAAATTTTGAGATATGCACCCAACATCACGATAGAGAAACTAAAGGTAAAAAAGTATGTCTATGGACTAAACTACAACATCTGGGACAAGGTCTGCATCCTCATGCTGCAGACCTTGCATGACGTGGTAAAAAAAGCCTTAATTGCTGGGGAGGAACTGCTGAGCGGGGGATCAACAAAAAAGAAATTTCAAAGTGGGAACCGAGGTGGACCACCTACAAATCCACCAAGGATGTACTACGGGAAGCGAAGTAGTATCAGGGGAATAGTCCACGAGAAACCCTATCAGGATACGAGAATGTCGTACAAGCCACCTTTCAGGAAGGAAAGTATGAGATCGTTTGGAAATCTAGCACAGTTCGGACCTTGTACCAATAACTTATCGGCAGGAAGAACGAAGAAACGACCAAGAGAGGGGTGCTGGAAGTCAGGAGGCCCGCACTACCAGAGTGATTTCCCTTAGAAACAGTCAGGACAAAGATAGGGACAGAGAGCACCTCAGACTACTACAGCATATATGGGACGAGCACATCGCATTCATGAGGCAATCCATAACCATCAGGAAGAACATCAGTCTATTGTACTAGAAACAACGAGTATAATTAACGGTATGACATTCTCTTTAATCATAGACCCTAGTGCTACTGAAAGATTTATTTCTCATTCTGCATTAGAAAGAAGTATGATGATGGCATGTGCTCAAGATGATTTTGACTCAGTTGAAATGGCATCCAGGAATAACCAAAGCATATGAATGAAGCTAGAAGATTGTGAAGTGGATTTAGGAGTATGTTGCACTAGAAAATATTTCTATGTGACCGCCCTAGGGGCCTACGACTTAATCCTTGGAATGGATTGGTTGGAATCCCATGCCACAATAGTGGATTATCGAAGCAATGAGTTGATTTTTTATGAAGATGAAGGTCATAATAAGGCCCTCATGGGGAGGAAGAATAAAGTATCCCTGCGAATGATTTCCACATTACAACTAAATAAAATCTTGAGGAAGGGATGTTAGCTCTATGCCATGATAACAATGAACAAGGATGAGGACAAAACCGACCTCGCAAATCACCCTTTATTTGCGGAACACATGGATGTATTCCTTGTAGCTTTACCTAGACTACCACTGCAGAGAGAGATAGAATTCACCATTGAACTAAAACCGAGAACTAAACCTATCACAAGAGCTCCATACAGAATGTTTGTACCGGAACCGAAGGAACTACAGATACAACTACAAGAGATCTTGGATTTGGGAATGATTAGACTGAGCGTTTCTCCGTGGGGAGCGCCAATATTTTTTGGTAAGAAGAAGGATGGATCATGGAGACTCTGCATTGACTACCACCAGTTGAACAAAGCTACTGTGAGGAATCAATACACTCTACCTAGGATCGATGATCTGTTCGATCAGATGAAAGGCACAACAATCTTTTCAAAGATTGATTTACAATCAGGCTATCATCAATTGCGAATCAAGGAAGTGGATATTCCAAAAACTGCTTTTAAAACATGGTTTGGACACTACGAGTTTGTAGTTGTACCTTTTGGAATAACCAATGCACCGAGTGAGATTATGAAATTGATGAAGGGGGTGTTTTTCCAGTAGCTATACAAGTTCGTGCAGGTGTTCCTCGATGATATCCTAATCTACTCAAAGATATCAAGGGAACATGAAGAGCATATCAAGTTGGTATTGTAACGTCTCCTAGAAAATAAACTTTATGGGAAGTTGACGAAGTGTTCCTTCTTTTAGAAGGAGATACACTACTTAGGACATATTATTTTGGGTGACAGTATAGCCATGGACCCCACCAAAATTGAGGCTAGTTGGGAATGGCCAGCACCGACGAATGTACATGACATGAGGAGATTCATGGGACTTGCAATATATTACAGAAGATTTGTGGAAGGGTTATCGAGGATTGCAGGACCTATCACAGAATTGCTGAAAAAGGATCGGCCTTTTATATGGACAGATAGGTGTGCCAAATCCTTTGAGAAATTGAAGGAATTACTAATGATGGCACCAATCCTGAAGGTGCCGGATATGGAGCAGGATTTCCTAGTATGCACTGATGCACCCATGGAAGGGCTCAGCTGTGTATTAATTCAGGAAGGTAGGGTGATTGCCTACACTTCTTGGAGACTTAGGAAGCATGAGGAAAACTACGCAACTGATCCGGATTTTATGAGCAGAACGAAATGAATACAGATTATTATCAGATGCTTAACACAAAATAACAGAGATACAGTAAAACTGGTTTTCTATTCAATAAGGAAATAAGCTAGAACTGTAAAATGCAGCGGAAAACAAGCTTGCTGGAATGGTGGCGGCTTATCTCTGAGAAGAGATGTGACGGCTGCGCTCATTTCGCAAGAAGATGGTTACAATGAGGCTCTCAAGGCCTTTTACAATAAACAGGAATGTCAAAAACCCTAGACATCCAAAAACCTAACCCTAGGAGATGAAGCGCCAAAAGTCATGTGGGCCCCGTTTGGGTAAGTTACTACATCAACTTCCCGGGGTCGTAACTTTTGCATACGATCTCCGTTTGGGGCGCTCGGTAGCCCGTTGGAAAGGTCTATCCGAGATTTACAACTTTCGACTGGGGCCAAATGCATGCCGGAGGCAACCATTTGGCCCCCCAAATTGCCAAAAAAGGTCGTTTAGGGCCTCAAAATGGCCCCGGAAGTTCAGGACCCGAAAAACTGCTAAAAATAGTACAATACCAAAGTTGCCATAAAACTGTTTTGAGCCAGTTGGAAAGGTGGGTGGCCACCAATATCCACCTGGATCAATCCTCCCTCCTTAGGAAGCAATGGTCTCCATTGCGTTGAGTTCCTCCATCAGATGAGGAAATTTCTGCTGAATTTGGCCTCGGGTGAGCCACTTGCCTTGGTGCAGGAGCTGCCCTGCTTTGACAACTCGATAAAGCTGGATCCTTTGATGTCGAGTGCCCTTGATCTGTGTGTCTGCAATATGATCACTGGATGCTTGTTGTAGGCAGTCAGGGTTGAGCTCTGTTGGTGTCAGCTTCTCTGCTATCTCTGAGGTGTCTAATAGTGGTGGGAAATATGGCCGAAGGAGAGACACGTTGAATACTGGATGCAGACCAAGGAAGGGGGGAATGTTGAGCTCAAAAGCATTGTCACCCACCGCCTTGGTGATGGTGTACGGCCCATAACGGAGTGGGCGAAGCTTTCGATGGGGCCCTGTAAGGCGTTCTTTCTGCAAATGCAACCAAACTTTGTCGCCCACCTGAAACTTATGTGGCACTCGATGTTGATCATGGCGCTGCTTGTACTTGGCATTCGACTTCTGTAGAATATCTTGAACCTGTTGGCGGATATGCTGGATCCGTTCAATGAACCGGGCGGCTTTGTCCGCTTCTGGGGATGAGTCGGCCGAGGTGGTCGCAAGGGGAAGTGCAACATCCATGGGGCCCAATGGTTGGAATCCCAACCCCACCTGAAAGGGGCTGTGGCCAGTTGAGCTATGCAGGGCTCGGTTGTAGCTATGTTGGACATAGGGGAGACTCTCATCCCATGTGCGAGGGTGTGTTGAATTGTACATGCGCAGGATATGTACGACCATCCGGTTGACGACCTCCGTTTGTCCATCGGTCTGGGGGTGGAAGGCAGTGGATTTGGCGAGCTTGGTATCCAGCAGTGACCAGAGGCTTGACCAGAATGAGCTGAGGAACCGACTGTCACGGTCTGAGATAATGGTCTGTGGGATCCCAAAATGTACCCATACTCGTTCAAAGAAGAGCTTGGCAGTGGCTTCTGCTGTGATGTTCTTCTTGCAAGCGGCTAGAATCGCCATCTTGGAAAAGCGATCAACAACCACGAAAACACAGTCGTTTCCCCTCTTGGTGGACGGGAGGCCCGACATGTAGTCCATTGAGATGGATTCCCACGGCCTGTCAGGAGTAGGCAGAGGGGTGTATAGGCCCTGTTTCTTAGTGGTCGGTTTGGCAATAGCGCAAGCGGTGCAGGACCTGATATACTTGCCGACATCCTGTCGAAGTTTTGGCCAGTAGAAATGTTTCTGCAACACTGCCACTGTCTTTTCGACGCCAAAGTGTCCTGCCACCCGACTATAGTGAGCTTCCCAAATCAGCTTCGCGCGCTCGCTTGATGGAACACAGAGATGGCCCAGATGACACAACAACCCATCCTGAAGATGGAAATTAGCAACCACTGAGTTGGTGCCCAGCATTTGATAGGTGGCAGAGAAGTCAGGGTCTGTCTTGTAGAGGTGGGGCCATCCAGAGGTCTCGTGGCCACAAGAGTCTAGCACTGTGGTAAGTGCCGCGACTGGAGGTCGACTGAGGCAGTCAGCAACTCGGTTGGTACTCCCTGTTTTATATTTGATGTTGAGGTGGAACTGCTGTAAATATGTTGACCACTTCTGATGGCGGTCATTCTGCAACTTTCCTTGGGTCTGCATGAACTGTAGTGGCTTGTGATCAGTGTGGATGACTGTCTCCTTCCCAAGAATGTAATGTCTCCATTGGCGGCAGGCTTGTACAATGGAGTACATCTCTTTGTCATAGGTAGGGTACTTGCGGACAGCATCTGATAGTGTCTCACTATGATATGCCACGGGGTGGCTGTGTTGAGTGAGAACGGCACCCACAGCATAATCTGAAGCATCTGTCTCGATCTCAAAGGGATGTTGCAGGTTCGGTAATGAGAGTACCGGTGATGAGCACAAACGCTTCTTCAAGTCATCGAAGGCTTGTTGTTGGGACAGGCCCCACACAAATTTTGCCTTACCACCACCCCTGGTCACTTGGCTGAGGGCCCATGCGATATGAGAGAATCCCAGCACGAACCGTCGATAGAAATTGGCGAGGCCCAAGAAGCTCCGGAGTTCAGTGAGTGTGGTTGGGGCTGGCCAGTCACGGATGACCTGGATCTTGGCTGGATCCACATGCACACCATGTCGATCAACGATGTAGCCTAAGTAATGGACCCTATCCATGCCGAAGGAGCATTTTTCCAAGTTTGCATATAGTTTGTGCTTCCGCAGGGTGTGCAGAACCTGCTGAATATGCTGCAAGTGTTCCTCCCAAGTCTTGCTGTAGATGAGGATGTCATCCAGATACACCACTACAAAATTGTTGGTGAAAGGTCGTAGGATATCGTCCATCATCCTCATAAAAGTTGCTGGAGCATTTGTCAAGCCAAAAGGCATGACCAGCCATTCAAAAAGGCCTTCTTTTGACTTGAAGGCAGTCTTCCATACATCTGTCTGTTCTATTGGGACCTGGTGGTAGCCAGACTTTAGATCAATCTTACTGAAGTATTTGGCCCCCGTGAGCTGATCAAGGAGGTCGTCGATTCGGGGAATCGGGTACCGGTTACGGACTGTGATTTTATTCAGGGCCCGGTAATCAATGCAGAGTCGCCAGGTCCCATCTTTCTTCTGTACCAGCACGATTGGGCTCCCACAAGGTGATGAACTGGGACGGATGTGCCCCTTGCGGAGCAATTCTTGGATCTGCCTCTTGATCTCCTCATTTTCCAACAGAGAGCGGCAATAGACTGGCCCATTGGGTAGCGGTGCGCCTGGGGTCAGGTCGATGGGATGCTTGACCTGGCAGTGCAGAGGTACCCCGGTCGGAGAGGAGAAGATATCTGAGTATCCTTCCACCACCTTATCCACTTGCTTCTGTTGTGTGGATAGATCGGTCGTGGAGGCCCGGGATGTGGCTGCGATCTTTCTTTCACTCTGAGAGCGAATCACGAAGAAGACAAATTTCCCGGTCTGAGAGATGACCTTCCTGCATTGCTTGGCAGAGATCAAGGAAATAGCACTAGGAGGGACTGCCTCGGGTATCCTGTACAATTTCCTGTTCAAAGAAATAATAACACTACGAGGCCTAGACTCATATACAGCATGACGTTTCCATAAATAAGGTTGTCCCAAAAGAACATCTGAAACTTCGAGAGGAGCAACATCACACAATACCTCGTCCTTGAAGGGCTTGATGCCGTATGGCAGTCGGCACTGTTGGCTGACGCGGAGATCGCTTCCTTTGCGGAGCCATCCAATGGTGTAGGGTTGTGGGTGCGGCGTTGTCGGCAGGGCCAGGCGCTTGACGACCTCTGCTGAGATGAGATTCTTCTGGCTACCGCTGTCAACGATGAAGTGCAGCGGGGTGCCTTTTACCCACATCTGTGAATGGAAGAGGCGTTCTCCTTCTTCTGGCTCGTCTGGTTCATCAGGCTGGAGCTTGGTGGTAGCAATGGTGGCACTGGGTTCCGCGTCAATGATCCGTTTCCCCCTTTCTGGTTCGGACTCAGAGTCAGAACCCGCATCTGATTCAGATGCTTTCACTTCGGCCACCAGGGACTGCTTTGAGCGGCAATCAGCAGTGTTATGCCAAGGGCTCTTATGGAAGTCGCACCACTTCCCGGTATCTTTCTTTGTTTTTCCGGTGTCCTTCTTTGCTTGCGGCTTGGACTGGTTGTCCTGATGCTGTCCATCTTTGCTCTGTCCTTTATTCTGTGGGTTGGGGCCGCCCTTTCCTGTCTTTTGCTGTGAAGGGTTCCCAGGCCCAAATTGCCGCGTCTTTTGTTTGAGCTTCTGCTCGATTTTGACGGCATATCGGTAGGCCGCGCCCAAGGAAGAGATGTCCAAAAATTCCATTTCGGTCTGGATGTATCTATGCAAACCACCGCGATACTTGAGCACCAGATGTCGCTCTGAATCTTTGATACCCAGCTTAGTGCGCAAGGTATGGAAGATATTCGTGAACTCTGGCACTGCTTGGTCTCTTTCTTGTCGCAGTGTGGTCCATTTGGTATACAAGTCGTCATAACTTCCAACAGGGTAGTATTGTTCCTTAATAGCATCCCTGAAGGATTCCCAGGTGGCTATGACTGAAAATAATGAGGCTTCTTCTGTGTCCTTTTGCTCGCAGAATGTTTCCCACCAATCTTTCACATGGGGAACGGCTTTGAGGAGCGCAAAAGTAATCTTTTCTTTATTCGAAAAGTTATGGACAGAAAAATACCCTTCTAGTAGATTCAGCCACTTATCTACAGCATCTGCGTCTATCTGTCCTTCAAATATAGGGATATCGAAGTTGATTTGTACCTTGAAGGGGGCGGCGCCTCCGCTCGAGGAAGATGCGTCGCTTGTTGGTAGTCGCCGAAGGATTTGCGCGAAATTATCCATCATCTCGTTCCTCTGCTGCGTGAGGGCTTCCTCAAGCAACATTTTGATAGGATCTCCTGTCCCGTCATCTTTCTTTTCTCCTGCCATGAGAGGTCGCTTGGGCGTGCGAGAGCTTTTGTCCTCAAGAGAAACAAGCTCGAGACCCAATTCTTTGTACCCTGACCTCGTTGGGGACATGCATTAAGACGACAAGGAGCAGACCGCTCTGATACCACTGATCCGGATTTTATGAGCAGAACGAAATGAATACAGATTATTATCAGATGCTTAACACAAAATAACAGAGATACAGTAAAACTGGTTTTCTATTCAATAAGGAAATAAGCTAGAACTGTAAAATGCAGCGGAAAACAAGCTTGCTGGAATGGTGGCGGCTTATCTCTGAGAAGAGATGTGACGGCTGCGCTCATTTCGCAAGAAGATGGTTACAATGAGGCTCTCAAGGCCTTTTACAATAAACAGGAATGTCAAAAACCCTAGACATCCAAAAACCTAACCCTAGGAGATGAAGCGCCAAAAGTCATGTGGGCCCCGTTTGGGTAAGTTACTACATCAACTTCCCGGGGTCGTAACTTTTGCATACGATCTCCGTTTGGGGCGCTCGGTAGCCCGTTGGAAAGGTCTATCCGAGATTTACAACTTTCGACTGGGGCCAAATGCATGCCGGAGGCAACCATTTGGCCCCCCAAATTGCCAAAAAAGGTCGTTTAGGGCCTCAAAATGGCCCCGGAAGTTCAGGACCCGAAAAACTGCTAAAAATAGTACAATACCAAAGTTGCCATAAAACTGTTTTGAGCCAGTTGGAAAGGTGGGTGGCCACCAATATCCACCTGGATCAGCAACGCATGACATGGAATTGACTTTTGTAATGCAGCGCTACGCCTATGGAGACATTATCTAGTAGGAAGAAAGTTCGAACTTAAGACAAACCATCATGGGTTACAGTACAACTTCACCCAGAGTGATTTAAATTCTAGAACGGTAGGGGCAGCAGCCCCATGGTCCCACTAGTAGGTGCTCTTTGGTGTGAAATAGATGTGCCAGAGCAATTGGACTGTTTCGGACCTCAGCGCTGTTCATCCACTTTTCCTCAGTCTACACCAGGTTCCCATAGACTGGAGGATGAGTTTGAGAAGTACATGATAGCAAGCTAGCAAATCACCATATCAGTTCGAGAAGTACATAACAGCGAGCCGAAAAGTACACAACAGCGAGATCCAGACAACAAGAATAGTTGCAACTGGATAGTCAAGTGATAGAAGATTAACAAGTACACCATGTCCAGCTAACGTGGCTCGAGGTCGAGGTCACAAGATTGTGTTGGGGGCTTGTTGGCAAGTGGTTTGGATGAGGCAGTTGTGCAGCATTGCGGGTGCTGCGAAGGACCAAAGATACCACGAAAGGAGGAAAGCAACGCGCAAGTCAAGAATTTTATGTAGTTTTGGGTCATTTGGACCGCATTATGTGGATTTTGGGTCATTGGATCGCATTATGTGGCTTTTGGGTCATTGGACCACATTATGTGGGTTTTTGGGTTAGTCTTTTTGTAGAATTTGTTAAGAAGTAGTTAGGCAGTTTCCTAAGTGGATCGTAAATATAGAGGCGCTAGCCTATAAATAGACATAGCATTGTAAATGTTGAGATACCAATTGATATCAAGTTAGAAATCCATGAGATGATGAACTGAAGAGACAGTTGAGCACCAATGATTTTGCTTGTCTGTTAATCTGGGTATGTGACAGAGGAATTATTGTTGTATCTATGGGTTGTTGCAAAGGTTAATATGATATGATGTTGAGCAAAATCACTGTGTCTTTCCTATTTCCTTGCGATGAATTCATTATGTGATATGAATCTGTGAATGATGCGATGTTTCTTTGTTGCAATTAATGCTTTACTATTATATTTGTTGTGCATTACTGGTTCTGTCAACGATGCGATCCATTGAATGATGTTGCAATTATGTTTAATGCCTAAGTTGAATGTTAAGATCTGTTATGCAATGCCACGATAAGTTAATCAGTTGATTCACAATGTCCTCCTTCATTCGGCAGAAACGTGGTTCTGTCAGCTCTCCCTTGAACATCTCGGGTGAGACTTCATCTGCTCCGCAGGTGTTGCTGGACAAGGTAAAAACCTGTCTGGGCCGGTGCTCAGGGAGATCGTGGTGGTTTGGGTGTCGACATCATGAGGAACCCCTGTCGACTGGGTTTGTGTCAACAAATGGTTCTGTTGCCGGGACCCTAGCGCGAAGTGGAGGGAGGACATGTTGTGGCATCCAAGGAGACCGGAAATTGAAGATTCGTTAGACCTAAAGTTGCGAGAGTTCACCGAAAAAGAAAATCAGAACCCTAGGTTGTCGATAGATTGGTGGTTGGTGAAGTACATACACGACGGTCCACACGAATATTTTTTCTGTGAATTCCCAATCATCTTGTATGAATGGATAGTGAAATTGACCTTTCAAAAGCGAAACTTTCAAGGTGGTGAACCGACATCTTGGACCCCAGAACTGATCCGGGAGCTGCAAGAAGTAAACAACAAAGCATCGCGGGCTGTTGAGGTCTGGTTCGACAGTATACTGGAAGGTTATATCACTGATTTTGTGGTTGATACGACAAAGTCATATAGTGAAGCAGAAAGGGAATTCTTCAATGGACCAAGAGGTATGTTTATGTTGTCGCTACAGTTGTCCATTAAGATGCTCATTTGCGAAAAGGGCATACTGAAGATGCACCTAGACCAGTAGAACCCTGGTGAGCGGAGGCCATGGATACCGCGACAGCATGGGGGGCGGTAAATGGAATGATATGGGGTAGATGGGTGCAAGTTATGATGAGACTGTGAAGGAAGTCGAGGAAGAGAGTGGTCTTACAAGGGGAGGAGCAAGGTTTCGACAGGAAAAGAGGCAGAAGATAGGAGAAGCTCCTGCTGCGATCGAAATGCAAAACCACGAAGGAAGACCACATAGGAAGAAGCAACCTCAAAGTGCCGACAAGGACAACCAAGCTACACCCAGGATAGAGGCAGGACCAGCCCCCAATAGCAATGTACCCACACCTCTGGTCACTATCTCTCAACCAGGAAGAAACACAACTTTGACACCACTGTGTTCATCGTGTCAACAGAACTTGATTGCTAGTAACTCAGCGGCTGTAGGAAGGAATCCCAAGATGGCAGGCGAAGATGCAAAGTTGCCACTATTCCATGGAAATGGAACAGATAATCCCGAGCAGTACTGGTTCTTATGTGAAGTAGTATGGCATGTTAATCAAATTACTGATGATGATGCCAAGAAAGGATAATTGGCGACAACTCTTTGAGGTCGCACATTGGACTGGTTTATGAAGTTTGTTCAAGTTCCCGCAGGCACCCAAGAGAAGACGCTGGAAGAAGTCAGAAAAGGAGTGATTGTAGAATTCATAAAATTGAAATCTGAAGCACAATATATTACCGAACTAAAGGAGATTAAGCAGTATCCGAATGAAACTATCTGGGATTTCGACCAAAGGTTCAAAACGCTGATGGCGAGAGTCAGCTTCGACATGAGCAATGTCTAGCACAAAGAATGGTTCATTACGGCACTACTACTTCATATTCGGTTGTCGTTGATGCAACATAACATTACAACACCAAGTGAAGCTTTGGAGATTGCAATGTGGTTAGAAGCTTCGCCAATTGGTGAGAATGCAGCTGGCATGTCTCATATCCAGACACAATTGGAAAACCTAACAATTCAACTGCTACTATGAATATAAATAGGATAATAATAATATTATAAATTTTTTTGTGTGAATAAATGAAATTAGGGCTGTGAAGTGGTGTGAAGGAGGGAATGTATGTGAAGGAGGGATGGACGTACGGACTGGTGTGGGCGAATTGTTGGTCTACACATGGAGGCTAGGATGGTGACTATAATTGGATGATAGTTGCAGTGAGGGAGAGGAGCAAGGCTCGGAGGAGAAGGGGCACAACATGGGAGAGATGAGGTAGGAGCGCGAGGGTTGCACAGGTGAGAGTTGGTAGGGAGGTGGGGAGATGGAGCAGCATAGGGTGTGGCAGAAGGGAGGATGCGGGGAGAGGGAGAAATGGTGGCAGTAGAGGGTGTGGCGGAAGGGACGATCCAGGGAGATGGAGCAGCCATAGCAGTGGAGGGTGGGGATGAGAGGGTCGCAGGTGGTGGTGTGGAGATGGTGCGGCGGTGGAATGTGGGTGGTTTGGTAGTGGAGCGTGAAGGGCGGGAAGCGAGGGAGAAGTAGCAGCGTGGTGTGGAGAAGTAGGGCTAAGGGATGGATGGGAGATGACGAGGGAAAGGAGGAGAGTTCTGGATGGTAGAAGGGGCAGATGAGCGGTGTGGTGGGCACATGAAATGAAATGGAAAGGAGAGGAAACTGGAACGAGGGAAAATAAGTGGTGGCAGATGAGTGTGCGGGAGGATTGGAAGCATTGGTGAAAGAGAGAGGAGCAGGTGGCAGCCAGGAGTGGGGAGTCTAGTTGCAGCCGAGGAGTTGCAATGAAATCGAGTAGGTGTGGGAGATGAGAGATGTGAGGAGGAGGCGAGGTGCAAAGAAAATCTGAGCGATGGAAGTGTGGAAATGGAGGATTGAATTTGGCCATGGGCCACTCTATGGTTAAAGACCACTTGACGAGAGAAACTCTCACTAACAGCCAACAGCTGGAATCACATGCCCGAAAAGGGGCTCCTATTTATATTCATAGCAGCTGCAGGATCTTAAGAAGGGAAAAGAGCACCGTGAGGAGGTTTGGTGTACTCGATGTCGCACGGAGGGACATACAAGAGATAACTGCCTAGATTTCCGCAACTATCTTGTATCTGGAGCACTGAATCCATTGAGTGGTGGAGGTATGCTATGGTGTTGCATCTATAAGGTATATGGGCATCGACATGAGGAGTGCCAATACATGCAGAAGATGGTCACAAAGACGATGAATTTGTATTGTACATTCTGCAAATCCATGGGACATGAAGATAAGGATTGCCACGCGTATGGCTTACTTCAGGAAAGAACATACAATGCATTCTATGTGAAGGATGACCAGCATGTTGTACAACAACCGCAACTGCGGAAGCAGATAGCCTAGTTGCTACCTCAACCGCAGATGTAGTTTGTACCGCAACCGCAACCACAATAGTTTATGCCACAATATACTCATATTCCGATGGCTCCACAGTAGCCATAGTATGTTCAGCAGCCACAGTATGTTTAGTCGGTACCGTGTGTTCATCCAGGGTAGTGTGTTCAGCTACAGCCGAATCCCATGCAACAACAGTTTCCTCAACCACAATATCAGCAGCAAGGGGGATTCCGCGGGGGATTCCGGGGTGGACGCGGCAGAGGCTTTGGTCGCGGACGAGGATGAGGTTGTGGACCCGTCCAATGTTATAATTGTGGAGTGTTGAGACACTACCAAAGAGATTTCCCACAATTGCAGACACGGTGTACGTTTTGTTTTGTTACTAATCACACTATTGAAAAGTGTCCGTAGTTGATTGCATGTTGGCAGACAGGAAATATACCACAGTTACAGAATTAGAACCAGTTGCCAAATCAGAATCAGCCGCAGAACTAGAACCAATGACTAAATCAGAACACCAACCATAATGTGAATGAACCTGCGAATCCACTGCCGAAACAAAATCGAGGGCCCACCATCACAATGATCTCAGCAAAGCGGAGGACAAGGATGTTGCTGTTGCTGGTATCACTCATGGAGGTACGACGACAGGAGAAGATGGTTCGCACCCACTCATTTGGTTGGCTAGGAAGAAGAATGTCCAGTTCGATGTCGATGCAGAGTGCGACATTTTATTTGAAGCACTTAATGCAATGGGTCAGAATCCTGGTAAGACAATTATTTGCAACATGCCCCCTATTTTTTATTCCACTTCAAAGGCAGGCCCATCGCGGTAGTATGGTACTCTCCAAAACTTCTTTGAAAGTTGCTTGTCACTGGAAAGAGACCACGATGCCCTTACTGAGATTAAGAGTCTGTTGCATTGAGCGACCAAGGGGCGGAGGGAATCTGCCGTGAACTCCTTGCAGCGGAGGAAAACGGGCAAAGAAATGCGCATGAATGTCTAGATTGGGGATTATGAGGTTCATTCAGTTATTCTAGATCTAGGATCAGACGTCAACATCCTGACAAAGCAAGCATGGCAAAAGATGGGGAGTCCAACGCTGAGCTAGTCCCCTGTACAATTGAGGTTGGATAATCAAGCAAAGGTAACATCGATTGGGCGCGTTCCGCACCTGGTGGTGGATTTTGAAGGAATGAAAACCTGTGCTGATTTTGATGTCATTGAGGTTGTTGAGGGAAGAAGCTCCTATCCCACGTTGCTGGGGATTGGATGGGCTAATGACAGCATGGCGGTAATCAATTTTAAGAAGCGGATGATGACCTTTGAAAATCAGGACCTCCGTGTTATCGCTCCGTTGGATCCGGCTGAAGGGCACTGGTATGTCGAACCTGTTAAGGATGAAGTTGTGAGAGGATGGGATCATGCCTATAATATTTCAAAATATTACATACATCCGACTGTTGGTGGATAACTTGGTTGGCGCAGCTCTAGCTCTGCATCTTCCTACTCAGATAATGCTTTAGAGAACTGGCAAAATCGCCTGCATGAGGTATCGTTTAGAAAGTGTGGGTTGATCACACAGTCGTTGTGGCATGTTACGACTGAGACTTTTGAGTTGTCGGTATACGAAGGGATTCCTGGATTGTCTGACTTCCTGGTTGCATTTGAAGCTAAGGTGTCAGAACCTCAATGGTTACTGGCATTAGAGGAGGCACTGAAGGCTACTCCAGCAAGGTGGTGGGAAGCCTATAAGAAGTCGATTACTGGATGGTCGCAGTGTCGCATGTTAATGATGGTTCGCTTCGGCGACACTGAAATATAACACACCGAAAGATACGATGGGCGGAATGACCCCGGTAGTCATCTGATGGAATGTCAGACTTCGTGGGCTTCATGGCCAAGGGATAAATGGGTCCATGATTTTATCCACACTTTGGATGAAATGTCGCGATCATGGTATGCTTCAGCTGAGTTGAGAGGGGAGATGACCACTTGGTTAGAGTTGATGGTTTGCTTTTCTCATACTTTCACTTTCGCGGATGCAAATCCTGATGTGCATAATGCCCTACAGTTCATCCATGATGTTGGTCTAAAGGTCATTCTAGTGGCATATTTTGCGGATCCGCATACGCATTGTAAGATGCAGTCGATGATGGAATTTTATAATATCACTAGAGGGCCATAGGATGGTGATGACCTGTGGAATGTCAATATTCAGGAATCAAAAGTCACGATGTTGTAGCACCTGATGTGCCAAGAGATCCGACCAGTCAGCCGCTGAAGCTCTAGAAGGTCAACATTGGGACAGAAGAGAACCCAAAGTTTGTGAATGTTGGCGACTAATGGGATGAAGACATGATGGCGAAGGTCACCGACCTGTCACATGAGTTCCAAGATTTGTTCCCTACAAAGTTTTCGGAAATGAAAGGAATCTTGGGGTATTTAGGGGAGATGAAGATTCCGTTGAAGCCAGATGCAAAACCAATTAGCCAGCGACCGTATCACTTGAATCCATGACATAAGGAATGGGTCAGAGTTGAACTTGACCGCATGATGGATGCTAGCATCATTGAGCCAGTCGAATAATCCGAATGGACTAGTCCCATGGTGGTGCGAGACAAGAAGACCGGTGAGGTCCGTATTTGTGTCGACCTGAGGAAGCTGAATGATGCATGCATGCATGATCCCTTTCTGACACCGTTCACTGATGAAGTGTTGGAGGGCGTGGGTGGCCAAGAGATGTATTCCTTCACGGATGGCTTCTCTGGTTATCACCAGATTAGGATCGCGAAAGAAGCCCGCCACAAGACAATGTTCATGACTCAATGGGGTTGTTTTCAGTACATAGTCATGCCGTTTGGGCTCAAGAATGCACCTGCAATATTCTCTCGGGTTGTTGTTGCTGCCTTCAGGGATTTCATGCAGAAGTTTTTGCAAGTTTACATGGATGACTAAATGGTTTATGGATTAATCAGCGATCATCTGGAAAACCTGAGACTAATGTTGGAGCGATGTCGGCAACATCAGATATCGTTGAACTTGAAGAAGTGCATTTTGGTGCACCATTTGGGATATTGTTGGGTCATATTGTGTGCAAGGAAGGATTGTTGGTTGACCCAACAAAGATTGTGCTTATTCTAAGCTTAACACCGCCTACCAATGTCAAGCAGTTGAGAGCGATGTTGGGGCACACAGGGTATTATCGCACGTTCATCCGGGGTTATGCTACGATCACGGCTCCTATGGAAAAATTACTGAAAAAGGATGCGGTATTCGTTTGGAGTCCAGAATTTCAATCCAGTTTTGAAACGCTGAAGGCCAAGATGCCTTCTGCACCAATTTTTATATTTCCAGACTGGAGTAAGGAGTTCCACGTCCATGTCAATGCATCATCGATTGCGCTGGGAGTAGTGCTCGCACAACCAGGGGAAGCAGACCTGGATCACCCAATTTCTTTTGCAAGTTGGAAGTTGTCGTCTACGGAGAGAAATTATACCACTACAGAGAGGGAAGGCTTGGAAATGGTATATGCGTTGCAGAAGTTTAGGAATTACCTATTAGGAGGTCATTTTAAGATATTCACAGACCACTCTGCTTTGAAATATTTGGTCAATAAGCCTGTGTTGGGGGGGAAGATCTATCGCTGGTTACTTTTATTTCAGGAGTTTTATTTCGAGGTAATTATGAAGCTCGGTCGCTTGGATGCAGGGCCAGATCATCTGTCATGGATTGAGACATGGGAGGAACCAACCAACATTGAAGATGGGTTGCCAAATGCGCAATTGTTCAAGGTAGAAGTAGTTGATGACTACTACGCAGAAATAACCCATTTTCTGGTGACAGGAATGGCGTCAAAGGAGTTTACCACCAGTCATAAGAAGCAGTTGGTAGTTAAGGCTACAGATTTTCAGTTGATTGTCGGACAACGGTATAAACTAGGACCGGACGAGATTTTGAGGCATTGTGTCCTGCCTCATGAGCAAGGGAATATATTGTCATAGGAACATGCAGGAGTGGTTGGTGGCCACTATGGTGGTCGTGCTACTACCAGGAAGGTGCTTCGTGTAGGGCTTTGCTGGCCCACTCTTCACAACGATGCGACGGATTATGCACGATCTGCGATGTCTATCAAAGAACTGGAAAACCCTCCAGGAGGGATGAGATGCCGCTAATACCTCAAGTGACACTGCACCCATTTGATAAATGGGTTGTGGACTTCATAGGACCTATCAACCCACCTGGGAAGCACACAGATGCACGATACATCATCACAACGACAGATTATTTGACAAGATGGGCGGAGGCTGCACCAGTTGTAGATTGCACCGCTGCAACCACGGAGCAATTCTTGTTCATAATATTATCACTAGGTTTGGATGCCCGAAGGTATTGATGAGTGATCAGGGAAGTCACTTCATCAATCGCACAGTCAACATGTTAACAGAGGAGATTCAAATATAACATAAGAAGACTACGCCATACCATCCACAGGCAAATGGCACAGTGGAGGCCTTTAACAAGGTGTTGGAGCATGCGCTTACAAAGGTTTGCAATACAAACCATGATGACTGGGATTTGAATATTCCAGCAGTATTGTGGGCATATTGCACCACTTGCAAATGGTTGATGGGACAAATACCGTTCAAGTTGGTGTATGGGAAAGAGGCAGTTATGCCTATGGAGTACATTGTTCTGAGTCTGTGCATCGCGGAAGCAACAGGTATGAATGATGAAGCAGCGATGGCAGCACGACTGGAGCAATTGATACAACTTGAAGAAGACCACTTTATTGCGGGTTTTCACCAGCACGTGGAAAAGGATCGGCAAAAAGCTTGGCATGATTGCCATATAAAAAATAAACAGTTTCAGCAAGGAGACTTGGTGCTATTGTATGACAAAAAGTTCATGAAGCACCTTGGCCAGTTACAAATACATTGGCTGGGGCCATTTCTTGTTAGTTCCATACTTAAGGAGGCGCAGTGTAACTGCAACAGTTAGATGACGCGTTGTTACCAAAGATGGTGAATGGTAGCAGGCTGAAGCCCTACAGGATGGGCCCAGAACTGCGAGATGTGTAAGGCATTAAGAAACAAACAAGCAAACAAACAAATAAACAAAAAATTGGCAGGACGTTAGGTGGCAGGATGCCGAACCAGCAAGAACAGGATGCACAGATCGGAGTGCTGGTATCGCAGTTTGGGATCCGTGTCATGACATCTACAGGATCGCAACCCTGTCAAATCAGAAATCATTATAGATCATTAGCAGGTGGCACTTTTTCATGAGACTGATCTTTCTAACAAATCTGATTGTCAGGGTGATAGGATTGACAACAGAGTCCAGCACATTTGGCACGTATAGCACGAGGCAGCATGGTCGCTGCCACCAAGGTTGATGTTTCGCATGTTGTGGCACGAATGATAGTCGATGGCAGCATGGACGTCCAGTCTAGCCATGAGTGCTGCAGATCCACCCCACCAGGAGACACCGGAATGGCATGATGACAGGATCGACGCCTTATGCAAATGGATTTGCACATTATTTCCGCGGCAGGCACACAGGAGGATAAAATTGTATAAATGCAGGCACCAGGAGGATAGTTGGACAACAAGGTATCTATCCGATGAGAGTAGTTCATGTTGCGAGTGGGTCAGGAAGCTAGATAAGTTAGGAATTCCAAGGAGGCTGTGGAAATGATCCATTTCATTTCATGTGGAAGCACACTAGGTGCGCTGAGGGCCCGAATGACGTGTGTGCATGAACGCCTAGAGAAGGAAGCGGTGCGGACACTCAGGTGTAACATAGATGAAATCTCATCCGAGATGTCTAAGTATGTGGTGGTAGTTCGAAGCTTTGTGGTCCCTTCGACCACCATAATGGTAGGGGCGGAAAACCCCTAGTCCCGGTAGTAGGTGCTCTCCGGTGCAAAACAGATGTGCCATAGAAATTGGCCTGTTCCACACCTCTACATTGTTCATCCAATTTTCCTCAATCTGCACCAGGTTCCCAAAGACTGAAGGATGAGTTTGAGAAGTACATGACAGCAAGCCAGCAGATCACCATATCAGTTCAAGAAGTACATAACAGCAAGTTGGAAAGTACACAACAGCGAGATCCAAACAGCAAGAACAGTTGCAGTGGGATAGGCAAGCGACAGAAGATTAACGAGTACACCATGTCCAGCTGACGTGGATCGAGGGCGAGCCACAAGATTTTGTTGGGGGCCTGTTGGCAGGTGGTTTCGATGAGTCAGCTGCACAGCATCGCGGATGCTGCAAAGGACCAAAGATACCACGAAAGGAGGAAAGCAGCACACAAGTCAAGAATTTTATGTAGTTTTGGGTCATTTGGACCGCATTATGTGGGTTTTGGGTCATTGGACCGCATTATGTGGGTTTTGGGTCATTGGACTGCATTATGTGGGTTTTTGGGTTAGTCTTTTTGTAGATTTTGTTAAGAAGTAGTTAGGGGGTTTCCTAAGTGGACCATAAATATAGAGGTGCTATCCTATAAATATACATAGCATTGTAAGTGTTGAGATACCGATTGATATCAAGTTAGAAATCCATGAGCTGATGAATTGAATAGACAGTTGAGCACCAATGATTTTGCTTGTCTATTAATCTGGGTATGTGATAGAGTAATTATTGTTGTATCTATGGGTTGTTGCAAAGGTTAATATGATATGATGTTGATAAGAATTACTGTGTCTTTCCTATTTCCTTGCGATGAATGCATTATGTGATATGAATCTGTGAATGATGTGATGTTTCCTTGCTGCAATTAATGCTTTACTGTTATATCTATTGCGCATTACTGGTTCTGTCAATGATGCGATCCGTTGAATGATGTTGCAATTATGTTTAATTCCTAAGTTGAATGTTAAGATCTGTTATGCAATGTCACGATAATTTAATCAGTTGATGCACAAAGTCCTCCTTCATTCGGTGGAAACGTGGTTCCGTTAGCTCTCCCTTGAACATCTCGGGTGAGACTTCATCTGCTCCGCAGGTGTTGCTCGACAGGGTAAAAACCTGTTTAAGTCGGTGCTCAGGGAGATCGTGGTGGTTTGGGTGTTAACAGTGTGAGGAACCCCTATCGACTAGGTTTGTGTCAACAAGGATGTATGGGATGGATCGACAGACTCGATGGGAGGATTTTTCACCTCTAGTAGTGTTCGCCTATAACAACAACTATCATATTTCCATACAGATGGCACCGTTTGAGTTTTTATAGGGACAATCATGTGAGACACCCATGAGTTGGGATAGAATTGAGGATCAGACCCTGCTAGGACATGAAGTGATTCAGGAGATGGAAGAGCAGATGACAAATATCTGTGCTCGATTGAATGAAGAACATGATCGGAAAAAGAGTCATGTTGTTGTGGATAGACTCGACAGAGAATATAAGATTGGAGACCGAGTATTTTTGTGAGTAAAACTGTAAAAGAGCACTATTAGGTTTGGGAAAGGGACCAAACTATCCCCTAGGTTTATGGGACCCTTCACGGTGTTAGAATGGATAGGACTGGTTTCCTACCATCACGCACTACCATCATCTCTATATAGGATGCACAATGTTTTTCATGTATCAACACTTAGGAATTATGGTTCGGATTCTACACATATTATTGACATGAGCAATTTACAGATATCGGACGAAGAGCCTGTGATGGCCGAACTAATCTTCATATTCGACCGTCGAACATGGCAGCTTAGGCACCGTGTGATCGAATGGGTTAAGGTTTAGTGAGACAATTATATCCCTAGTTTTGCAACCTAGGAAGATGCAACTGAAATGCATTAGAATTTTCCATTTTTGTTCTGAACTTCAGGATGAAGTTTTAATAAGAGGGGGTTTATGTAACACACGCCTCAATACATTGACTGATTAGACTATTGAGGGCACTAGTTTTGAAGTGACCCGGTTAAATAAAACATGAACCATGGATTGTGCTTGAATATTATTGTATGAAATAAAAATGATTGAATGATAGATATGCTCGACTGAGTGAGAGATTATGTAATGAAAATGACTGAATGATAGATATGCTTGAATGACTCAGAGATTATGAAATGAAAATGATTGAATAACAAACAAATGATAAATATGCTCGAATGACTGAGATATTATGATGATGTTCTCCATAAATGAAATGAATGATGATCTGGATTCCATAGATGTGAATGAATGGTATTGACTTAGATAAAATTGAATGAAGAATATGATGTATGATGGAATGATTTTATAGTGCAACGCTACTAATGTGTGCTTTGAGTGTGTTCAGTGGTGGCTAAAACGATTTACCGACTGACTCATAATGGAATAATAGGAGTCGTAAGAATGAGAAATATACATAGGGGTACGACGACAGACTTTCGGCCCTAAATTAGCACTCCATGCACGGGCCAGAAGCCGTTTCAGCTCACGTAGGGAAGCATGTGTCGTACGAGCGAGGCCATAATGACTTGGTCGCTTACGATGACTAGAGGGGCGCGCGATAAGGAGAACCTTATCCGTAAAATGCCATCAATATCCAAGGAAGTGTAGTCGGGATATTGCGGTAACGATTCCTCGATTGCTACACAGTATCCTCAACACAAGGAAAAGGAGGTTGTCAGTAGGACCTATCGAAGGGGTACCTAGAAAACGATGAAAAAAGAGTATTAGCCACACTTTTTACATTTAAAACAATTATGCATATATGATTAAAGTTGCATTTATAATTTTAGAAAATTGAATAAAAGAATATTTTCCTTATTTATTTTAGGATATTTTAGAAAAAGGGGAAAATTGGAGATAGATGTATGTGTCCATTTTACTAGAAATTATTATGCATGAGATTTAAATTGCAAGTAATATTCAAGAGAAAAACTAAGATAATACTCATGTAGAGATCACTCCACCTACACCCACTGATTTAGGAATTAGAAAATTGACTGGGGAAACAACAAAGAGATAATTAAGGGATTTAGGTGCAAACTGATGTGAACATGACACGTGTTTCATGAGGATAGATATTAAGGAATTATTAAATTAAAAATTATTTATGCATAAGAAGACACATGTCATGAAAGTTTGGGTTATAAAAGAAAGGGAGGAGAAGGAAAGGGTCTCTCTTGCTCCCTAGTGTTGGACGGGCTTCGTAATAGAAGTTTCTATTGTGAGTGATCCCTTGGAGTTTGGTTGATAGCTTGTCCGAGGATTGGGAGGTTGCAGTGGAAATCCAAGGCTTGTATGTTCTTACGATCCCATTTGATCAGGGGTTCATGAGGAAGGAGAGTAATCTCGATATGGTAGGGAGGTCAACCGAGGGGTCTTTGGTAAATCTTGAAGCTTAGAGTGGATCGACGGAAATACAACAAGATACTTCGTCAAATGACTGGAGAAACATCCCAACAGGTTCTATTTATCCATTTTTGTGATACATTTTTAGGACATAACCATGACTCTTATAACTACCATCTCGTAGGTCACCTATTGGTGCTCCACTGACCACCTATGGTTTCCCCCCCAAAATTTGCACCCGCTACTTGCTGGCATAACACTCGCAGGTCACTCGCTGGTTGTCAAGTTTCATACCCGCGGGTACCTTTTAAAATCATGAAGAAAAAAATCGAATTAGAGATAGTTATGGTAGTTCTTCTAACTATCATTCCTTCCCTAACCACTTATCTCTCGAACCTATCTTCCCAAAATTTGTTATAAATACAAGGGGAAGGCCATAGGAGAGAGGAGGCACCATTTGTGTATTGAAATGATAAAGAATATTTGTAGAAGGAGATGAACATGAGCCCAGGATCAGGTTTCAACAGTGCTTGGTGCATAATCGATTATAGCTTATTGTTATTTATATGATTAATATGAGAGGTTGTCTTTTCCCATAAACTATCTTATCTATTTCATGAAGTAAATCTAGTGAATCTGTCATATTTCCTTTATATATGAGTTTCATATTTGATTGTTTATGTATATGTAGTCAAATGTTTTGAGGAAGGTGTCTCCTATTTTCAGGATTCTCTACTTGGGATCACGGATTGAAGACTCAGAGTTTCAAGCTTGGATCGAACTTCTTGTATCCAAGGTACTCGCATTTAAATTGTTACCCTAGTTCTTCTTCGTTAAATAAAGGTCTTGTTGTATGCTTTCTTATTGTTTTGATTTTGTAACTTCTCATTAGTATGTTGGCGATATCTATAAATTTCCCAATTATAGGTTAAAATACTGAACAACAACCCTGATTTAGGAACAACCTCCCACCTTATGGCATAATATCCATTGGATATTGGGGAGCGTGGGAAAATAAGACCCATATTTTCTCTAGATGAAACCTAGACGTACTTCCAACTAAATGTGTTAGGATCATCATGATCCCATGGTCCAGCTCATTCCACCTCCCATTGTCATTTATTTCCCAGCTGAGGAGCCACATGTAGGTTCTTCTTATGCTACCTATCTCATTTAGTTGCCTCGTTGTGACATTATCCAGATGCATACCCTTCCTCGGACTTTCATTGGAATGGCCCTTTTGGATCATACCCCTATGCTTGCGGTTGCCATCCCTTCTCATGTGACCTGATTCTGACCGAGCATGGGTCTTCTGCACACTACTTTGAATCCCTATCTTTTCCTTGTTAGGGAATAACTTATTGTTCATCACTTCCACTGATCAAATGTAGGGTTCCTTTAGGAAAAACCACAACCATATTGGCCAAGTGATCAACCTCCTTGTTATTCTCTCGGAGAACATGAAAAAATTGATAATTTCCCAAGTGAGTTAACTACCAGTGGTATTCGGTGATGAAATAAAGGAAGGTGCTTAGGAATCTCATATAGATACAATTATTTGGAAGCAACATTGGTGTCAACGATAAAAATAATTGAGTTGTCGATGATCAAATCTTCCTCGTCCCTCCACCTACAATGACTACTACCTACTTTGTGGTATGTTAGCTTGCATCATAGATTTTGGGTTTCACTTAGTAAACCTATGGCATAGAACATGAATTCACAAGATACTAAATAATGCCATTAATTGCTTTAAATATTAAAGAGTACTTCAAAAAATTCATTTGTTGAACCCCCCTTCCAATCCATTTTTCTAATCAAAACATCCCTATTTCCACTAGATATCCTATACACCTAGTTTTTCCATGACAATTTTAAAACCCCTTTTTTATTTCTATTTCTAGTATGGTTACATGACACAACCCTTATAATATTTGAAATATTACAGGGTGAAATATGAAATATTGGTGGTTGTATATATTTTGAGATGTGGAACAAACCCTTAAACATAGCTTAGCTTCACACATAGTTGTTGCAATAGAGATCACACTACCTTCACACATTCAGCATAACTTAACTTCACATATGGTCAAATTCACACCACCTTCACACATGGATCATAAATATACAAACACTAATTCAGTGACATACACATTCAAACACACACCACCTTCACATGCAAAGCTTCACCCACTCAAACCTCCCAATTCCTAATTCAATCCCTTGATACCTATTTCTGACCACTCCCCAATCATTTTATATTATTTAGTATATTAGAAGTACTCCTAGACCCATGATATATCAAGCAATATATTACTTACATTTTTTACAAATTTAGAACTCCCAATATGAACACACCTGATATAATATTACTTACTTAGTGAACCCCTATGCATCATAATTACTAGCAGCATAAAGGGAAGCCTCATTCTCATGTTTGAACAATGAAAAAAAGGGAATGACCTAATAAACCCCATTTTTATAGTCATTCATGCTTCTAGGGGTTAAAAGCATTTCTTGAGGAGAAATCGATTTTTAAGGGATCTTTTTAAACCATACCTGAAATTGTATTCAGCCCCAGAGGAGATTGTTGAAGAGTTAGATTATTGTGTGTTTTGTATAGATTATATGGAGCTTGGACACAACAGACTATCCTATTTACTTTAATACCATTCGACGTGAAAAACATTTTCACAATGTGTTCCACCATGCTATAATTTACTCTAGACATGGTAAAACAATATATAAGGTTTTCTATTTTGAAAGAAATCGAAAGAACAAGTAAAATGCATCAAATGAAAATTAAAGAGACTCGTTGATGTTTTAAATCATTCTATTAGCAATGTACTCAATTCTAACTTAGAGGGCATTCAATATCATTTCATAGATACTAAATATTCTATATCTATAAGCAATTTAAGCAAATCACATAGTCATCAAGTTCATTCCTTGAAGGAACAAAGGAAGCAAAACTAATAGGATCTGTCCTTTGAAGATTCAAAATAGTAGGCAAACCCCACTCATGTTTTGCAATGATCAAGGGTTGCTTGTCACACACATACTAGTTAAATTAATGTTTAGCAACCATGCCCAATATCTACATACTTTAAAAAAATGGTATGCATAGTTTTAATAGAATGAAAATAAAACCCAAAATGACATTCTTCAAAATACATTCAAGGCTATGGTAGTTTGGGAAAGTTTGCGTCAAGGAGATTGAATTAGCCTTCTTAGGAGATCTTGAAATGTATCCCACTTTGGGACTTCCAACCCCCAAAGTATTTACAATGTATATACTTCTTATATGTGAAATATTTTGGACTCTCTTTCTCACATAGTTTTTGTTTCTTGTTGCGCAATCAATTTGTCATTTCTTGTAATATAGAAATGCATTACTTGTTGAGACTACGCCATGATGTCAAAGATCACTTACAATTTATTAATGCAGAAATAGTCGAATCAACATTGTGATCAAATTGGATCCAATTTCATGTTAGCGTTGGAATATTTTAGGAGGGATAGTGGAAAAAAATGCTTATCGTTTTACTTTGCAAAGAGAGTTAGAATATGTAATGGTTGAAACTATAGTGCATCAATGAACAAAGAGGAGGCAGCCATGTCATGTGTTGTTAAGGCTAGAAAAATATTGATAAATGTGTATATATAGGTTGCTTCCTTAGGGATACTTACATTTGTAACAACCGAGTTGATCGTCCTTACTTCTTTTTTTGATAAATAAGGTAAATCCAATCATTTGGTGCTCAAGCCTGCTATTAAAAGATGAAGCACAATATTGTCAACATTGGATTGGTTCAATATAGCTAAAATTCATTATGAGGAGACCCCACTCTTACATCTCATAGATTTGTACATCAGCCTCAAATGAAACCTTCATCAAAGCTTAATAATGCTAAAGGGGCAAAGAGAAATGCTAATCCAACAACTTGTTCTATACTCTTATAACTTGTGTCATCAAAATCACTAGGATCTATATCTAACCTAATTTCAATAAATAAATAATGATTATGGGAAGTTGTGTAACGACACTTAAAAATTTACCTAATTTAATTAAAATTCACGTTCACATTTTATTTTATTTTCCATAAAATGTTTATGGGTTTCAAATGGGCCAAGAAGGAACCCATATTGCTGCCAAAATTTCCCAATTAAGTTGAGATTTACGGATACATGCCAAGGGATCACCACACTTTAAAGCCCCAATTTCAACTCCTTATACAGTTGGATAGAAAAATATACTATGTTACTATAATGCATGACTCGTGACTCAGATTGCAAATTGATAGATTTTGTGTATAAACATTGACAACAACACAAACTCCAAAAAGAATATTTACATACCCTTGCAAAATTCAGTGAAATACATCAAGGAGAACCATGTATAAGTCCAAAAAAGATATTTGAAATACCCTTGCAAGTTTCAGTGAAATACATCAAGGATTTGCAGTTAGTTACCATGTGAAGTAACCGGAACAACTAGATAAAGACCTTCTATTATGTGATTGTATTTGTTAGCTTATTTTCCATTAGTCTCATTCTATCCTTCATCACTTATTGTATTTTCTCAATTTCTTCATGAAATCATTTTTCTTAAGAATTATGGTTTCCACGAGGTTCATGTTTTCTACTTAGTTCACTTATATAGAGACCATCTAAGCATAGTTGGAGGCTAGAGCCAAGGATTTATTTTGATTCTTCATTGCCTAATATCATCACTTAGCATACTCTTTCTACCATCAATAGTGGTGTAGGATTAACTACCTCGACCATACTATTTTAAGTTGTTTTAATAATCTTGTAATTCCTCTCAAATATTAAACTCATTCCACAATCTTTTGTTGAATTTCTAGTGGTTGTAATAATTATTTGTGGAATAAATATGATGGTCATGTGTTTTATCTCAAACCTTCATTGTTATGCAATGTTTCAATAGTGATTCAAACATGTGTTTCTTCTTCCTCCCTATTTCTCAAATGAATGATGAACCAATTGAATTGAGAACAAAATGGAAGAACATGCAATATTATAGAGAGAACATAAATGTTGTATTGAAAGCATAGTAATATAGTGAAAACCAAATTATATTAATGAATCAAATGGTGCAAAACACTACAATACGCTTAACAATACAAAATCTATAGATGATGGTATCTTTTCTCTTAGAAGAGATGTGATGAAATCACTCATAAACAAAAATCTCATAATAAGAAGGTGAAACTACATCTTATAATAATGTTATATTATCTAAAGAAGCAAAAAACATAAAACACAATAACCCTAACCCTAACCCTAACATGATTATCATTGGGCGTGAACTTTGTATTGGACAAATATGAATTGTCCAAGAAAAAGGGGGCCCTCGCCAAGATCATAAATTTTCAATTGGTGCTCAGGTTTGAGTCCACTTTTCCTTGGAAATAAAATTAATAGAGGGTGATTCCACGAAGGTGGTTCACCATTTTTGGCGGATGGAATGGAAAAAAATTGTTTTTCAGACCCTCGATCAAGGTATTTTAGAGCCCTTGGTCGAGGTTTTAAAAGCTTGATCGAGGGTTTTAAAAGCTCGATCGAGGGATCTAAAAGACCTCGATCGAGGGTTTTAAAAAAGCTCGATCGAGGGTTGAAACAAGACCTCGATCTAGCTTTTCAAAAACATAAAAAGGCTCGTTTTAGGCCCTCGATCGAGCAAATACCTCGATTGAGATGTTGTTAAACCCTTGATCAAGGTGTTGTTAAACCCTCGACCGAGGTATGTTAAAACCCTCGATCGAGGTATTTTAAAACCCTTGATCGAGCAAATAGCTCGATCTAGGGCTTAAAAAACAGGTCGAGAGCCCTTTTCACTGCAGAATGAAAGTTTTGTCTGCCTTCCACATAGATAAACCATGTCATTAAATGCTCATTAATGAGCAGAGTTGATACCATTGGATTCGTCAAGAAATCCTCTATCCAGATATATAAAATTTATGAATTTTTATCTTCATATGTCTTTTGTTTTTAAATTTCTCCTAAAACTTGCCCTAAAAAACCCTGCCGACAACTTCGATTGAGCTCAAAGATAAATCCACAACATTCAAAATACACATCCAAAAAATTTGAAAAAATACACAAGCCCCAGATAAACGCGTCCTCTTTAAAAGGGTATTTTTAGTTTTGCAAATTATGTAAAAAATCAAAATATTTCGTGCACGCACACACATGTGTGCAAAATGCGACTTAAATATTCATTGGTAAGTTTCGAAAAATAATAATAAATATAATTTTTCGAGAAAAATTAAAAGAAAAATATATAAGCCCCAGTGCACTCTATCTAGATCATGTTCACATATTTCATTTTTTTAAATTATTACTTTAACATTAATTTATTGTGCACGCACACAAACTACTTGTTAATTGCTCTTCAAATTTTTAAGTACACACGTTTCATTAAATGAAATTTGACACAATATATGGCATTGGTATATTTCGAAAAAAATATCATTGCAAAGCCAACATAATTATCTACATTTCGTTTTTCAACCGCATGTCAAAATTCATGTGGCAAGTATGAGTTTCGAGGGCTTCAATTTAATACATGGGTAAAATTTCCGTTTTTCACCGTCATATTTGGCCAAAAATAGTTTTCCATCTTCATGGAATCACCCTAAAATGAGTCAAGTCCATAGGTGTTCCATGTACTGTGCCCCAAAATTCATGGGAAATCCCCAAAAATGCATTAGAAAATAATGAATCTAAAATTGTTAGTAATGACCATCAATGTCCTTTGATCGTTACCTAGATCAAATTATGTTTAAATGGATTTATGTGAGTGATAACTATCTCTTCACTCATTGTATATCAAAGATAGGATTGCAAATTTGTATAGTATTTTTGCTTTTCTTTTTAAAAAACATCTACTTTTCAGCAATCACTTTTTTTCCAATTGGCTTTATGATAATTCCTCATGCAAAAATGCATTACGTACATTTATTTAATATTCAAATTTAATTCCTTTATGTTGTTTTCAAAGAGAAAGTGCCACCTCCTATAAACAAATGAAGAAAGAGACCCTACTCTACATCTTCCTTAGTGTGTTGGATTGAGTGTGATGCTAAATTTCACTTATTATAACAAAGACAAAATTACAATCAGAAAATTCATATCCATTGTGGAAACAAAACAAATATTCTTTACCACTATCACTCATAACTTGTGATATTTGTAAAACTTACCTAAGCATTGCACTTAAATGTAAAGATTTCCTTCCTCAACAATCAATGTTCATTAAAGACTTTGTTGCTTTTTTTTACTGCTATAGTAACTATTATTTTGTCATCTTAAATCTCCCTTACACATTGCACCATTTCTTCATGTTTTAATACCTTTTATGAATGCAAATTCGAAGGGATGAAGAAACTTTGAACCTGTCCACTATCTGAACCAAAGCAATTTGTAAGATGCTAACAGTGAGTAAGAATACATGGAATTTATATTGTATATAGTTCAACTCTGTAAAATTTCATAAACATAAACAAAATCCATTTCTACTATCTTTCCCATTGGACTTTCCAAGATAATCTTTATCCTTCAATTGATTTTGTTGTTTTTGTTATTGGCTTAATTATTCTATTCAGATAGCCATTAAGTTGAACACCTTACAAACTTAATGCTATCGGTCCACTAAGTTAATTAGTGGTTTGTTGGATTGGTTGGGTTTTGGTATTTAAATGTACATATTACAACCCTATCTCTCAAATGCTATGCTCACTGTTATAATTAATTCATTAGTTGCAACACGATCTTATAATTAATTCATTAGTTAGAGCATGATGTTGACTTGTTGGTTTGCTGGGTACCAAACTTTATAATACGAGATTGGAACATATGTTCTCTACATAGCATGAGGAATATTATATGTTTAAATGAGGAGTAGGGCATGTACACTTTTGTAAAATTCAATAATTACATTATTGGGTAGAGGGAACCTTCTACCACAAACAAAAAGTCTCATACACCAAATTGATAGTCTAACTTGATTGTGACCTTAAAAATAAAGTATTATTATTATTATTATTTATGTATCATCACGAATGGATTCTTGTTCACACATCCCACAACCACACTCCCTCTTCTCCCGTCAGGAGATCAACACTCGGTTGGATTATTTAAATATACATGGTATGCGATTATGTTTCTAAATTTACGAATGTCTACTTGTTTAATATTCCATAGGTAGTCAAAACATTGGCAGAAGAAAGCACCATGCATCTTGTCATCCAATGGAATGAACATATGTAGGAATGGGAAGATTACAATTGGTTTAAGTGTTGTGATTATACATTCAAAACCACAGAGAACATTGCTTAATTTGTTTACACAACAGAACTTGAATTGTTTTCCATTGTTTGACATTCAACTGTAACAAAATTATAGTGTGTTGTGCAAACCACACCTACATGCTATAGCCAAGTCATACATTACCAAGCTCTGCACACGCTACAACCCAGTCATACATTACCAGGCTCTACATTGTGATTGTCACCAACAATTATCTGTGAATGGGCAATTTTATTATAAAACATGACATATATATTCAACTGGATTACCAGAATTAGTGTGTACAACAGAGATGGACTTGCTTTCCATGGTTGGGAAATTTTATGGCCACCACAAGCAAGCAACCAAGCAATGTAACACATATGAAAATAGAGATATCTATTCATGCTTGAAGCTGATTATCAACAAAGAAGCTTTGAACTCAGCATTGCAGAGACTTTTACATTTTCAAATTTACCATAGGCATAGGCCTACTATTCGTGGATCAAATCTTGAATCAATCAACCAAATAGGGCCACTAGTTCTTCCAATGCCCTATTAGTATAAGAAGATAATCAATGTGGAGCTGAAGATATTTTATAATTATAGAAATTATTTCCCAAAACAAAGAAGAATTTTGCCAATTTTACAGTCACTGAAACCATTGCCCTTGTTTCTGTTCCTGTACATGAGGTAAAATATGCAAAAACAGATAGAACTTGAAAGCAAGTCATATATAGATTCGGGTGACTCTTTCAACACCAATTTGCATCAACATGCAAGAAGTTAAATTTAACCATATTTCCAAATATATGTCTAATATTCTAATGGAATTTATGATTAGTTCATAATTAGTTCCGATCTTGGCCATGGAATTTTGATTCGATATGCAACTCTTCTTAGTGTTATATCATTTGATGAATATTTTTTGTTTTAGTGTGTATGGAAAATATTGTCGCTTTGGTCTGTATAAAAGGGAAAAATTGCTTTCGTGTTATAGAGATAGAAAGTACATCTGTATACCATAATGATTGTCTTGATGGTTATCTTTTATCAGGTCATTACAAAAAGAAGATCATCATTCACGCTTTCTCCAATACTACTTTCTTTGCTTCCTCAAGCATTATTCATAATAAAGAGATTGGTGAATCCATGAAGGTGGTCCACCATTTTAGGCAGATGGAAGCTACAAAAATTGTTTTTCGAACCCTCGATCGAGGTCTTTTCAAGCCCTCGATCGAGGTTTTAAAAGCCCGATCGAGGTCTTTTCAAGCCCTCGATCGAGGTTTTAAAAGCTCAATCGAAGGTTTTAAAATACCTCGATTGAGGGTTTTAAAAGACCTCGATCGAGGGTTGAAATAAGACCTCGATCTAGCTTTTGAAAAGCTAGATCTAGCTTTTGAAAAACATAAAAAGGCTCGTTTTAGGCCCTCGATTGAGCAAATACCTCGATCAAGGTCTTGTTAAAACACTCGATTGAGGTCTTGTTAGACCCTCGATCGTGGTATTTTAAATACCTCGATCGAGCAAATAGCTCAATCAAGGGCTTAAAAAATAGACCGAGAGCCCTTTTCACTGTAGAATCAAAGTTTTGTCTGCCTTCCAGAGGGTTAAACCATGTCATTAAATGCACATTAATGGGCAGACTTGATACCATTGGATTCATCAATAAATCCTTTATCCAGATACATAAAATTTATGAATTTTTATCTTTGTATGTATTTTGTTTTTAATTTCTACTAAAACTTGCCCTAAAAAAACCCTGCCGACAACTTTGATTGAGCTCAAAGATAAATCCAGAACATTCAAAATACACATCCAAAAAAAATGAAAAAATACACAAGCACTAGATAAACGTGTCCTCTTCAAAATGGTATTTTTAGTTTTGCAAATTATGTAAACAATCAAAATATTTGGTGCACGAACACACACGTGTGCAAAATGCGACTGAAATATTCATTGGTTAGTTTCGAAAAATAATAATAAATATAATTTTTCAAGAAAAAATAAAAGAAAAATAGGTAAGCACTAGTGCAATCTGTCTAGATCATGTTCACATATTTCATTTTTTAAAATTATTACTTTAACATTAAGTTATTGTGCACGAACACAAACTACTTGTTAATTGCTCTTCAAATTTTTAAGTACACACGTTTCATTAAATGAAAATTCGACACGATAAATGACATTGGTATATTTCGAAAAAAATATCATTGGAAAGCCAACATAATTCTCTACATTTCGTTTTTCAAGTGCATGTCAAAATTCATGTGGCAAATATGAGTTTCGAGGGCTTCAATTTAATACATGGGTAAAATTTCCGTTTTTCACCGTCATATTTGGCCAAAAAGAGTTACCCATCTTCATGGAATCACCCATACTTCTACTTATGCAAGAATCAACTAAGGCATACAACATGCAATCTAAATGGGAAATAGACCAATGCAAGTAGATCTTGGTTTCTATGGTCAATTTACTAGAACAGAGAAGGCTAGGAGCCCTGTAACTTTAGCATAGTCTACAGAGAAATATAAATCAACTTCACTGGAGGAATTCAAATTATGGCTTACCCGAGTTATGAATGACAAGAAATATGCAGAAAATGGATACTACATTGGGACCATTCATAGGAGCTAAATTGAGTGAATCCGAATCCAAGTAAAAAAACCAAATCTAAAGAGAAACCAAAAGTAGAAACAGACTCAACACAGAAACCAAAAGCTTCGGTGGAATACTTCAGGGAATTTTTATGTCATATGTTGCTCGCAGAAGAATTCTCACAGGGATTCCTGATGTCCCGTCTACCTCAGAGATTCGAACAACCTACAGGAAAGTTTCTTGATGTTGAGCATCTTGGATACAAACAAATGTCTGCATTTGTTTCATCATACAGTCACCTTGTGTCAGAGTATGCTACCGGCACTGGACTCGCTCAAATATTTCTTTATCAGTGATCCTGCGTGAAAGAATCTCAGAATCATCTCGTTGAGGGAGCAACATCCTATAGAGGATTGATGGGCTTGGGACGCAAGGGTTCACTCGATGAACTTGTTACATAGCACAATTGTTCACAAGATATTAAATAATATCCCTAATTTCACTAAATATTGGAAAATGCCTCCTTAAATTGTATTGTTGAATTCCCCCTCCCAATATACCTTTCCAATTAAGAAAACCCCATAGTTTCACCAGATATTGTAGATATCCATTTTTATCAAACCATTTTTTATACCCCTTTATATGAGATTCTCAAGTTGTAACAAACAAAGATCCCTAACACATCTTAGTATAAGAAAATAATATGCTAAATAAAATAATAGTATAATTATAATAATGATCCCACCGGGATTGCAGGGGTGACAGATCAATTTGTAGCGTTGGATAGTGGAAGACCTAAAGAAATAGTCCTTTTACTATCCAATAACACCATATGATCATCTGCATAGCTTGGATTTGGGTCATTCACAAGATGCAATGAATTGCCTCCCTTTCCTCTACATTTATTCTTGCAAGCAAGGGAATTAACAACATTTAGTTACTTTTTCTTGGGTTATATCTAGTTTTTTTATCTTTACGGGAGAGGGAAAAATATCCATTGTTAAGTTTCAAGCATGCAATTATAGTTATAAAATCATATAGATGGTGAAACTTATATGATATCATTTCATGGTAATGATAACACATAGGGTATGTAAATAAGAATTTAGATTTTCACCTATGTTCATGTCAACTCCAATACAATATTAAGATGGATGCCTTGCATATAAGAATTAAAATTACAATTATGAATGTGCCAAATATAATTCAACCTAACAACTATTCATAATTGGCAATGTGAAAATGTTAAAGAAGAATACAAAATGTTGAAAGAAATAATTATCCAAGAAATATTGATCTAACTTTTCTTGGTTCTAGTGAGCCAAGAAAAATTGATCTCACTTTTCTTGGTTGCCATGGAGCAAGGTTTGATTGAAACAACCATTGAGCATTGGAGTTCTCCCAATCCTCTTTTGTTTTTGTTTTTTTCAAAAGAAAAGTATATATAGATGTTTAAGAGCAAATGCAAAGGAAGGTATGCAAATATCTAAGATGGAATATGTTTTTTATTTTATTTTTTCTTTATTTATTTATTCTACATGAATTGGCCCTTATGTGGATAAAAAAAAGCTTTTTTTTTTGGAAGACATGCTTTTAGAGGATGATTGTTTTTTTAATTTTTTTATTTAAATTTGTAACAACCACGGAAATGTAGATCCGAATTGATGCAAAAATGAAAAAATAAGTTCGATTGTGATACTGAGTAGAAAATTTGAATAGGTCGATTTATGCATCTACATGGGAGATGCATGGAGGAGCACTAGAATTCGATACAAATATAAAAAACTTTGGAGACAGTATTTTCCCGAACATTTCCTTCCCAACTGGACTGCAAGTGGTATAAAATAGATAGCGAACTATGAAGGCACCACAAGAAATTCAATGGGTGACAAAATATGGATGGGAAAATTGCTTGTGTCATAAAAATTTGAACCTTAACAACCGAATGGAGGCACATATCACATTAGATTATTCAAACAAAACTAGGAATTTAAAAGGACAAATCACATATATGGATGGAGGCACAGTTGACTAGGAATTTAAGAGCACATCTCATCAAGGGGAAGATCACATTTATTAATTTTATTATTTCCTTCTACTTTTTTTACTACCCATTTTCATGGACCTAGGGCCAATGAAAGCTCAGATAAATCCCATTCATGAAAAAAAAATATTTAAAAAAAAAGACTTTACAAGTTCAATGATTTGGAGGTATAAATCTAGTCCACGATTTGGAGGTTATACCTTAGCAGTGGTTATAAATGATATGAATCCATCCCATGATTTGGAGGTATGAATATAGCCTGCGATTTGGAGGTTATTCTTTTGCAAAAAATAGGATTGGTATGAATCCAACCCGTGACTTGGAGGTATGAATTGAGCTCATGATTTGGAGGTATGAATACATCCCACGATTTGGAGGTTATTCCTCAACCCACCCAAATAAAATAAGCCCCAATATTTATATTACTATGTCAAATTAAAACCCCCCCTTGACCCCTTAATACTAGGCAATATAGTTTTGAGGTTTTTAGGAGAATTCAAAGCCCCAATATGAATGGATGTGATATGATATTTCCTTGCTAGTGAACCCCCCGTGGCCTGGGATAACTGGCACTCAAATAGCCCCACTTATCTGGCGATTTGTTCCCTAGATCTGGTTAGAAAAACCGACGGAATCGTAGTTCCACCCCATTTACTACGGAACTATGCCATGGTTTTGGCCCATTTTAAGACGACCCAGATCGTCGAAATTCCAAAAAAATAACGAGAAGGGGTGGAACTGTGCCTCGTCGAAAAAAATTTCGTCGTCGACAGGGGGCGATTTGAGTGCCAGTTATCACACACCGGATTGATGTAGGTTTGAAAGTAGCAAGGGCATTTGGTAGCAACGAGATCCATGCAAAACTAATTGCGTGCTCGAAAAATGCAGAGATAGGACGCTACAGGATTCGAGATCTTTAAAATAGTTTTGGAGGTAAATGTATATTTTAAAATTTGGAATTTGAACAAAACAACTTTACCATCCCATCAATCTAATGGTGCAACATTGGCAGTAGGTCGGGTTGACGGTAGTCACGGTACTACTGGATGATTGATCGCCAATTTGCCGGAAATTGGGGAGGGAGCATCTGTCGGAAAAGGGCCAAATCCTTTGTCCAAGCGTAGGATAAAAGACAACCAAAACACCTCGTTTTTACAACAATTTCGGGATAAAAATCGGTTAAAATTTTTGTTGGAAATTGTTATTTTTGTATTTTGTAATTTCAATAATTGGGATTGCTTGCAAATTTTAAAACTACCTAGATTGCCGAAATTTCGATATGAGCACTCCAAATTACAATTTTGGCAAGAATTGTTCTACCAGATTGAGGACGTTTTAGTTAACACTTCTCCCAATATCCATGAATGACCATGATACCTCATGCCATGAATGGTCAAACACTTGAAAGACTCTTAAGAACACCTTAGACTCTTAAAGCTCGCCGAAATCATAAACCTCAAGTACGACTTACAAAATGACTCAACGTATTTTGAAAATCAAGTACGACTTACAAAATGACTCAACGTATTTTGAAAATTATAAGATTTGTTTTTCATTTTGAATTAATAATATTTTCAAACACCTAGAGAATACAAGAATAAAAAAAGAATTTTTGAAAACTTATGCCATAGTTCCGAAAAGCAATCTTCAACAATTCACTAATCGCATACGCGTGCATCTTTTTTATAATTTATCTCAAAATCACCACCTGCCCTTGAAGAAAGCTATCATCCTTTAGAGGAAGCAAACCAAAATATCATATTTTAAAGGAAGCAAGGACCACCATCACCTGGGTGATGGTGCGTCGTACTCCTACCAAAGGCCTTGGACATGGAGTTTTTTTGGAATTTTCTCACTGTGACGCCATCTAACACTTAAACCCCACTAACATCATGTTCCAGCGGTTGCCCCACCCCCGCTAAAATTTACTTGGATGATATTCCGATCGCCATACACCAATCAGCACGCACCAAAAATCTATAAAAGATAGACCTGTAACTATCAAAAACTGTTTATTAAATCTATAAAAGGAAGACCCGTAACTATAAAAAAAATGTTTATTAAATATTAAGTACATTACAGGAAGTACTGGTAGCCGCCCTTAAAAATTTATTCAGGGAGCTGGACGGTTGACCGATCGTTTCTCTTATTCCTTTATATCTACTCTTTTTGTGGATACCTAGTGCGGCAGTGCCTTCACTCATTTCACTCGATCCCTTGGAGAGTTCCTTTCATTGTCGATCCCATTCATTTCATAGGAATAGTTGTTTTACAAATAGGAATTTATATCAGAAAAATGGGTTTATTCTTTAGGTTAGGGTCAGTCTCAATTTTGAATGGAAGAGCTGGGAAGATGCTGTCACCATATTAGTGTGAAGATGAGTCCCACCAATATTGAATGGAAGACCTGGGAAGATGTTGTCACATATTAGTGTGAAAATGAGTCCCACCCTTAATCCTTAACTTGCTAAAATTAAACTGATAACTTGTAATGACAACTTTCACAAATACTACTAAACACCAAATATCCTACTAACAAAAAGATAATCGTCACAGAGATTCGATTACATACACGTATGGTACTACGAGGCGTTTTGGTTATCTTTTATCCTACCCGCTCCACCCACGACCCCTCCCTCTTCACGTACCATTTCTGAACATATCTTTTTAATTACATTACCAGGAAGGGCCGGTAACTGCCCTTAGAAAGTGGAACATAATAGTTGACAGATCGTTTCACTAATTCCCTTATATCTAATCTTTTCGTGGATAGTGCCTTCACTAATTTCACTCAATCCCTTGGGGCGTTATTTTCATTGTCGATCCCACCCATCCTAGGTATTTGTTGCCGAAATAACTTATTGGTATAGCTAATATATTTTAATCGGCACGGTGACCACCATCACGTGGGTGGTGGGTGGCGGTGCATCGTACTCCGTGAAGTGGTCCTCACGACCGTCCGCGTGCGCCCCACCCACAACCCCTCTTTCACGCAATTGAGTACAGCTGGTAATTTGGGAAGCGTTACAACTTCCTGACTATTGTTTCTCCTTGGTGTCGGTACATCGTACTCCAAGCCAGCCCGCATGAGATAAAGTATTCATTCAAATTTCCGGGCAAAACATATGCTTTCGACAGACTCGCTCTCGGGGAGCGAGCCTGTGAAGCGAGGATCTCCCATTTAACGGTTATAACTTCACAGGTTCACAGGTTCCTCTTATTGGGAAACGCATTTTGAATAAACAAAAACTTGTAATTTCTAACAATTTCAAATTTTGCCAGATATCCGAAAATGGGAAATATGATGGCCAGATATCAGGCGCCGCCATGGGCGTGATGACTCATGGGCCTTTCCATGGAGGTTTCTGGAGATATCCATGGGTGTTTCCATGGAGTTTTGTGGTGATATCCATGGAGGTTTTCCTTCGCATGCCTAGCGGCGCGTGATATTTGGCCATCAGATTTCCCGTTTTCGGTACACGCAAAAAATGCTTAAAGACCAGCTAATGGAAATTATATTTTTAATAATTTTGAGTATGGAAAATTACATTCATTTTTAGTTGTTGTATAGTCTTTTTCATGGTTTTACTTTTAAAAGGATTAGTTTATAACTAACGTTTATGAACATCACTTTCTCCTATTTATACTTTGATTTTTCAATTAATGTTTGAAAATTTGAAAATGACTAAAGCATAATTTCTTTTATTAAAAAATAGGTTGAGTGTTATCAAAACCATTTACAAGATAAAAATCACTTTCCCCTCTTTATAGTTTGATTTTTCAATTAATGTTTAAAAATTTGAAAATGACTAGAGTATAATTTCTTTTATTAAAAAATAGATTTAGTGTTATCATAAAAATCACTTTCTCCTTTTTATACTTTAATTTTTCAATTGATGTTGATACAATCACTCTCTATAAAAGAATCACTTTCTCCTGTTTATGCTTTGATTTTTTATACTTTGTTTTTTCAATTGATGTCGATACAATAACTTTCTATAAAAGAATCACTTTCTCCTCTTTATGCTTTGATTTTTAAATTGATGTTGAAAATTTGAAAATGATTAAAGTATAATTTATTTTATTAAAAATATATTTAACGTTATGAAAACCATTTACAAGAGACAATCACTTTCTATAAAAAAAAATCACTTTCTCCTATTTATGCTTTGATTTTTCAATTGATGTTGAAAATTTGAAAATGACTAAAGTTAAATTTTGTTTATTAAAAAATATATTTAATGTTATCAAAACCATTTAACAGATACAAATTATACAATTTTAAAATGATTAATAACTAGAGTATAATTATTCAATTTTAAAATGATTAACGACTAGATTATAATTATTCAGTTTTAAAATGATTAATGACTAGATTATAATTATTTTTTGTTACAAAAGTTTATCATTTTGATTATTAAAGAGATTCTTATTTATATGATTTTGATTTTCAAATAATCTTGATGAAATACGATAATTTAAAAATGTCTAAATTACGGGTTGGATCTTTAAATCCGCTTTAAAAACTTAACCATTGAGGTTGAACACTTACGGGTCGTTTCTTTTGTCCTAATCTGCTCCCAATCCAAAGATTTAGTATTCTCAAAACCATTTACAATACACAAACTATACAATTTTAAAATGATTAATGACTACATTATAATGATTTTCTGTTACATTATAATTATTAAAATTCTGAAGTTAGCATGGAATAAAACACTCCATTAGAGTGCCACGCAGGAACTATATACATGTGTATGACAGCCTAGCGTACATTGACAGGCTGACCACTTAATATAGGGAAAATAAACTCATGATATCACAAACATAATGATAATCTTGGGATATAATAATTTAGAAATGATTAAATTAAATTTTTTTTGAAGACAAAAATTATACAATTTTAAAACCTTATATTTGGGATTCTAAAAATTACGACCTAGGAAAACTGACAAATAAACTGACCGTAAAAGAATCAAAATGTGTAAAGAATACGACCTTTAAAAGCTTAACCATTGTGGTTGAACACTTACGCGTCGTTTCATTTTCTCCTAATCTTCTCCCAGTCACGCGACGGCACTGTGGGTTCCCTTCATCTTTGTTCCCATTCCTGTGAGGCGCATTCTATTCGGAGCAAGCCTCAACAATTCCAGTTTTAGCCAGGGAGCAAGCCTCAACAAATCCAGTTTCGGCGATGGAGCAGCCTCTAACAAAGCCAGTATCATCACAATACGAGGTTTTCATAAATCACAGGGGATGTGACGTCAAGAAAACTTTTGCCAGCCTCATCTACCACCGCCTCACAACTTGTCATGGTCTCCGCGTCTTTCTGGATGTCGAGGAACTTTACACTGGAGATGTTCTCGACCTCGCAGTCCAGGAAGCCATTACGAGTGCGTCCATTCATATTACCATATTTAGTGTAAATTATGCCGAATCGGCTGGGTGTTTGAATGAACTGTGCTGGATTTTGCAATCATATCACGAGCAACATACTAGGATTATTCCTGTGTTTTATGACGTCGAACCTTCCGACCTTCGTTTCATTGAGAGTGGACCTTATGCAAAAGCGTTTGAAGATCACCGGCGCCAAGGCGGAGTCATCGAGAAATGGAAGGCAGCTCTCAACGAAGCCTCACAGATTTCTGGCCATCTGTTTAAAATGAATGAAAGGTAAATACCATTTTTCTTTGAAAGTCAAGTCTATTTATATTACTTTCAGAAAACAAAAATTATATTGCTACAGCAAATAATCCGGTCCCTTTCTGAGTTCGGGATCTCCATATATTCAAAAAATGAGTTTGCCCAGGCCAAGAAAAAATTCCACAACCATACCGGCAACCTTCCCAACATTTCTATCAAATTTCTTGCCACGAAGGCTGGAATTCCTCGAGATCTAAAGGGGCAACTACTAGTTTTCGCTAAAGTGCTTTCGTCTATAACAAAACCAAAATACTGCTTTGATGTAATAGGAACCTCCTACAATGGCTTCCCGCCGGGACCTGTTGGGCCATGTTTCTGCTCCTTCCCCATGATATCAGCAGTGTGGCGTAGTGGACGTATGATCAGATCAATCCAGTCAGACGGTCCTCAGTATTATTGTTCCGTTGATGAGATTCCCAGAATCCCATGACCCGTGCTGGGTGGATCTTTCCCATTCCCGAGCCTGCATGATCTCATTCTCCAGATGGTTTTAGGGCACCTTCTCTCACTACCGCCTCCACCCATAGATCTTACTTTTTGGTAAGGAAGATAATTTCACGATAAATTGCAAGCTTCTATAAAAGGTTTATTTGAAAATTTTGTGGCATTTGTACACCACTAACATCATGGATGAAGTGTGATTTCATGAAGAAAGAACTTGTGTATTAGGGATACATGAATCTCAATATGAGTTGAATATGTATTCAAACAAGGTGAAAGTCATTCTGGATTGTCCTACATCAAGAACACTTAGGTAAGTTGTCACGGTTTATCGAGCTTCTACAAGAAGTTTATTAGAAAATTTAGTGTACCGTATGCATGAAGAAGGGAGAATTCCAACAAAACACATCACGACAAGGTTTTGAGTAGTTGAAGGAGGTGATCAGGAAGTCGATGTTCATTTTATAGGCTATAAAAAAAGTGTGAGATGTTAAATGACGCAAAGAATAAATCTTTTTCTTTTTATGATTGGGAATTTTATGTGATCATTTATGGATTAAAGAAGTGGTGGCATTGCTTGCTACCTAAGGAATTTGTTTAGTACACTAATCATTAAACATTGCACATGAAATGGGTTGAGTTTATGAAAAGCTACTCATTTGAGTTGAAGCATAGACTTAAAAGGTCCATTCTAGTTGTTTATGCCTTGAGTAGAAGGATAACATCATTGAATACCATCACTTTGAAGATGATGAGGTTGGAAGAAATGAAGAGCATGTACATGAGAAAGTTGTGGTTTTTGTTGAAGTGTAGAAGGTCAACAAAGAACCGCACATTAAAGAGTGCACTCCATTCTTGGATTTCTTTATTCAAGAAGGATTTATTTTTAGAAATCAATAGTTGTGCATTCCAAGAGGATAAATGTGGGAGAACTTCAAGAAAGAGTTGCACACTCATGGACTGAGCCAACATTTTGAAATGGATAAAAGTCACTAATTTGTTGAAGAGTTCTTCCATTGTGGCCAATAATTGTCAAAGATGTGAAGGGATGAGGAAAAGGTTGTAGAATTTGCCAACATGCAAAAGGAAAGTGTGAAAATATTGGACATACTAATCATTGCCAGTTTCCAAGTGCCGTGGGAAATATCAAGCATGAACTTTCTGTTGGAATTACCGAGAACCAAATGAGGGAAGGATTCTATCTGTGTAGATGTAGATATATTTTCCTTTTTTAAAAGAAATTATTGATGCATTGCATATAGTTGTTTTGTTCTTTAGAGAAGTAGTTTATTGCATGGTTTGCTAAGAATCATAACTTCAAACATGGACAACATGTTTATTGGTTACTTTTGGAGGGCTTGTGGAATAATCTCAGTACAAGATTGTAGTGCAATTTTGCATATCATTCGTAGATTTATGGGCAACCTAATGTAGAGAATAAAAGCCTTGGAAATATGGTGAGATGTTTGAGAGGAGATAAATGAGGACAAACAAAGTTGGTGTTGGCTTAACTTGGGTTTGAGTAAAACAACTTATTGAATTGGTCTATGGGGGAAGAGTCCTTTTAATATAGTGGAAGTTTTTTTCTCACATTTCTGGGAAGAAAGCCCTTTCATGTTGTTAGAATTGTGACAACAATAACTGCGATGGAAATTTAATGGTACAAAGATATTAACTTCATGTAACAATTGTGTTTCATGAAACAGTTGAAGTTCTTGTAACAGTGATAGTTATATTGTAGAGGCATCTCTACAATTCTATGTTCTAGCCAACTTTGAGCAATAAGAATATCGATATATTGGCTCATTTATTTTATTGCTAATTTTGAGACTAGTGACTATGAGATAAAGAAATGACCATAAATACCAAACTAAGAAAAAAAGGAGAGCTCATGTTGAGAGGAGAAATAGTGGACTTGTGTAACAACATGGATGAATTGTTAAGTTTGTAGTTGTGAATAATATTCAAGTTTGTTTTAAGATTTATAGTCTATTATATGTATTTGTAATCCCAAAGTATTGAGCAAAATATATGTTCATTTTAGAGGAGAAGAAGAGTAATGTTGTACAATTTTGCATATCATTCGTAGATTTATGGGCAACCTAATGTAGAGAATAAAAGCCTTGGAAATATGGTGAGATGTTTGAGAGGAGATAAATGAGGACAAACAAAGTTGGTGTTGGCTTAACTTGGGTTTGAGTAAAACAACTTATTGAATTGGTCTATGGGGGAAGAGTCCTTTTAATATAGTGGAAGTTTTTTGCTCACATTTCTGGGAAGAAAGCCCTTTCATGTTGTTAGAATTGTGACAACAATAACTGCGATGGAAATTTAATGGTACAAACATATTAACTTCATGTAACGATTGTGTTTCATGAAACGGTTGAAGTTCTTGTAACATTGATAGTTATATTGTAGAGGCATCTCTACAATTCTATGTTCTAGCCAACTTTGAGCAATAAGAATATCGATATATTGGCTCATTGATTTTATTGCTAATTTTGAGACTAGTGACTATGAGATAAAGAAATGACCATAAATACCAAACTAAGAAAAAAAGGACAGCTCATGTTGAGAGGAGAAATAGTGGACTTGTGTAACAACATGGATGAATTGTTAAGTTTGTAGTTGTGAATAATATTCAAGTTTGTTTTAAGATTTATAGTCTATTATATGTATTTGTAATCCCAAAGTATTGAGCAAAATATATGTTCATTTTAGAAGAGAAGAAGAGTAATGTTGTTATAAAAAAACATCATAACATGTGTAGATATTAGAAATAAGAAAGATTGGGTAGTATGATAGTTAATGAAAGTCGGCCAGATGAAGAAAATAAGATGTTAGTGATCTAGTCAAGGATTAGTGGGAGAAGGATAAAAAGGTAAGATCGAGAAAAAGGGGGAGTGGGGAATTTAGAGGGTGAAAGGGGATGAGAAGAGAGGCTGGGTCAAAAGAGAAAAAGAGAAAATTGGGTTAAGGTAAAAAGGATTAGAGCGATGAAAGGGAAAGAGAATAAGAACACGAACACAACACGGAGAGAGATTCGATAAGGATTTTGCACTAGAAGAGATTCGATAAGAATGATAAATTGTAGAATTTAATTAGGTGTTTTGAATTGCTCGAATATCTGCCATTGGGCCACCCCAAACTAGGCATAGACAGGCATACCTTTGCAATTTCTAATGATACCTCCCCATACGTGCTTTGCTATCCTTTCCTCTATCTTGAAATAATTTTCCTTTCTTGGTAAGATTTCATATGACTAAGCTTAGCATGAGCTTCCATGTATTGGAATTTCATTTCATCTTTATCCTTTAAACTAAATATTTTTGATAATTTGAATTTTTATCTTCTTATTATAATACATTTTGTTAAAAAATTTGCCCTTCAGTATTATTAAAAAAATTACTTTTCATTAATAAATTTTTTATTAAAAATTTTGACTTCCTATAGCAATACAAATTTGAGCTTCTCTTTTAACAAGATTGAATTCGAAGAGATTTACCTTGACACAAAAATGGACACCGTGGAAACTAGTATTAAAAACTCACACATAAATATCATATTCACAAATTTTTTTTTTTACCTCATTTTCATTTAAAGATAAACTTCATAATCACTAAAAATAAGGTTTATTTGTGCTACATTTAAGCAGTTTTGTAAAAAAAAATAATTTTAAGGACTATAATCCATTTATCCATGGAATTGCAATTGATGTCTTTTTGGAAAAACATATCATCATTCAATTACTTTGCATGAAACAAAATCGTTCTCAAACTTATGAATGTTTAATTTTAATCATTGCATATGTTAACAAGAATGAAGTGTATTGGATGTCACGTTTAATGTTGCTGTGATAATTTTAAACATATTTGTCAATAATTTAACATATAGACATACTATTATTATCTTACAATCACCTTCTCCTATGTAACTTCAATGTTTGATAGCTATAATGACCATTTACTGCTTAGTAGCTTAAAAAATTTACTTACCTTCATGGTTTATATATTTTGCCTTAACTTCAAGGTTGACCGCCATAATGACTATTTACTGCTTCGTAGCTTAAAAAAGTTTACTTATATTTGGCCTTATCTTCAACGTTGATAGCCATAAAGACTGTTTATAGTTTATAAAAATTTACTTACTTTCATAGCTTATATATTTTTCCTATATATTTTGTCATCTAAACACAATACATTTTGGAAGAACAATATTCAGCATGCTGCAGATCATTTAATGTAGCTGTAGCACATCTGTAAATCAAAGCTTTTGAAATCCAATAATCAACAAGCCTGCTACAGCTACACTAAATAGCCTGCTGTACTAAATAATGTTTACCCTTTCTGACCTTGGTAATGGTAATTAAACACAAACCTAGTGAGGTGACGTGTGGCAACAGAGCGAATGAGTTGCCGGACCCGTCATGACGTTTTGTAAATAAAAGCAAACGTCAAAATTAAGTGTTGTAAATTAAGTTGACCGTCGTTGGTGACGGGCATTATAAAATTAGGACCTTATTTGACGTCCAAAGTGATCCATGACGGTCATTTTGAACGTCAAATTCCTACAATTCCATGTCATATTTAAGATTTCAGATATGTAGTTTCCCTCCGGCCAGCATCTTATGGAATGAAACTTGAATACGAACCTTCGATTTGCCAATGCTGGTTCTCACTGCTTGTTTCCTTTTGTTGTTTCCAGTGATCACGGGGAGCATTTGGAGAGGATTGTGAAGGACGTATTAACAGAGGCATCTAAATGGGAGCCATTAGAGGTGACTACACGCCCAGTTGTTGGACTCGAGCAAGCTGTAGAGGATTTACAAAATACAATTAAACAAATCGAGTCAAATGACGCAATAATTGTGGGGATTGTGGGAATGGCCGGACTGGGAAAGTCAACTCTTGCTAAACGTTTCTACAACTTGAAACGTTCGGACTTTAGCAGGTTTTGTTTTTTGTCGGACGTCAGAAAATCAAAAGATGAGTTACCTTCATTGCAGCAGAAGCTGCTTCGTGATTTGTTGGGCTATTGTGATATGCATCTTGATGATACCAACCAAGGAAAGAGTATTTTGAGAGATCGTCTACGAGGGCTCCGAGTTCTGATCGTTTTGGATGATGTGGATCAGATCGAGCAAATTAATAGCCTACTAGACATAGATGCCGCAGGACCGGGTAGTTTAATTGTGATCACATCTCGGGACAAACATTTACTTAGATGCACTTCTCGAAAAACTAAAACGGTGCTGAATGAGGTAAAGCCATTGCAGGGAAATCATGCCAGGGAGCTTTTCTGCCAGCATGCGTTCCTTCAACCTAAACCATACGAAGGATTTGAAGATTTAGTGAATGAGTTTTTGAAAATATGTGATGGATTGCCTTTATCTTTAAAGGTTCTGGGTGCACAGCTTCTGGGCATGACTGACAGAATGTCTTGGACGCTACAGTTGGAAAGGTTGTCTGCAAGAAGACTGCCGGATAGTATAATAAACACTTTGAAAGTGAGTTACGAGGCTCTCAATACGGAAGAGAAGGAGATGTTTTTGGATATTGGATGTTTTTTCGTGGGAGAAGACATAGACCTAGTAGTTCCAGTACTAGAGGGATTGGGTTACAATGACGCCCGAGACTGCCTCGAAAGTCTCCATCAAAAATGCCTAATTGAATTTCTTGATGATATTCAATCTCATAGCGAAATTGAACATGTAAGAATGATTTCGGTATTTATCTGTCTTACTAAACAAGGTGATACCGGTGGAATCTTATATTGCTGTAACTGTGCTTTGCTCAGATTCATTATTACGATGATCTCTACCGACGACCTCCGGAGGTAAGATACAAAATTACAATGCACGATCAACTTAGGGAATTGGCCAGACATATTGCGCGAGAAAAATTCCGCTGCTCAGGAACACGTAAGCCACTACGTCTCGGCTGCTCAAACGATATAGAGAAAATGTTGCAATGCAAGGTATGCCTCTTTGGTTTATTTAATATTCCATATCTGTAACGACCATTGCAGACTTGTGATTTGATTGTATCTCATTCATTTTTTATTTTTTTATTATTATTTAATTGTGATGCATTATAGTTTATAGTTCAATCCTGGGAGATGGGGTTAAGTAAGGTAAGGTAATTAAACATTACATTATCAACAATAAAAATTAAAAAATTAAACCCAGATTTATTGTCTAAGAGAGATCAAATTTTTTGAATTAAAAAAAAAAAAATTATTTCAAGAAAGAATTTTCTAGATTTTTAGAAACTAGATAAATCAAAGTTTAAGATAAATCTAAAATGATAAATAAAATTCAATCATTAAATTGGTGTTAACTTCATCATTAATATTATGAAAATAATACATTACTCCAATGATAATTGTTTTTCAATAATATAAATCTGATGAAAATGATACATCACTCCCAACTATAATTGTTTTTCAATAATATAAATGCAGAAAGACACTCTAAAATTATGAAAATCTAGAAATAGATTGGTATGTAATTAATTTTAAAGTATTGGTAAATAATTTCCAAATATGTGTTTAGCAAATATGTAGGAAGTAAGGTTATTTTGTTTTTTCAATAATATAAATGTAAAATTATGAAAATCTAGAAATAGAAAGACCTTTGGTATGGAATTATTTTTATGGTGTTGGTTAATAATTTCTAAATATATGTCTAGCAAATATGTATGAAGCATGGTTATTTTATTTTTTATTGAAAAAAATTGTATTTTATTTTGTTTAAATTTGTGGTTGAATATAATATTTTGTGATTGGTTTTTAGAATAAGTAGGCAAAAGAAGAATCCTAAAAATAAGTATTGATAAAGACTACAAACCAATTATAAATTGGGCAAAGGGAAATAACAAAATATAAAGTTTATTGCTTATTCCAATAATGTATTATATTTACATAGAACTAAACTATAAGATACATTACATATCTTACTTTAATTTATATTTAGAGAACTACATTATAAGGTACATAAGTTTTTTTATTAGGTTGATTAAAAGAGGAAGGTATATAAGTTTTGTATTAGGTTGATCAAAAGAGGAAGGCACTTTATTAAACAAGGTTCAAATTATTTATAAATTTTATCGATGAAATGGTCAATTTTGTAGGTGACGTGTTAGTTGTTAATAATATATTAAATTACTTAATACATTACAAAAGGTGAGGAACATGTTTCTATATGTTACTTTCATTTATTTTTATAGAGAACTAAAGTATAATTATAATGTATATAAGTGTTTTTATTAGGTTGATCAAAAGAGAAAGGTATATGAGGTTTTTATTAGGTTGATCAAAAGAGGAAGGCACTTTATTAGACAAGGTTCAAACTATTTATAAATTTTGTTGATGAAATGGTCAATTTTTGTGGCTGACGTGTTAGTTGTTATGTGTGATGGGTTTTTAAAGATTTCATAGTTTTATTGATTTGGTGATGAAATGATTAAGATAAAAAAAATACATTTCAAGAAAATTTAAAATAAAAAAAAATACATTTCAAGAAAATGCTAAACAATCTGGATTTAAGATAGATCTATCCTCTTATAACTATCACATCCACTTAACTAGATTTGACAAACATATAACTAGCACATCTACTTAACTTGTAATTGGTTAACATAAAAATATTATGTGAGATAAGAATATTAGTTTAGTTATGTTTAAATTTTGGTCTTTTATATGTGGAGAGATATTTTTGGTTTTTGTCTTTGTTTTATGGGATAAGAATATAGTTTTGGTTATGTGTTGAATTTTGGTTTTTATTATATAAGATAAGAATATTAGTTTAGTTATTTGAATTTTAGTTTGTTAGGGAGATTTTTGTGAAAAAAGAATTGATTAGCTATTCTTATTTTTGTTATTGTCTTATTCTTTTATAATATAAATTCTGTTTAGATTAATGATAAATATATTGGTTCTAATTTTCTCACTTTGATATAAGTTTTGTTTTAGGAAATTAATAGTAAATATATTTGGTATAAGTTTTGTTTTGGTAGATTAATAGTAAATATATTTGTTGATATATGAAGTTAAGATTTCAGGTATTCTGTTGGTAATTTGATAAGTGGATAGATGATATTCTCAGGTATGTAATCGAGTTTAAGTGGATTGGTAATTTGGCAAATTAGGTATTTTTTCGTTTCCTTTACATAATAACAAAAGTTTGAAGGAAACAAAATAATTTATACAATAAATGATTTAAAGTTTGAGGGTAACAAAATAATTTGAATTTGATGTTATAGTATTAGTTGGGTTTTAAAATAACCATTCTTGCACATTAAATTTTATGCGTCACAGTAAATAATTCGGTGGTAGAACCATCTTACACCGAAAATACAGGCATTTAACATGAATAAATGAAAAATGAGTTTGTCTACAGGCATTTAACATGAATACATGAAAAATGAGTTTGTCTGCAGGCATTTAACATGAATACATGAAAAATGAGTTTGTCAGGGTGGAGCAGACTGTCGTTGGATACGAGGGATTCGAAAAGATCAGATTCGACATGAAGATTACACGAATAAAATTAAGGGTGTTGGAGTACGCCTCTTTGTGATTGAAGTTCCAATAGATTTGTTGTCATTTTTTGGTTCGTGGTATTTAGAGGGAGACTTGGTGTGGCTGCGCTTGCGCAATGCCATGTCCATCTACTTTCCTCGTACAATTTCACTGCGAAGATTAAGAGTTTTGGAGCTTCAGTGTCATCATGGTGATCTCGACCATTTACTCGATAGATTTATTGAGGTAAGTACATTCATAGTTTACTGAGTATCTGTCTTGAAATTTGTCCTACTGTGTTTTAACAGATTATTGGGTTGCAGCCTCCTTCGGAGTTGACTGAGTTGCGCATTAACATAATGGACACACATATAAGAACCTCCAGCAGCCGCCGGCCGTTCGATCTTGATGGTTTCCAGCAGGCCAAGACTTCACCTTCTACACCCCTATTCCGTTTTCTCAAATGGATAAAAACCGGCAAGAAAAATATCACATCTCTACCGTCACTCCCAATTGATTCCGAACGTGCCAAGCAAAGCCAGACGGCACCTTCTACTTCCCTTGTCCGTTTTCTCAAATGGATCGGTACAAACCTGAAATTGCTGGATAAGATAGTGTTGAAAAATATCACAGCTCTACAATCACTCCCAATTGATTTTTCTGAACTTAAAAACCTGAGATATTTGGATCTATCTGGCTGTACTAATCTGATCCAACTGCCAAATTCCTTCTCTAAATTATTGCATCTCAAGTATCTAGCATTGCGAGACTGCAAGAATCTTTCCATGCCAACTGATATTTTGGGAGAAATATCCACACTAGAGTATGTCAACTTCAAAGGCTGTGCTAAATTGGTAAAATTGCCTAGGGCAATAATGGCATCTCAAAAGTCTTTAAGATACCTGAATTTACTAGGTACTCATTTGTTGCAATTGCCCATGCATTTGGAACTCTTCATGTTAGAACAACTAAGGATAGGAAGTCCAGTGTTGACCGAGTCCCCACAATTTTTTTGGGATTTGAGGCGGTTAGAAAAGTTGATTCTGATTGAATGCCACGGTCTAAAGCACATCTTACCTGAGGAAATAGCAGGGCCAAATATCAAAGTATTGGTTATATGCGATTCCCCATCAATAGCTAGCTTTAGTTTTCAGGATCGGGACACCATGGCTGTTGTCATGCCTGTTTTAAGAGATTTTACTTTAAAGATAACATCCATATCCGAGATATGCATTCCAGAAGGCGTTTATCCTAGCCTCGAAACTGTTGACCTTTCAGGAAGTTTTCGGCTCAAGCAGGTTACTGGGTTGCCATCAACATTATCCAGGCTTAACTTGCAAAACTGCGGGGAGTTGACAACATTAACAAATCTTTCAAATCTGGTAAATCTTAAATCCCTCAATATAAATGAATGCTTTGGGCTGAAAACTCTGAATGTTGAAGGTTTGATATCGTTGGAAGAGATCAAAGCGGTGTCTTGTTGGAAGCTGAAGAGGATAGAAGGATTGAGTCTGCTGGAACAGTTGAATTGTGTCTACATTTCAACCAACAAAAGAGTTATCTGGAATCACATTTGCATGTATTTGGTGAGTTTCCGTTTGTTCATAATAATGAACATTAATTCATAGAAAAACTATCTATACATTTTTCTGTGCTAATTGATAAGCGTGGGGCTATTTTAGTGATGTTGCCTGGGTGGGTTGTAGTCTTTCTTATTTATTGTAACTGTAGATGATATCATTTTAAAATTTAAAATCAGTACTTGTCGTAATTGAATTTAGGGAATTTGTGCAGACAATTCCCCCTCACGAAAAGCTATCAACTGCCATCTTTAGTGGCATGGCCGATGATAAGAAGGTTCGTGTTTAATTCTCTGGAAGAAGGATACATTTTATATTTGAATAATAATTCGATAGAGATTTCAAATAACATTGTGTAGATTTGTTTAAGCTGGGTGTTTTGGGTATTTGAAGACGCTGAATAGCTATTCGTGCAGATTTTTAAAAAATAAATAGCGAATTCAGGTGAGAAACATGCCCGCCGGAAAAAGTCATCCAATGTTTAGACTCCTTCATTTCAATTTTTTTCAATTGACATCAAATTTAATGTTTCGCAGACGCAGGCTGCGCAAGAAATGCGTAGTATTATGATGGAGAAGTTTAACCTTGAGGTGGTAGATATTGTGTCTTATACAACCAGATCTCCGTGTCATGTGAATATTGAAAATTTCCATTCACACGGTGCGATATTGATGTGCTTCATCAGCTCCTTTCTGAGTGGCCGTCCCATTTGTGTAAACTTTGATGCTAGCAAATCTGGTGGTCCTGTTCAGGAATACACAATCCACTGTGGAAACGGAAGTGGAAAAAGCCTCGATGTAATTATGTGGAGAGCAGACTCTAATTTGTTCAGCGACTACGAAGACTACAGCAACATCGATGTATATTGCTCCGAGCTTAATGGGAGTGACGTCGATGCAGAGCACGTAGAAAGCGGATGGATGGTACTGGTAGAGAACAACACCGATTTTGCGGAAGTTTGCTGTGAATTTATAAATGCATTTACCTGAAAACCTTATATTGCTAAAGGGGATGGTACGCTAGCAGGTCTCCATACAATATTTCCGAAGGTATCTAGCAGGTCCACGTAGTCTATTTCATCAGCATTTAAATATGCGGTTTCTTCAATATCCTCGGTTATTTGAGATTAATATTAATATTTTTATCACAAACATTCCTCAGTTATTTAGATTAATATTAATATTTTTATCGCAAACATTCCGGGCCTGCAGGGATCAAATTTGAAGGGTTCGTCTTAATTTCAATTTAAGTTATTTAAGTTAGAAAGGTATATATTCATAATGAGTTTTTATAATGGCGAGTTTTTATAATAAAAAGTTTTAAAAGAATCACTTTTTAATTGAAATTAATAAATTAATTATATATTTTATAAAAAATATGTTAAATAACATATTATATTTCTAATTAAATTTATGTCATTATGATGTAAAAATTAATATTTTGAAATATGGTGATGGTGGAGGTACCAATGCATTGGCTAGTAGAAATGGAGAACCAATAATTATATATCTCAATTCATTATGCAATTGCGAAGCCACTTCTGATCTAAATGAATGAATATGATACATCTAGTTGTGAAATAAGCATATGCAGACAAAGCCAAATATAGATGAAAAAAATACACTATATTGTTAGAAGATGTAGATGTAGGTACTTTGTTTTTTTATTTATCGAAAATAAGAATCCTTACATTTAAAAGGATATGTGATGTTTGATAGAGAGGTAATAATGAATATTGAGGTTGAAAGTAATTCCATGACAACTTGATTTAGGAAGCTATATCTACAAATAGTTATGTTTGATTGTATACTTTCCTTGTGTAGCCCTTACCTGCCTAGATTATGGTTTGTTTCTTTAAACTTAGGTTTATTCAAAAACACATTGTTTAAACCTTTTTGAAGTAACTTAACAGCATCCACCACGTTAGTCATCATGAATCCCTGAAAAATTAAATTCAATCCAATGTTAAATTGATTTGATCCTCTATTGATTAGGGTGATGGCAACATAAATGTCATCACAACTACCAAACATAGGATTTAGTGAATTGATGTGGTTTATTCGTTCCGAATTTTTGAACAATCCCATCGGCCTCCTCATTATGCTATTCTCGCATATCTTCTATTCTCATCTATCCTCGCTTCCTTGAGAACTTAAAATTAAGTTGCTCCTTGGTAAGTTAACACAAACCAGCAAAATTAAAATTAATATTTGTTGGGAAATTGGTAGGATAATCCTTTTAATAAAATTTAAATCCAAATCCTGCATGTTTTTAAAAAATAAAAATAAAAACTTTTTTTTTTAATAATAACCAATTTTTGAATGGCACTTGTGGGAGATATTTGATGGGTTGTGACCTGTTCATCTTTGATCCATGGGGCGTGACATCTTAAGAGTGCCTTTTGGTTAGGGTTATAATTGATTTGGTGTAGCATCTTAAGGTTGCCATTTCCTTACCTTTATGTATCGGTTGAGTTATACTTAGTGTATGAATGCTGGTTTACATTTTTATTACTTAGATTAAACCTAAATTATTAGGTAATTTTGATGATAATATTATAATTTAATTAAATTGTTAAGATATATACATATTTAAGAATTAGTTAAAATTAACTTTTCTTTAAATAAAATGTGTTTTTTTAATATATTTATAAATTGCAAAAATTCAAAAGTAAAAATTTTTCCTTTGTATTAATATATTATAAAAATAGATGAACCATAAATATTATAGTTATCTTTTATGATGTTAAAATAGATTTTAATTTAATATACCAATATAACAATAATATACAATATAAAATATCCATTTTAGTATAAGACTAATAAAAGATAAAATAAATTAAATTCAAGATGGATTGGATTAATGTGCAATACATAGAGTGAATATATTAATGTGTTTGCGTTAAATCTTGCATAGCCAGAGAGTCAAATTAATGATATGATAATATTTAACAACATTTTGGATATTAATTGTGTTGTGTTTTAAATTTTGAATTTTGCTCATATCTAGGTAAACAAACATAAGCCGTAAGATAATGGAAAAAGTCAATTATTAATTGAGAAAAATAGCTATTTAAAAAATATCTATTTAAAAATTAATTAATTTGTAAATAGATTAAAAATTAATTAATTTGTAAATAGATTAAAAATTAAATATATATTTAAAAATTAATTAATTAATTAATTTTTAAATAGATTAAAATTTAATAAATTAATAATTTTTTTTGCAATAAATCAAACTAATATGACTTTAAATTTTTTTTTCCGAATTACATTGTTTTGTACTGTTTCTACTAATATTATATATTAAACAAAATTGATTAAAATAGGGTTTTCAAATTCCATATTTAAAAAAAAATTCATTGGTTTAAATTTTTGTTTTGTATTGTTTCTAATAATATTATATATTAAACAAAACTTATTAAAAAAATGTTTTTCAAATTTCAATTTTTTTAATTAGTTTAACTTTTTAAATTGATAATTTTTATCTAGTTTAAATTAGAATTTTCAGAAAAATAAAAATACTAGTCACTTATTGTATATACATTAATGTAAAAGATGATATATGGTCATATAAATAATTATTTTTGTAATTTATTTATTTTTCATGAAATTATCTTTTGTACAAGCCATCATTGCATTGCATTTCTATGAATGTTACCATTAATTTCATCTTTAGATGTGCTTGTTGTTGTTCCTATGGTCTCTGTCATACCCAAGGTGTTTTAATACACCATTAATTTGGTATTTGGAATTGCTAGTTGTTGTTCATGTCGTCTCTGTCATAACTACAATGTTTCATTAAGGCATGAATGCCTCAAGGCAATAAAAATCACATGAAGGTCAAATTGATCCGATTGTCATAATGTTGTTTGCAGCTGATGGTGTGGACTTAGACAGAAGGAAAAAAATCACAAACTATATTTTGATATATTTGATTAATTGAGTGTTTTAAGGCGATGAATCTTATGTGTAAAGTGTGCATGTTCTAGACTTTATTGTTCTACACTGCACTTACTATTAGTTCTCTGTTGCTTGCTTTTTGTGTGTTCTTCTTTACTATTTGCATCTTCAACAAACATTTATCAGGCAAACAAACATTCATGGAAACATTAAGGTAATATATAAAAAAAACTTAAATATTTCGTTTTTCATTTATTTTGTGTTCAATATAAATGACTAGGTTAAAAATGGTTGATTATGTATAGGTTTTTCAATTGATATCAAATTCATTCAACTTTCTCAGAATGTAAATATTGCCACCAAGGAAAGACACTGATAATATTAAGAAGTTGAAAGGAAAGTGATGTTTATAGCCACACAAGAGCAGTTCAAATTCATGTAACTAACAACATCCCTACTAAAATTGTTTGTACATAATGTTTCTAACAACATCCCTTCTAAAAATGTTTGTAAATAGTATTGTTCTTTGAGAGATTTTGTGAAATATTTATACGTGAACATGAACTAGATTGAAGCTTTGTTCCTAATGTCTTAACTTCATCCCAAGCAAGCATGGTTTTTTTCCCAATCTAGTTATAGTTTGCTCCCACCCGCTCATATGATAAATAAGATAGTAGATAGTTTTCGGTGCATCCACTAAGTTAAAACAATGGGCCTCGATACATTATTCATATGTATTATCAATCTTGAAGGGTCCCTTCTCAGCTGGCATATTAGCGCCTGGATAAAGCCCTCTGAACTTCTTTTGGGAAAATGCTAGCAAAGGTAAAGGCTTTCACAAAGTCAATTGGAGTCAACTAAGAGGTGTGTTGCATACAGTGCATGACCATGGAATCTTGGGTATAATCAAAACATGAATTCAAGTGTAGGCTCTCTATGTCAACTAGGTAGTACAGGCTATCTCGACAAAGGAGGCCTGGAAGGTCCTTCTACAACATAGAATAAGCCTAGGGATATTGCTAATAAAACAAGAGTACATAAGGAGCTTTCACCCTATACTATAATCACTACTCTGGCAAGGTGAAAATTCATGAGACTTGCATTAGGGAAAACAAATTAAATATTTTAATATAATTTTTATTCAAGTAGTATATACCCATATTTGTCACGAGTAGTCATTAACAAAGCTATAAATATTAGAATCCATGGACACCAGGTCTTCTAACAGGAAATTCCTAGGAAAAGATAAACCAAATATTCAAAGAAGATAAATTTCACATAGTTAATTAATTAGAAAAAAAGCATTTATAGATGATTAATTATTCCAAATTTAATCTTATTATTAAATTTGTTCAATTATTATCTCTAACTTTACACTTTTCTAATTTAAATTAATTATAATATTTTCTTGATGAAGTAACCTATATTATTTCTTGGTTAACTCAATTCTATTCATTAATCAACTAATCTCAATTATTTATTAATGTTATTGATTATTTTTTTTCAAAAAAAAAAAAAAAAAACTATAACTTGTTATTCATCACCTGGGGAATCAAAGTTACATTGTCTTTACAAAAAATAGTTTATGAGATTCAAAATGTGCAAACCATCATGACTACACCCCTCATCAGACTAAAAACCTATCCTCTAACTCCCTTTCTATTATACTACAACATCCCATGATAATACAAAAGATTCAGAACTAATATCTAACAGGAAAATACAAAATTTAGAAAAAAACTAGAAGAACTCTAGTATCCCATAATCAATATTCACATCATCAACCCATTCCTCAAAATAGATAAGACCATCCATATCCCCAATAGCCTTTTTTGATAGGCTGTCAACTACCCATTGAAATATCGATATACATTTCAATACAAACGATGTCGAGCATAATAAAACACCATATGATTACCGGTCATTGATGTAAACCATTAATAGATGCAAAGAGACCCACCGATAATGATGATGGACTCCAAGGTACTTAGTACAGACTAGCAAGTGTGAATAAATGTTGTGAAGTAGAACACTTGTAGAATCAAATAATCAGGGGTCATTGATATATACCCACTGTCATTTGCGAGGAAACCTGCCACTAATGACTGCAAGATCCAAGGTACTCCGGGGTTCCTAGATCCATTTCCTAGATGATGATTTGGTGTCTATAGGAATAGATCAATCAGAAGGAGGGCATTAATGCATCCCACATCAATCGATACGAAATAAAAACCCATAGTCTGATAAAGTTTGGTAGATCTACGAGATCCAACACTGTATACTGACATAAGGAAGGCTAGCATGATTGGTCAGGAATATTCAAAGGAATGCTCGACACCCCATTATGAAATCCGTCAATGCCAAAAAAAGCTCCATTGATGATGGGAGGGATAACCCATCGATGGAGATTTGTTCAAATTGCGGACACAGTTTCCTAAGGCAAATGTAAATGGTGTACTAACAACAGATACGAAATTATGTGCCGTGTTCGAGGGTGACAAGGACTAACTATTGCCAATTTTTCAAAGATACAATATGACATGATTCAAGTCACCCCTTTTTTGGATTTTTGTGTTTATAAATTTTTAATACCTTTTTCATTTATTAGCTTGAAAAAACAATATAGCATGTTATTGTACATTAGAGGAAACAAGTGTCTCATGGGCGTGCACCTATATTTCAAGGGCACAGGTTAGGCCAAGGAAAAAATACATATTGCAAACAAGGGCAAAGCTAGTTTCCTCCATGGGTATGGGTCAATTATACAGAAGCAATGGTTTATAGGAATCATGTAACAAAAAGTGACTACAAAGGAAAATATGCAACATAAGCAATAAGCAATGAAGTAGTAGGCACATATGTTCAAGTAGATATTTTAACACATGCTTACGTAAACTGACACAAAATTGGGAAGCCATCATGATATGGTCAGAAATGTATGAAAGAGAAATATGTGGTCTCAAAATCCAAGTCATGATGGTAATAACAAGGATCCCAGGCCTATGAGAATAACTCAGCATGGGCACCAAAACGATAATGGGGTGAGAACTAGAGTGTCCCATGTTCAATAGGCTCTTTTGTTGGAATCAGGTGAAAAATATAGATATGATGGGATGACCCAACAATTTCCAACAGGTTCTACCCTAGGGCAAGTTTGGGTTGCAAAAGGTTCAAATGCATCTTCACAAATGGATAATATAAACCTATATGAAAGCTTCCAAATATACCTGATCAAATTGAGGAACATGCAAAGCATGCTCCTATACTTGGGTAGACTTAAACCAAGTACACTCCTAGTGGCTCCACAAAATATGTCCTTAGGTGCGTGCAACCAAATATTCATAAATTCAAGGATAGCTTCATTTGATGATAAAATATCATCTAAGAAGTCATGTGAGTTGGGAGAGATCACAACCCCAATGGGCAAAGTAACTCGATCATATTCCTCCATTAAGGGAATATTTTGAGCCGAATCTACTAAAGCCATTTGAGTAGCTTGGTATGAAACTTCTACGACAGATAGGGGTGTACTACTCTCAATTTTATCATGTTCCACATACTTGGATAAATTTCCATCACTATTTTGGACTAAGGTGTTCTCCTTTGAGGCTCCCTATGATGAAGTGAAACCTTTCGTTGTGGTGGACTTAGAGAAAACTTTCAATTGAAAGTAAACCTCCGGTGTTATAATGAAAACTATAGTAGTTTGTGGGATAGATACTGGTGCATGTCTTGCCCCAGAATTAGCATTTTGCTTACTTTTATATCTCTTTTTCTTTTCTCTAGGTTCCATGGACTAGACTGTAAGGACATCAAAATTTTGGGAAGGACTAACATTTTTCTTACCCTTATATTTCTTCTTCTTTCATATAAGGTCTATGGATGGGATTGTGTGGATGTTAGAAGTATTGGAAGGATTAGTAGGTTGTTGCATTGCTTAGCCAACTATAGGTTGCAAAGTCTGAACATAAATTTGTCCCATTTACTAGGTAATCTACTCAAGTTGGTTGATGGAACCCATCATATTATCGATATGAGGTACATGTGGTGGCCTAGATGGATCTAACACAGGTCTTGCAGGTTGGATCCAAAAACATTGGTTACTTCCTGGAACCTAACCACTCCATTGCGGAATGGGGTTAATGGTTGGATTTCCCCCTTGCGAGGTTATGCCCCAAAAGGATTGGTTGCTTTATAGAACCTGGTTCTTGGGTCTGATATGCATTCCAAGGTGGGTTTAACCCTTGCAGAGACTGATGTAACAAACCACACCTGCCGTAGTCCCTTGGGATATGGGGTGTAATTGTTTTCCCTTGTACATTATTTGGACATTGATAAGTTAGTATCATAACTTCACAATCATAATAAATATAGTACAACCTCATCCATAAAAATCTTTATATGTATGATTTTTCCTATTCAAACTTACTTTATGTAATAGCTTGAGGCTAAGAAACCTAATTCAATATTTATCATCTACATCATTAAATATAATCCTCACTTAGTAGATCATATCTCTTTACAAGACATAATCAACATAGTATCCACATTTACTAACTCAAAGAGTTTGTATGTGCACGAGGATAATGATAACTTATGATAAAATATCTCTTATGCAATACATCTATTCTAATGCATAAAATGACACATTCACATGCATTAATTTCGTAATAAAGTTCATCATGATTACTTATCACGCCTACTTTCTACTAGTAACTTTTTAACATTTAAATTATAACTACTTACATTTAACTTAACTTAAACAAGAACTATGTAACGCACGCCAAAAGTCTAATTCCAAATTTCAAATGGAGACCACTCCCAATTACAAATATTAGTATATTATTTAATCAATAAATGAACTTCAACTAAATCAAGGTCATAAGCTCATCTAGTCCTTATGAGAGAATCCTCAACATAACATTTTCTTTTATAGTAACTGATAGGATTTTGTATTAAAAAGGAGGGGTAACCCTCAATATTACAGAGCTTCATCCTTCAAAAAGGTTCTTGGCTGTCTGAAAATTTAAAACAAATATGTTCATACAGTTATGTGTCTCAAAACAAACTTTACGAATTCTACTCCTATTACATTCAAAATGGTTACTGTAAACCTTGATAAACTAGCCTAAAAGAAAACTACATTTGAAAACATGCAAAAAATCAGAATTACTAGGGAACCTGGTCTTCCATATCTCCTCTATGCTGGTGGGATGAGGAACCACCCTCCTTATCTTTATCCCGAAGCTTCAGATGCAGCTACTTCACTAGTGCTTCAAAGTTCGCAATTCTGGTTTCCATGTTTGTAATGTGATCTTGTTGCTGCTTGAGATTAACATAAGAGATGCCCAGTGTAATTCCTAGGTTATTCCGTTCATCTTTCCTTGGGTAGGCTTCGAAATCCTAATGGGCATGTGTTGATGTATATGTAACTTCGAAATGTATTTCACCCATGTATTTCATATATTTATTTTGTACTCCTATAGAGATGGTACTATTCCTCTATACGGAAGTGTTTGTATTCCTATAGAGATGTTATTATTCCTCTATATGGAAGTGTCATCATTTATATTGTAAGTGTCGTAACTTATACTTGATGGGTTATTAGACAACCTTGTTGGGGTCGGCCTTGTATAAGTCATGTGGGTCAAAGGGTTATTAGACCACCCTAGTGGGGGTCGGCCCAATCAGCATTATGTTAAGTGGTTAAGTTGAGGCTGACCTAGTTGAGTAAAGGTCAAGTCAAGTTAGTGTATAAATAGAGAGTGTCTCTCTCTCATTTTACACATTCTATTCTCTCACTCACACTTGGGAGAGTGGCGCACTTGTGGAGGAGGAGGCTCTGCTGCTAGGAGAAGACTATCTCTTGTATTCTGGTTGTATCATTGCTCTATTTATCTCTAAGGAAGTTATTGGTGTTTTTCACCTTTATGGTTTTCCCCAAGTAAACTCTGTGTCTCTTGTGTGCTTGCATTATTGTGTCCATGATTGATATGCTGTAGATTTGCTATACATGTTGTTCTCTCAGTTAAGATCCTAGATCAGATTGAAGTAAATTCTGAAAATTTAACATGGTATCAGAGCTAGCTTGAAAGAAGGCATGATATGGCATGTATGACACTTGTTGCACTCACAATGCTAGGGCTCGATATAGCAAAAACCAGTCATCATAGTACTTTCACTATAGATCCCTTATGGCGAAGGTTTCGGATCTGAAACTTTTACAGGTTGAAGATCAGATCCCCATGTACCTTGTGTCCAAAGTACAACCTCTAATTCGTTGTACTTTGTGAATTATGATCTGTACAATATAGGGTTTCTGCCTCTTCCAGATCTGAGTCAAAAATAGGTGACCTTGGAAAAAAGGTCATAACTTGGGCTAGGAAGCTCCAAATGAAATTTCGTAAAAAGTGACAAGTAGTACACAGACTTTACTATCTTAGGAAACGTTTTAAGAGACTGAAGTTGAACCAGTGACACATGGCACGCTGTACAAGTTTGCTCTCCTGTATTATCCCATAAAAAGTCACCTTGCGACACTTGGAATATCTCTCTCTCAGAGAATCCAATTGAGGTAAGACTTATCGGGATGGAAATATGACAGGTCGGGCTATCGTAGGAAAAATTTTCAGACCGTGTGGATCGAAAAGTTTGGAGTTACACAAGAAACAATCAGGTACATATTTCTGTCAAAACAGAATTATTTTTGAGCACCTTCATTCATGGCTTCCAGAATTTAGGGTTTCGGAGAAAGTTGAAATTCTTGTAATCAGAGAACACGGCTGAATGCTACTCATCCAAATCAAAATTTAGAGACCAAGATCAGAATTTTGGGTTGGGAAGAAGGCTGGGCTTGATCAGACCCTAGTTCGGGACTTTGATCAGAAAAGTGGAAAATTAGGGCTTCTGTAAAAATGGGAATTTTTGAAATCTGTGACCACGGCTTGAAGCTCCTCAGAAAAATAGAAGCTTAGAGCTTTGGATCAAACCTTTTGATTGGGAAGAAGAGTGGGCTTCATCAAACCCCAGTTTAGGGTCACGTCCAGTGAATCTGGAAGTTTCAAAGGCAAAATTGAGGAGTGAAACTTTGCAGTTTTCAAATTCTGAATATACCAATTTGATCAGCTCATCAAGGCACATATTTCTATCCTTTCGGAAGTTTGACATTCAAAGTTTGAATTTTTGGGGTTTCTCTAACAAACCCTAATACTGCTCCAGATCCAGTTCCTACAAATCAAGTGGATTGGTTTAATCCTAGAAGAGGATGGATTGGTCACCTACATAAGTGAAGAAGTTCTTGTTTCAGAGGGAGATGAGGCTAAGGCCTTACATAAGAAGATTACAAGCAATATCGATAGGTATGAATTATCCAGGTATGTTTCGAGATTTGTTCATGATTAAGTTTATGGTATATTTGTCTTCATATTATTACAGTTAGTACAATCTTGATTAAATCTAGACTTGTCGTATCACCTTAATAAAATTATGAATGCACGATAGAAGATATTCATTGATTAGGTTGTTGACACTTATGATTGTACTAATGCATTGTGATGTTGTATGAGGTTTATGTTGTTCGCTAACATAAAAGGTACACCAAGAAAGACAAAGATTCATCCATTATCATGGATCACATAGAAGATCTACTTACGAGGTATGTATAACTTGGTTCTACAATGGTTAACTTATGTGACATGCAGGTTACTAGCACAAGTCACTGAAGAGAACCAGTAGACATTATGCAGGTATGTTAGACATAACTAGCTAGTGACATGAAGACAAAGATTCATCCATTATCATGGATCACATAGAAGATCTACTTACGAGGTATGTATAACTTGGTTCTACAATGGTTAACTTATGTGACATGCAGGTTACTAGCACAAGTCACTGAAGAGAACCAATAGACATTATGCAGGTATGTTAGACATAACTAGCTAGCATGCTAATCCAGGTATGTTTTTCCTATATCAAGCTAGAATCCTACCTTGTGTTAGGATCTTATAATGTTGTGTTGTTGATAATGATTATTCATGAAGTCATAGGTTTGAATAGTCATGGCTGTATGCATATTATGTTTCTTACCATAATTGATGATATGACTAACTAGAAGAATCATGAAGGTATAGGTTTGAGTAATCATGGGTTTATGCATTGATGATTTAACTAATCAGAAGAGTCCTATGATCAAATAAGAATATGCATGAGTAAAAGAAGACTTCCCTGAAGCCTTGAATACTAATGTTTATTATTTGTGAATGATCATGACTATACATGTTCAATATTATTGTGTTTTGATAGAATTAAGATTATACTAATAAATGTGTGATTATGTATGAGACCTCAAGGATAACACAATGATGATACTAATAAGCATGCATAGTGATTAAGGATGGATGTAAGTTCAAGGACATGTAATCCAGGAAGCAAAGATCAAGAGGGAGCACACTCCAGTTGCCCCTGCAAGGATGCAGATATCCAGAGGGAGTTGACCATCCTTCTGCATTCCACAACAGAAAGGTGTAGAAGAAGCTACTTCAGCAGCTCCTGCAAGGAAGCAAAGACTCAGAGGGAGTTGACCATCCTTCTGCATTCCACAACAGAAAGGTGTAGAAGAAGCTACTTCAGCAGCTCCTGCAAGGAAGCAAAGACTCAGAGGGATTCCACCCAGCAACCAAACAAAGATAAGTATTTGAATTGTAATTTCTTACATAATGTTATTCAATGATGTATATGCTTATGTTCCTAGAATTAGGTTGTGTATTATGCATATTAGAATAGTTGCAATGATGAACAGTATCCTACTAATATACATGGGTAAGTGGCCTATGGCACTGTACAACATTCCATTGCTACTTATCTAGAATGAAACCTCTTTGCTGACATGTTAGGAGTTGTGCACACTCTTAACAATGTTCTGGTAGAGATTGGAAGGCATCTAGAAAGTTACAGAATATGGATAAATGTTGTATTGAAGCATTGGATAAAATAATTGCATGACTGTATGACATATTTCTTTATGTGTAAGAATTTGTTCTTAAAAAAAAAACTATGATATGTTTTCTAATCATGCAATTTAACTTGTTGTGTAGGAAAGATCATATACCATCACCTACAAAAGAAGGACTACAACATTTGTTCAAGCAACAAAGTTATCTATTGAAAATATTGAAGATATTGAAGTTCCCAGGATCTGGGAAGAATGCCATGATCGAGGAGTACTAGTCGATCAGGAAGATGTTTGGGATGTAGTCCCAAGACCTGAAGGGGAGTATGTAGTGACTTCCAAGAGGATCTACAAGATCAAGCATGCTGGAGGTGGTAGCATAGAGACTTTTTCTCCTGTAGCCAGATACACTTCCATTAGATCCGTACTTGCTCTGGCTGCAGTGATGAAATGGAAGATACACCAGATGGATTTCAAGACAGCTTTCTTGAATGGTGTAGTTGAAGAAGAAGTGTATCTGGAGCAGCCACTTGGTTCTGAGACACATGACAGGGAGTCATATACGTGCAGAACTTGGTATGGTAGGATAGACAACTTTCTATCCAGTTTGGGCTTTCCCAAGAGTAAATCGGATTCCAACCTTTACTGCAAGGTTGAGGAAGGCAATCCAGTGATACTACTATTGTATGTGGATGACCTGTTTATTACATGTGAAGATAGATTGATTGCCGACACGCAGCGGAAGCATGCTGTCGAGTTCGAGATGAAGAACTTGGGGATGATGCACTATTTGTTTTTGGCATGGAGGTGTGGCAGAGTGCAGATGGAATCTTCCTTAGACAAGGGAAGTATGCAATAGAGATCTTGAAGAGGTTCGGGATGATGGACTGCAAGGCTATGGCCACACCTATGGCCACACCTATGGCATCGAACCTGAAGCTTCTGTGTGATGCTCCATCTGATCCGGTTGATGTCATGATGTATCGTCAGATGATTGGTTCCTTGATGTACCTGACGAACACTAGACCAGATATTTGCTTTGTGGTGAACACATTGAGCCAGTTCCTGACGGATCCCAGAGGTGTTCACCTGGTTGCTATAAATCATATTCTGAGGTACCTGAAGGGTATAGTTGATTATGGTCTCAAGTATGAAGCGAATCAAAATTTTAACCTGTAGGGTTATGTTGATTCAAATTGGGCAGGCAGTGCTGCAGATAGGAAGAGCACATCTGGGTGCTGCTTCAGTATGGGATCATGTGTGATCTCTTGGTTTAGCAGGAAGCAGTCCTACGTAGCACTGAGTACAGCCGAAGTAGAGTATGTTACGATGGATGAGTAGGTTGCAGATGTATTGACCAAGCCGTTGGCCAGATTGCAGATTGAGAGGCTTGGTGCACTTCAGATCGAAGTTCCTTCCAAAGGGAAGTGATGAGTCCGGAAGATGCAGATGCACCTAAGATTTTTTGACATGGTTGATGTGTTCTCCCTTGGTCGTGATGTAATTGCTGAGCCATTTTTCACATGGTGGTAGATGTGTTCTCCCATGGTGAAAGAGTAAGGGCTGGAGCCTTCCCCCAATGGTGGTAGATGTGTTCTCCCAGGTCGGTGTTGTAAGTGCTGGATGATGTGCATCTGGGCTGTGCTTTGCGGACAATGAGATGATCTGAAGAGGATGATGCTATGATGATAAGGAGGATCATGGATGATGAGCATCAGGATGATGCTCCAGTTACTTCTCTGTGAATGCATCATGTTGGATGCCGGATATGATCAGTTGGATCATTTATATGTATATGTATGTATGCATCATGTTGGATGCTGGATATGATCAGTTGGATCATTATGTATGTATGCATCATGTTAGATGCTGGATATGATCAGTTGGATCATTTGTATGTATTTTGTATATGCATCATGTTGGATGCTTGGACCATGTATCTATATATGTATCAGGTGGATACATTGTATGATCAGGTAGGTCATGTATGTTGATATGTATCATGTATGATCAGGTGGATCATGTATTTGTATTTGTATCAGGTGGATACATTGTATGATCAGGTGGATCATGTATGATGATATGTATCAGGTAGATACTTGGTATGCATCAGGTAGATGCATTATATGATCAGGATGATCATGGATGACGAGCTTCAGGATGTTGCTCCAGATGACATGCAGCAGGATGTTGCAGTGATGATGATCTGGATGATCATGTGTACATCAGGATGATGTATGGTGAGTATCAAGTTGATACTCTATGGCCGTGGAACAAGTTGTGCAGATAAGCATGTAATTTGTGCCCTGGGAGATCTGCAGATAGTCTTTCGAGGTTTTGCCTATGGCATGTAATTTGTGCCCTGGCATATCTGGCAGATGCTCTTTCGAGGTTTTATCCTATGGCATGTAATTTGTGCCCTGGGAGATCCGATAGGTTGAGCCATGTGCTCATAATCAGTCCTGGGATGCTCTTTCGAGGTTTTGCCATGACCACATGTGATTTGTGCCCTGGGAGATCCGATAGGTTGAGCCTTGTGCTCGTAATCAGTCCTGGGATGCTCTTTCGAGGTTTTGTGGTGACCACATGTAATTTGTGCCCTGGGAGATCCGATAGGTTGAGTTGTGTGATCGTAATCAGTCCTGGGATTCTCTTTTGAGGTTTTGTGGTAGGGTCACATGTAATAGCTCCCTGGGAGATCCTATAGGTAGAGCCGTGTGCTCGTAACAGCCTGGGATGCTCTCTCAAGGTTTTGTGACGCACGTAATAAGTCCTGAGGATTCCACAGTATGGCCAGTGATGATGAAGACCTGCAGGTGGTGGGCCTACATCCAGTATGAAAAAGGAATGGCTCTGTAGAACTTCCTATGACAAGTAGATTCAGAGATTGATTGAGATAGCAGCAGCAGTGATGATGACGATGATTCGAGGATGATGATTCATTGATGATGATCCAGAGAAGAAGACTTGTGCTAGCAGACCTGTGTTGAGAAATAGCTTCCTAGTTAAGAGGGAGTATCGATGTATATGTAACTTCGGAATGTATTTCACCCATGTATTTCATATATGTATTTTGTACTCCTATAGAGATGGTATTATTCCTCTATACGGAAGTGTTTGTATTCCTATAGAGATGTTATTATTCCTCTATACGGAAGTGTCTTCATTTATATTGTAAGTGTCGTAACTTATACTTGATGGGTTATTAGACCACCTTGTTGGTGTCGGCCCTGTATAAGTCATGCGGGTCAAAGGGTTATTAGACCACCCTAGTGGGGGTCAGCCCAGTCAGCATTATGTTAAGTGGTTAAGTTGAGGCCGACCTGGTTGAGTAAAGGTCAAGTCAAGTTAGTGTATAAATAGAGAGTGTGTTTCTCTCATTTTACACATTCTATTCTCTCACTCACACTTGGGAGAGTGGCGCACTTGTGGAGGAGGAGGCTCTACTGCTAGGAGAAGACTATCTCTTGTATTCTGGTTGTATCATTGCTCTATCTATCTCTGAGGAAGTTATTGGGGTTTTTCACCTTTATGGTTTTCCCCAAGTAAACTCTGTGTCTCTTGTGTGCTTGCATTATTGTGTCCATGATTGATATGCTGTAGATTTGCTGTACATGTTGTTCTCTCAGTTAAGATCCTAGATCAGATTGAAGTAAATTCTAAAAATTTAACAGCATGGGCTTCAAAGGCCATGATACCCAACTAAGTTTCCACCTAGATAAGTCTACCCGATAGAGCCAGATTCACCTAGCGTTGCTCGCGCTTCTGGGCTTCTATCATCATTACATGTTCATTATGGATTACATGGGTATCATGTTCCAGTTCCTCAATTTTCTCCATCCTCAACTTGGTTTGCTCCATCTTTGTCTCCACATTCTGCTTAAGACTTTTTGTGCTCCTTTTTTGAGCTTTCAAGGTGTCTTTAATCGTTCGTAGACATCTCCCCATGGTCGTGACTTCATGTTCTAGGAAAGAGTCACGAATTATGTCACTTGAATCCATGTCCTTTCTCCCTTTTCCAGTCAAATTCTATGTGCTCACACCATAAAGGCTTTGCATGAACGCAGTGGACCGGGTACGGACCACAGAATGGGAGATAGCCAGGAGCTTAATGTCGTCTTCCGTGAAATAGAGAATCCAGACATTGGAATCCCATTAATACTACAGGGGGATCGTATTCGCCCAGATCCCAGAAATTAACCACATGATTGCAGATTCCAATTTGCATACAGGGGCGTACCAGTCCATCTGCGGATCCATATCATCAGTGTTCTTCCCACGGGAGAGAGGTATTTCCTAGTTTGGAGATTTCAAGGTGATATAACTTCACCTCTTTCGTTTAATGTTCCACACGCAAGCACCTACCTCTATAATCCTCCACCTACTCTACTTATTAATTGCAATCCCCCACCTGTCCTGTGAGCTCCTTTGATCATGTGGAAAAGTGCCAACTAGAAATGGGACAATGGGACTCCAATTAGGGGAGAGGGTCCACCTCCACGGTGTGTTCATTAAGCAGCAACGTGCTTGGTTCCAGTGAAACTGCCCTGTTTGCAGCCCGATCAGCCTCCATGTTTTTCTTACGAATTACGTGGAAGAATTGAAGATTTTGAAAGAGGGAGAGTAGATAAAGGATTCTGGTGATAATTTTATTTAGCTGGATTTCAATCGGATTTGAGTTCTTGATCATGAGGTTGATGAGACTTTGGGAATCTCCAATAATTCTTGCTTGCATGATGCCTTTTTTCTCGAGCTTCCGAAGGCCCTAAAGAAGAGCCAAATCCTCTGCTTGATTATTGGTTGCAGTGCCTAAACCCCATGAGCACTGGAATTCTATTTTTCCATCAGGACAAAGGATTATCCCTCCCCCTCCTACCACCCTAGGGTTTCCTTTCAAGGCTCCATTATAGAAAAGGTTGTATAGATTTGTCTTGTATTTGCATTGGAGGAATTGCTCTTCGTCCAGATGAATTTTCCATTGCTCAACCTGAACCTTGGGCTAGATAGAATGGGAAAGGGAGAGGCCTAACTGATTTCCCCAAGCTATTTCTTCTGGGAGAAGGGAGGTAGAATTGGTGGTGTTGGAATTACTTTGAATGAAATCCTTTAGAAGGTCTAAGGCTTTAGCAACTACTTGGGATGAGGAGGAAGATTTTTCTCTGAAAATTCAATTGTTTCTTTCCAACCAGATTTTCCAAAGAATAAATTTCGGAAGGGTCATTCAAGCTAGTCTAAACCAACCCTTGGTAGAGAGTGGATGATGATACATGGATCCCCATCTAGAAAGGAGAGCCGCGATGTTTCTCGGCATTGCAATGGTATTACTCCAGGGTTCTAGAGATTGCTGCCAGATTTCCTTAGCGACCGAGCAATCCGAAAACAGGTGCTTTATAGTTTCAACTTAATGGAGAAAAAGGACACATCTTGAGGGTCTGAGGATGCCTCTCTTTTGTAAATTTTCACCTACTAAGATACCTTGGTGTCTTGGTGTCCATATAAAGATGTCAATTTTGGGGATGCTTTTAGTTTTCCATATGTCTTTCCACAGAGTTGGGATAGGGGTTACCGTACCAGAGGTTAAGAGATGATAGCCTTGGGCCACCGAATATTGACTAGTTCCCGACCCTAAACCTTTCTTATCCTTTTCTCCAGAAGCAAGGGGTGATTTTCCTTTTAGCTTAGAGAGTAGCAAATGCCAAGCTTGTAGAAGCTGATGAGGAGGATCGAGGTGTTTCCACCCATTGTAGATACCTTCCAATTCATGCCAAGTCGAAAGGCCCTAGAGCGAGTTGATTCCTTGAGTTCCCAACCAAAATTTTAGAGGGGCAAGTTACTCGAAAATTGAAAGCGGTTCGTTTCTCATTATACGATCTTCCCATAAGTCAATCTTTTTCCCATTTCCATGGATCTAAAAGAGCTGGTTTTGACAAAACAAGAGAGATTTTTTGTAGAGTTGAAAAATGGGTGAACCTGATTGCGCCTTAGGGGAGGTGTCTAGAGCCACAATCTAGGATTAGGGAAGTATTTTTCCAGAAGAAATTTCTTAGCCCAGGTTGAATTTACTGATATTTGCTTCCAGAGTATCTTTGCTCCAAGAGTTAGGTTTTGGGATTTTTGATGCTTGATTTGAAGGCCACCTTCTTTGTAGGTTTTTGTAATTTTTTCCCAGCTAACCAGAGGGAATTTTTTTTTCATTTTTCTTTCCTCCTTTCCAAAATAATTTTCGAATTTATTTTTCCATCATATGAAGGATTCCTTTAGGGGCTATAAAGATAGAGCATTGATAAATGGGAGGACTTGAAAGCACAACTTTTATGAGGACCCATTTTCCAGCCAAGTTCAGCCAGTGAACACCCCAAGAAATTAAACTTTGTTTGAATTTTTCAATCAAGGGAAGCTAGATCAAGCTCCGCGAAGTCTTTTGAAAGGTCGAGATGTCGAGGTATTTAAAGGAGACCATTGGAGTTGTCCTTGAAAACCAAAAACTTTCACTGTATTGCTATGCTCCTTGGCAGATATATTCCAAACATAGATTTGGATTTTTCCAGAATTCAGACGACTTCCTGAGATATCACAATAGAGGTTGATATAAAATTTAAAAGCAGCTGCCACCTGGGGGGAGGGTCCACCCAGGAGTAGGGTATCATCTACAAATTGGGAAATATTTATTTCTTGGACTCCACGAACAAAGAAAAGTATCAACAGATCTTGATCCTATCATATTTTTTCCAAAAGAAATCTTAGAGTGGAGGCTTGAATAACAAACAACAAAGGGGATAGGGGGAATCCCTGGTGGAGACCCCTAGAAGCTTTAAAGAAGTATGTAGCTCTCCCATTTACCAAGGGGGCGATCCAAGGTTCTCTTATGCAAGCCTTAACCCAGGTTTTGAAGTTTGAGTTGAAACCAAAGCGCTCCAGAACTGCAAGTAGGAAGTGGTGCCTTACCCTATCAAAAGAATTTTCCAGGTGTATCTTTACAACCATTCCTTTTTCTTTCCACGCAAGGCTAGAGTGGATTGCCTTCTCGAAAATGATGATATTGTCCATTATTTGACGGCCTTTTACAAAACCTCCTTTATTAGTGTGGTTTATCCTAGGCATGATTTTCCATAGTCTATTGGAAATCATTTTTGTAATGAGCTTGTACCTGATGTTGCATAAAGAGATCGGGAGAAATCAATCAAAGGTTTTCTCCCCTGATTCTTTTGGAATTAACGTAAGGGAAGCTGAATTAGTGCTTCCACCGATCTTCGAATAGTCTTGGGAATTAAGGATCATCCCGTGTAAATATTTTTTAACCACTTGCCAGCAGCCCTTTATAAATATGATTGTAAATCCATTAGGACCAGGGGCCTTATCACGTTCCATTTATTTTAGAGCCTACTTAATTTCCCATATAGTGACAGGGGTTGTGATATTTTGGTTCATGCACTATGATAACGATCTTGGGATCTCGTTTAAGAGCCCCTCCATCTGATCATTTTGATTTTTTTCCATATACACGAGATTGAAATGTTGGTGAGCTACATTTTTAATGCTAGGAAAGTATGAGATTGTGTGTTCTTGGATTTGAATTTCCTTAACATTGTTGAAGTGATGCCGGGATTGGGCCTGTTTATGAAAGAAAGAGATGTTTTATATCCATATTTAAGACAAAGGCTTCAGGATTTTTGCCGTTAGTATTCTTCTTCTTGTACATAGGCTTTGTGCAGAGAAGCTTGTAGAGCTTCCTCCTTGACTAGCGTTTTCTTAATGATTTCTTATTTTTCCATTTCAAGCTGGTGATCTACAAGTCTGCTTTACGCCTATGTTCTTCCCTCTAGCGGAGAAGGTAAGCCTTTAGCCCAAGCTTTTAGATATCTTTTAACTCTTCTTAATTTTTCTTCCCAGACATAGAAAGGAGAACCAAGCACTGCTTTGTTACAGACCGAGTGAACTCTTTCCAAAAAATATGTGTGCGAGGTCCAGAGGGGACTGAAACGGAAATGAATGGTACCAAGATTGATACTTTCTTTTAATTCAAGAAGAATAGGCCTATGATCAGAGACTCCCATAGGAAGGATCGAGGAACTGGCTTCCAGGCCCAACAACAGGAAGGAACTCTGGACCAGAAATATGTCCAGTCTAGCTGCAATATGCCGAGGTCCTATTCTTTGATTTGTCCAAGTGAAAGTTCCCTTTTTAGGTTTAATGTCCATTAGATCCCATTCTTGCATAGATATTCAACCCACTCTCTGACGACATCTCTGAACTTGACCCCACCTCTTTTTTCATTAAGGTGGGTAAGATTAAGGTCGCTGACCAAAATTATATTGTCCAGTCATTTTTCATCTGCAAGGGAACTAATGGAATCCCAACATCTTTTATTTTCTGTAAAACAAATAGGAACGTAAATATTAAAGAGACTTACCAGGGTATTTGCCACTTTATGGAGGAACTGTGTGAAGATCTAGTGGGATCCCAAACGCTCTTACACCAAGTCTAATACCTCTTCTTTCCATAGGGTGCCAATTCCTCCCGACGTATCTTTAGAAGAGACTGCTAGTCGTTTCCCTTTTTTCCAGAAACTATTACTACTTCAGAGGAAGTTTCCTTCCTCCATATTTGTCTCCTGGAGTAGAAGTAAATCTGGGTTTCCCATACGCATAAGATCTTTCATAGAATTTTCTTTTAGCTTACTTCCAAGACCCCTATAATTCTAGGAGATAACCTTCATTACTTACTTTTGTGGTTTTGGGCTCCTTTGGGGCCTTGAGTTTGGTTTCTGGTAGCTCTAGGGTTCTTAGAAAACATTTGTTCCAAAGTAAGCTAACTTCGTTGGAGCTTGTATTTGCATGTAGCGGCCTCCCTTCTTTCCCGATCAGTTTTGCGCCCTTTTTTGGATTTTTTTCTCTAACTTGTGATTCTACATATTCTCCTTCTTCCTCTTCTGATTATTTTGAGGAGTGTTATTCTGGTTGAGTATTTTCTTCGAATTCCAGGTTCGATGTAGCCGATACTTCAGTGGTAATAGGAACAACAGGGGGGTTACCCACACCCTTCTGTGGATCTGGTTCCACTTCAATCGCTTCCTCCACGTGGGAGTCGAGGAATTCAAAGCTGTTCCCATGAGAGGGAGTAGGGGCTAGGGGATTTTTGACAATCTGAGTAGATACAACTGGTTTAGGTCTAGGGGCTAAGGTCCCAAAACCCGTTTTGGTCTTAGGATTTTTTTTGTTGTTGCCAGCCTTCTTCCATTTCCTTCTCGACTGAAGAACAGGGTTTCTTGGGGTCGTTACTTACAAAATGGTTGCATTCATGGCATCCCATGTATTTGAAGGGGAGCTGTTCATAGTCCATTTTTGGGATGTGCATCCAGATTCCCATGGAAATTTTGATGGATTCAGGGAGTCCCTCCTCAAGGTCCAATTCCATGCAGATTCGGGCACATGAATACTGTGACTTGGGATCCGCCCAATCAATAAATTTCCAAGAGAGTTTCAAATGTGTTTCAGAGAGTCCCAATCCTAGCAATGAACATGTAGGTTTGGAAGGCAGACCCAAACTGGAACCGCTGAAGGGACGTCCTCCGAAGGATCAAAGTTAGGGGTCCACTTATTAAGATACAACCCTTGAGTCCCCATGAAATAAGGACTGTTTCAGAAGATCAGGTCAAAATCGTCTTTAGAGATAAAATCGAAAAGAAAAAATCCCCTACCCAGAAAAAAAGAAGTGACACTGTTGGAAATCACCGGTCATCAGTTTTTTTGAACCCAAGCTCCAGTGGTTTTTGGTGAGGGCCACAGCCTTGTGAACTGTCCAATCAACGCTCTTTCTGCCAAGGGGAGAGCACATTTCACTGGGTTCTCAGGAGGGAGAGAAACTTATGGGATTTCATCCAATATTTTAATGAAGCGCATGACTTTCGCTGATTTCTTCTTAGGGTAGGTCGCAATCATCCTTTTGAACGCCTCGACTTCTGGCGACAACGGGGGAGGGTGAATCTCCAGGGAGGAACAACTAGCAGGGGCCATAAGCCCATACTGTGTCGGTCCAATATGAGCGCAACAGAGCCCTTGCCCCGGATTCACGCCAAGACAATTCGCGTGCATCTAATCTACCAGCAGCCTAAAATCATTGCACAGCTCCTGAAGCCCCCTTGATTCCTCAACATAACATTTATTATTGGCGCTCATTATAAACCTTTTTAAAACATAGTTAGTTAACAATGATATCATTCATGTATAAGAAAACATTCCATAGTCTTGCTCAACCTTTCTGAAAGCATATCAACATATTACAATAAGCACTTACGAATATACTAACCCAATATTTAAGCAACATATTCTAGTTTATCTCAATTCATAGCTCACATATATTTACTAATGAAATACTACCTTAATAACATGATAATGATTTTTATCATGATCTTTCATGTGCATTTGAGACTATGGAATTAATATAACTACTCATATTTTTATAGGATAAACCACACACAATATTCATTATACTTTTCTCACACACCAACTAAATGAAAATATGCTACTATTAACACAACCCATCATTTCAATCAATGCATAATAACATCTACACATGCAAAAGAACATCGACTATTAAAGCAACCATGATGAACATATATATATTAATAAAATTTTAAAACAATACATTAAAGAGAATGCTTATCTGATTGAATAGACCCATGCGACGAAAGGTTTGACTGCGACTTTCCTCCCAACCATTTAGCTCTCTGTCCAGTGTATATTTCTGTCACCGAGAGGCCACCCCCAAGTTGGAAATGAATCCACTAAGGTTAAATATCAAGACAATCCCTCACAAATTTTTACTTGAGTAATATGCTAGGTCACCAAACTCCTTTGGAGAATTACTCCATTATAATTTAAAGCACCCTAAAATTTGTAACATAATCTTTATCCACACTTTATCCTTAGCTGTTTCGATATCTATAACTAGAATGTCACCACAAATATTAGTTCCTATATTAATTTAGAAAAATGGCTTAGTTCGGCCCCTAATTGATAGGCAATTAATGACTTTACATTTATATTCATATAATACAAAAGTATTGAACCCAGGCTCTCCCACTTAGGGACGTCCCTTTCCCTTGGACATATAGTGTATAGTATTACACAATATAAAACATTATAATATGGAAATTGAACCCTACCTTTTTTAGTCATCCCTCGGATTTGTAATATTTATATATATCTAATATACAAACAGTAAAATATAACTAGTAGTCGTTCCCAAAGCATAAACGCACCACAAAATCACTTATCATAATGAAATGTTAAACAAAGAATAGAGATCGCTTACTCCTATAACAACAATCGGTTACCCACCTTCTAGAGATTGCATCCCAACATTGATGCGATGAACCGACGATACAAGACTTCTACTATGCAAGGATCACATGGCTTACAATCACCAATGGGATGAGCAGAGGATCTCATGGCTTACATGAGAAGAGGACGCTGCGATGAGTAGAGGGTTACAGGACTATTACAGTGATACATAGATCACATGACCCACAATAACCAATGCGTTGAGCAGAGGGTCGCATACACTTATACCCAATCTATCAAAATGCAGAATTCCCATACACTATATTAAGTCTATCAAACTTAGAGATAGTATAATAGTTATATATAGTACTCAAACTGAGATCCTTAGCTATTAAGCTAAGATAGAATACACATTGTAAGATATTATGCAGATATAATGTACATATAATGCAGATACACCTATTGAGCTGAGATCCTCAACGTTCAAGCTGAGATCGAATGCTCATTTTAAAGTATACTGTAAATATAATACAGATACAACTATTGAGCTTAGATCCTCACCGTTCAAGCTGAGAAAGAATGCTCATTGTAAATTATATTGTAGATATAATGCATATACAACTATTGAGCTGAGATCCTCAGCATTCAAGATGAGATCGATTGCTCATTGTAAATTATATTTTAGATATAATGCAGATACAACTATTGAGTTGAGATCCTCAACGTTCAAGTTGAGATCGAATACACACAGTGATGAAGAATCGCTATCCTATGACAGAGATAGAATTACTATCAGAAGATAAAAGATGTAATCGCTATTGTCTTCCAGAGAATGCTATTATATCTAGGACTCTGTTAAGAAAATGATATGGAAAAAATTTACAAAGATGTCAAGCGGTATGAAGAGAGGTCGTTCATCGGCTCTCCCTAAAATAGATTTCCGAGGAACAAAATCAAAATCTGAATAAAACATACATTTTGATGAGCCATGGGATCAGGCTCCCATTAGGCCGTCCCCTCCCATGTAGAATCACCAGACCAGTTCTAGAAATGCATACATTATAAAACATACATTTCGAAGAATAATGGGATCAGACTGCCATTGGGTCGTCCCCTCCCATGTAATATCATCACACCGAGTTCTATCGTGAGAAATGCAGAGATCGCTCACGCCCTTTCACAGAGTTACAAAATATTAAATGTAGACTCCATGATGGCCGCACCCGCCCCCATGGCTGCGATCTCCTATATATATACACAATAGACTCTGACTCAATCTTGAAGAGTCCGCTCAACCTATAACGGATACCCCTACCATTTGGAAGTCGATGCTCCGTAGAGATAGGATAGCTATGCCAAACAGTAGTTTTGAAGTTTTACCCTATGATCGCTCGGTTTCTTCTCTTAGAAGAGAGACCGAAAACATCCATGAGATCAGGCTCAAAAATATACTAAACGAGGACTGACGCCTTACACTAATGTGTAATGATCTCAACCTTCTTGACTTGCATGAGTTATATATATATATATATATATATATCTTTTAAAACAAGTATTTCTTCATGGCAAGTCCATTGATTTTGTTTTTATTTCTAAATTTCTTTTAGGCAAGGCCATAACTAAAACGTGCTTTTATTTGTATAATAATTCTTTTTTTTATAATTTATTACTAGAAAGAAGAAACACTTCTATTATATATATATATAATTAATGATATTTATATATATATATATAATTAATGATGCTCATATATATGATTAATGATATTTATATATATATTATATAAAAGTAAAACTGCTTTTACTTTAAATTAGTTTTTCAATAGAAAAATGTTCTAATTTATCTCTTTCTTAAGATCATTAAATTTTTAGGTACTTAATCATAATAAGACTTTAGGTGATCCCTCACTTGGGATCATCTAGTAGTAAATATTTTTACGCTTGAGGGTAGGTCTTAGGAGTTTACTTGTTATTTTGTAATAAGTAGTTACTTACCTTAATATTAAGATGACACTTAATATTTTTAGGAAACTCAAATAAACCATAATTTTTCTTCAAGTGCCTACTAGAACCAAGATGAAATTTGTCATCAATGTCTTGCATTTTCATGGCTTTCTAGCTAGCTAACCTCTCTCCCCTAGTGAATTCTTTGCCCCGTCGTTTAGTCATGTCAAAACTTTTAGTCTCCTAGGTCTATAATCAACCATTACAGCTTAGGAATTAAATATCAAAACTTACAAGCTTTTACTAGTCGGGCCTTGGCCTTGAGGTCCTCACTAGAAGCAAGTACATAGTTACATTTTCAGTTACACAAGAATAGGGAAAAATAGGGATGTTACAATTGACCCCAAGAATATTGGGTACTTCCTGGGACATGACCAACGGGTGGATTCTCCCCTTGTGGAGGTGGGTCCCAAGAATATTGGTTACTTCTTGGATCCCAACCATGCCATGGAAGTTGTCCTTGGGATTGAAAATAATTCCAAGGTAGATTGCCTCCTTGCAGAGGTTGTATTTAGAAAGATTGGTTACTTCCTAAAAAGTGTCCATTTCATTGTGGAACATGATGAATGGAGGGATCGACCCCTTGTGGAGGTAGGCCCCAATAAGATTGGTTACTTACTAGAACCTGACCATTCCATTGATTGTTTCCTTGGTTTTGATTGGCGTTCCAAGGTTGATTGCCTCCTTGTAGAGGTGGGCCTCAAGAAGATTGGTTAATTCCTGAAACCTTCCCATTCCATTGTGGAATGGGGTTGATAGGTGGATTTCCCCTAGGCATTGTGCTAGGATAATTCAGAGGATAACCCCCCGGGGAATTTCCACTAATATGTGGAGGATAACTCCAATTGGCATTAATGTTCTATGGCCCATTGCTTCCGCAAGGAATATTACCATTCCATGGTGAAGGGTTGCCCCTAGAAGAAGAACTTGGAAAAGTATTTGGTATATTACCAACAGTATTTTTGTTTAGTCCTTGTGTGTTTTGACCTTGATTAGCCGAACCATATGGAAAACCCATCTTTGGTAAGGAACACCCACCAATAGGGATCCCTACAGATGAAGTGGATTTACTTCCTGGATTGGAACCTAAAATTGTACCAACTGGCACTAAAGTGATAGTTGAACTTGTGCTAATAATATGTATACTAACTATTGGGATTGATATAGAGGCCAAAGTGGAAGTATTGCTACCTCCCACAACCGTTTGAGTTTGCGTTGATGTAGTCCCTTCTGCTCCTTATGAATCCATAGGGTCAAGTGTTGAATTTTGCATGTTATTCAAATAACTGAAAAGATGATTGATATAATCCAATGAATCATTGATGTGAAGTATAATTGGGTCAGAAGGACCTATAAAGGGTGGGTTTACATGAGTAGTTGTGTCATTCTCTAATGTTTTAATTTCAAATGGAGCAAGATCATCAACTATTTCTGTGTTTTGTTCGTTATGTAATGGTGAAATTTTAGTGTTTGTTTGATGTTGTTCTTCTCTATCATTGTTAATTGAATCTAGAAGTTGTTCATTTTCCAAGTCACTAGGGTGTATTTTTTGAATCTGTCTCCACAATTTAGCAGGGCCTTCAAATTTTGGTGACTCGCCTCACTGTTGCCATGATTGGCAGATCGAGAGAGTAGCCCCTTTGAATATTTTGATATAAGGATTTGTTTAAAGTGGTATACTTAATAAAAAAATCCCAAAGGAAATCTAGACTCAACAAAAAACAAAGTGTCCACATAGTAAAAAATGTCCTATGAATCCAAGTAGGAAATTTACTTTCCCAAAGAACTGAAGATCAGTGAAAAGATGGATTAGATGGCCTTCCAAAACTAGTAGCTCATGAGGGATTCAAGCCTCAAAAAATTACTAATAGCGAAGGTATGGGAAACACTTACAATAAAATTTAATCACCAAAGGTGCAAGTATTGATTCTTGATCAATCACCCTCCCAAGGAGTAAAATATTCAAAGTCTGTCTCAGGTACTGCAATTGTTCCCCATTCGCAATAGTCCATGAGATATCCCAGGAACAATAACTAAGGTTACCACTTCACAATCGAGGGTCGGGCGGAACAATTGTAAGTTTGTGACAACTCTCATAACTAGGTGCTCTAGAAAGTGATGTCACCCTGAGGACTTTTCACTTACATGGAATTTCGTGATGATATCATATCCCACTAAATAAGCACGAGGGAGGGTACCTCCCTTCTTATCCAGATTGACCTCGTGCTTGATGCATGTTTTGGATGCATTTTCCTGACAAGCATTCTTTGTTACAAATGGATTTAATCACTCTATAATCAATGCTGGTTTCAAAATCTTGTGGCCTAAGAGTGTTAAATCTCCAATCCTAATCCAGGGCCTTAGCCTAACCTTGCTGGTGATATGAAAATCAAATCTTGGTTAGTTTTAGATTAAGCACCAATTTTAGAGGTGTAATCACTTAGGTTTTCCTTTGGATGTGGGTGGAAATATTGAGGCAACCTTTTCAACCAGCTTTGAGTTGGATTCTATCCCTTCCAACCAAAGAGGTCTCTCTTAATAATCTGTTGACTAATGATAGATAAAAAATGCTCAATAACTGACAAGAGAGGCTAGATCTGTAAATAAAGATAGTTTTTTTTTAAATATTTGTGCTAATACATTCATAGAAGGACCATTGTGCATGGATTCAAAATAATGGAGATTGTTTTAACTTTTGGAGACCAGCATAAAGTTTTTCATAGAGGCAAGGTAGGTGTCATTCCCTAGACAATTTTATAGTTGCAGGGTGGAAATAGAATGAAGAAAAAAATCCATTAATATTGAGCATCAAACAATGATGATTTCAACATTAATTTTGGAAGAAAAAGTATTAATATCTAAGTCTGATGAACCAAAGCATAAAACTATGAATTCTGATCCATATACTCTCACTCAAATATGAAGAAAGATAACAAAATGAAATGTAAACAAGGAAAAAGAAACATTCACATTAAGGGGATTTTATAGACTGCAAAATGACAACTCATGAATCTCTACTTTTTCTTCAATACTTTGGCTCCAAAAATCTTTATTAACCTCATAAAAAATGATATTACATTCATAGTGGTTTTCTCTCTCGGGTCTCAACCCTTTACAAGTCCATTTCATGAACATATATAGCATACTATTAAATCATGGGCTAAAAGACTCGAATCTTCCATAAATTACCAAAAATAGTAATTAGTTATAAAACCTAATGACACGTGTGGATTAACTCCTAACTTCTAGGATATAGTTACAAAATATAATGACAAGTGTAGACCCATTTCCTATATTTTAATTTTCTTTTATTGACTAATCACTTCTTTTCTATTTGGGGGTTAGAGAGCATATGTGGTATATGCCTGCCTGATCTTTATCATCCCAATTGATTTGATACTGATCCAATCCAATAGAAGTGCCAAAATTCAAGGAATTGCTTGATTTGAGCAAAACTGGAAACTCTTGCAGCGACCTATGTCTATTTTTCTATCTCAGTGCTACAAAATTATCATCTTCAGAACTTCAGTAGTGTTTTCCCCCATTTCTGTACTGCAGGCGCTGCAAAAGTCAAGCTTCAGAACTTTGGTAACACTTTCTATGTTTTTGTACTACAAGCACTGTAAAAGTTTTGAAAACTGCGTTCTTGTTTGATAACCATATTCAACATTTTTTAAACCTTCTCCAAGTGTCCAAAAATGAATTTTAAGTGTGCTTAGGTCTGATATCATCAAGCCTTGATGTTCAAACTGTATTGATCATTTCCAACTATATAATATATGAAACTCTAATGGTGGAAGTGCATGTAGAGTTTTTGATTTCTTACACTTCCTACTATTATACCTCAAATTGTCACACTATGTACCATTGAGAGTCTTCATGTCATATCACCATGAGAAACATGATGTTTATGCCTCCTAAAGGTGTCAGGACCCTTTTTCATCATGTTGGTCCCTTCCCTAGTCACACTTGGAAGCAAATACAACAACTTAGGGGTCGAAAAACACTTCACCTAACCCACTTATAGGCCTCCTAGAGATATTTTCGCACCCTGCATGCCTATGGGGCACGGAAATTCCTTATTTTCGCGTTTTGCATGCCTATGGGGGTGCAAAAATTGCAACATTTTTGCATTTTGCTCAGTTATGGAGGTGTGAAAATCCCTGAATAGCCATTATCCTTGGTCTTTGGATCTTGGATTTCGAGGAGATTTTCATGGGATGAGGTACACCTTCTAATCCTCTCTCACATTCCCTCCTTGGCATGTTTCAGATTCTTGATACACATATTCCTCACTTAGATCCATAATATGCTCTTAGTGCTTGGTCTCCCAAATCCTACTTAAAGAGAGCCATCCATGAGCTATGGGGGGGTGATCTTGGAAGCACTAAACTTATGATCCTATGAGTCTTGCAAGGGTGATGTTGGAGAGCTTCCACTTTGGATATCAAGGTACAACATTGTAATCAGCTTCTTTGGCTTTCTTAATGATAACTTGGCCCATTCTCCCATGTCTTGTCTCTTGTTATATTGATGCATGATATGTTGTCTATTATATCTAGATTAATACATATACTTTCTTGGAAGTTTTGGTCCTTTGTCTTGTTTAACAGGTTCAAGCCTTGAAGATCAAGCTTGGAGCTGGAGCTAGGACAACCTATAGGTTGGAGGTAAGTTTTACTTCTTCATTTCTTCTTCCATGTTCAATAGCTTACGCATTGTGCTCGATCTAGGAGAATAGATCACCATTTGTTTTGTTTTTGTCGTGGATTAAGTGTCTAGGGGCTTAGTTATGTCCATGAGAGAGTCTACCTATCCGTAGGAAGAATTCTCTACCACAGAAATTGGCGACCATACTGGGGACATGTTCCCTAGTTTCACCTTTGATTGCTTGTTTGGATCATTAAAACCTCTTTTAAGTGTTGTTTTCCATCAACTTAGATCCTCTTTAGTCATCATTGAGGACTATCCTGAACCTAGCACTTCACCCCTGCTCGGATCTAGGCATTAATATTCATTTTTTACACCTACAGGGAAATTTCGCTTCCCCAAAACACCTTACAGAGCAAAAATTCCATATTTTTGTGCCCCTATAGTGTCCAAGAGAACGAAAATTTGGAAATTTTCGTTACCCCATAGTGTTCCAGGGCGCGAAAATCTCACATTTTCGCTCTGTGTTGGTCTGTATAGGGGCAAAAATCCTTTGTTTTTGGTTTTTGGGATCTTTTTGTTGGGGTTTTCCTTTGTCTATTGGTTCAAGGTTATTTGCTGACCTCTTGCTGTCTGTTAGGAGCTATAAGTGCTCTTGCATCCACAGTTTGAGTGCATGGTTATTTGCATTTTTAGGAATTTTTTGCACTAGATTTGATTAAAATAAACATATTAAGGTATCCTACAGTCGTTTTGACCCATATTAAGGTTTTAAGATAATTTTTGGTTTGGTGTGGTTGGCTTGTTTTAAAAGACTTGAAAAGTGTGGGATATCCATGTCTCTTTGAGCCTCTTTTCCTTGGGTTGTACATCTTGTTTCCCTTACATGTTGAGCTATTTAATGATTGTTAGAAAAGATTGATTCTTTGTGTCCACTTTAGTTCAAAGAAAAGCTTTATTTTGTCCCTCTTTTGGTAGATTCATAAATTGGAAAGCATAAACATTCTTCTTGCTTTATTTGATCATTTGACATTCTTGGTCTTACACTCATAAGAAGAAGAAAAGATTGTTTCAGATTTGTGTGCATTTGAGTTAGACAAGATTATTGAGTGTTTTTCTTTGTCTTGAATTTGATTGGAAACGTTTGTGGAATCTCTCTTTCCATAGCTTAGATGTGTCTTTTTCGAGTGTAAAGAGATAGGAAACAGATTATAATTATTGCATTTGGTGTTCGTAAAAAGATCTCTTTTATCACTTCGGATTAGTTTTGGGCATATATTTTACTTCTTTCTATCATTTTGAAAAGAGTTAAACTACATTTGCATAGGGTTGTGCATTTGTGAAGAAAACATATCTCTCTCTCTTTCTTAAGTAGGACTTCATAGAAGTGAAGACTTGAATTTTCATATAGATCAGATTTGCATCTTGTTTAAATTCTAAGTCTTCACCTCATGGATTCACATAACCATACAAGATAAAATCAAGTGCTAGTTTAAGTTAAAAGTTTTTAGCAATTTGTGTGTTAGGTTAGAGACGTGTTCCGACATCTTTAAGCATGGTAGCTGTTGTTATTTGTCTGCACTACATCCCGGGGGCTTGTAGTTCTTCCATGTACCAACTGGTAAACCGAAGTCTCATTCACGTACCCTTGGGTATATCGAAAGGAACTTCACGTACTCGGTAGTATATTGGAAGGATCCTGTCATACGATTGTGCATTAGACAGTAGCACTACGGATTGGCACTCCCACGTACCTTGAGTATATTGGGAGACCCCATTAGGATTCCTGGAATCATCCGAGCAAACCTTTTGACCGTTGTGTTGTCACAATACAACGAGAACAACACTCGGGGATATTACTACGCACGTACTATTAGGTAGTCAGGTTATATGGCCAAGGGTATGGTCCCAATCCTTTTTGGTTAGTGCTCTGAAAAATTGGGCCGAGTATAAGTGTTGGATCCTACAGTATATCACGAGTTGTGACAGCTTGACACACCCGTGAGGATCCAACTTTTACATCCCTCCTATTCACAAGTTTTCCTGTTGCTTTTAGTTTGAGTAGCATTTCTTGTGCATGATAATTAGAAAGAATTACAGAGTTTAGATATGGAAACCTCTTCTGGGACTACCAATCAAGAGGCCTCTTTTCAGGGGGTACCTTTTGTCTTTCCTCTAGTTGGATATATTGGTCCTCCCTTTATTGCCACTTTAAATATTCCTATATTAACCATAGGACTACCGATATGGTTATTCAATCCAGTGATTCCGGCTGTACCCAATGTTTCAAATGTTAACTCTCCACCATGAGAGGGTCAATCCAAAAGTGATCCTTCCCCTTCTTCATCGGATGCATATTCTTCCATTTATTCTTCCTCTCCTGATCAAAGCAGTAGTGTTAGTAATTAGGAGGATAAGAAGAAGAAGAAAAGGAATATAAAGAAGAAGAAGGATAAGAAAGAGACCAAGCATCAACCATATGCCTCCAATGGAACTCATTCTATTCGAACACCTCGTAGACCCAAGTTCCCTTGCAATCTTTGCAAGGGTAATCACCTTCTCAAGGATTGTCCTGGTCTTTCCAAGGTATTAGAAGAGTGGTCTAAAGCCTCCAAAATATGCTCATAAAAAAATGAAACAGGACCCTGCAAGCATAGTTTACTTTCAGTTTCAATCTTGTGTAAAAATGAAACCCAACCTTGAGCATAGTTTCTATTCCATTTTAAGCTCGTTAAAAAATGAAATGGGATCCTTCGAGCATAGTTTTATCCTGTTTTAAGCTCGTTAAAAAATGAAATAGGCTACTTCAAGCATAGTCTTACTCCATTTTAAGTTCATTAAAAAATGAAACATACCATTCACAAGCATAGTTTACCTTTGGTTTCGAGCTTGTGTAAAAATGAAACCATTCCCAAGAACAATTTACCTTTGGTTTCAAGCTTGCGTAAAAAATAAAACCAACTTCATGAGCATAGTTCCCTTTCTATGTCAAGCTCGTTAAAAAATGAAATAGATTCCTTTCCCATTGAGTTGAGTCACCCACTGGATTTAGGAATTGAACCTTCATTTCATCTACCTGTGTCACTTGATCCTCATTCTTCCTACCCCTCTACAATATAATTGGGTGAAGAAGAAGAGTAAGCAGACGAAAAGAATCTTGGGGGGCATGTCTCCAGTCTCTGGACATCATACTGGAGTTAAGTTGCTAGCTTTTGCTGATAAAGTTGGGGGCACACTTTCCAACCTATGGACATCATGTTGGGAAGTAACCCATCAATAGACCTCATTCTGAGCATAGTTTAGTTTCAACTTCAAGCTCGCTAAAAAATGAAACCATCATCCGAGCATAGTTCATTCTCTGTTGCAAGCTCGTTAAAAAATGAAGAAGATACCATGAGCATTCTTCTAACCTTTCTTCGAGCTCATTAAAAACAATAAGAGGTGTCGAGCTTACTTTTCACTTTTTCATGCTCTAGTTAAAAATATGAAAAGTGGTTTGAGCTTACTTTTTCCTTTTTCGTGCTCTGGATCCAAACATGAAAATTATTCTGAGTGCTTTTGATACCATTTTCGTGATCGTTAAAAAATGAGTAAAAATGCATGTCTAACAAGTATAGGTTTATCACTTTATTCGGCCTTGCTAGACTATTTACGGAAAATGAAATGTGCGGAGTTTACTTTTTCTTTGTTGTACTCAGTCACCAACCATTGCAAAGTTGTACATGGAGTCCTCTTTAAGCTCTTTTCAGACTCCTAAAATAGGAAAAGATTGCCAAGTGAACTTGTTTATTTTACACTCCTAAAAAGGATATGAAAGGACGTCTATCTGGTGGTAGTTTATTCATTTTTTCAATCTATTTAGACTATTTACGAAAAAGGCCTTTTTGGAGTCTTCTTTACATTATTTCAGACTCTCTAAACATGAAAAATCATTGAGTTTCCCTTCCTTGGACTTGTAAAATGAAACATCGAAGGACCCCTTTGGGACCGAACCTCTCCTTTCTCAGGTTAATAAAACATGTGAGATTGGACTCATCCAAAGGATGAGCTGTACTGAGCATCTGTTAGCCTCCTCAAGCTCGTTAAAAAAAAAGAGGTACTCATCAAGCATGATGGGGCTTGGGGAGAAATAAGATAAGTTTGTTTTAGAAATCTTCATGGCAGCTTGTGTCGCCCTTGAACATGGAACCTATTTATGTCTCGTTATACAGTTGGGTAATCTGCTTGTCTCTGAGTCATGCCAATTCTATGAGTTGTCCTACTCCTTCAAGTCACCTGAAGAATGCATCAGTCATCATTGCATCATGTCTTGGTTCCTGCATCGTCGAGTCAATGCTGCCAAGTCATTGTTGTCATGCCATTCCATGTTCAATGGAAGTTTACCTTAGTCAACCTCTACAATATTATCATCCTTTGCATCCTTGTGTCAATCCATACTCATCTATTTCATTACTTCACATCAATTTCATATGTCGATTTTGTGTTGTTGATGTGGGATTCATCATGGCCCTCCTTCGATGAATCTAGTCTTGTCGACTTCAACTCATTATCCAGGAATTAGGCTTAGAAACCAACCTTAGTACCTTGGTACCTGCATGCCTCAATGGTAGGCTACCTCATATTCGACAGTAGGTTTTCATCATTGACCTCTGATCGAATGATCTCATGGATGTTCGACGTCAACTCATCTATTCACATTTCGTCGAGATGTACTATGATACCTTGGAGTCATTGTTATCATTGGTGATTTCCCTCGCACTTGTTAACAGTTCACATCATTGAACGGTAATCAAGTGATTTCTACAATGTTCAACTTCAACACCTTGTAATCACATGGTTAGATTCGTATCGATTTGGGATCGGGTCGAAGACCCTGGATGGTTCTGAAGTCTATTTAGCACATCTAGGTTGCGATGGTGATTTTTTGAGTAGGTTCCCATATGGACATTATGTTTGTGACATTATTGATGTATTGTCACACAGATCCACTCTTGTATTGGTCATGGCTGTGTCATTGTCTTATCATGGATCTACGCTTGTATTCTAGTAGCCATGATTTGTCTTCAGTCATTGTTGAGTTAGTACTATCATAGATCTGCAATGTATTGGTCGACAACCATGCTTTGAGTCATTTTTTCCGAGCATGGGTATGCCCGCCTCGGGATCGTTAGACATATTGTTGATATTTTCTTGCAACTCTTCTCCAGTTCTCCTTTAGATATCCTTGCAAAATTATTATTGCTAAAGTGTTTTGGCCATCAGATTCCTTCTGACCTCACACTTTAGGGGGCATCTGTTATACCTCAAATTGTCACATTATGTACCATTGAGAGTGTTCATGTCATATCACCATGAGAAACATGATGTTTATGCCTCCTAAAGGTTTTAGGACCCATTTTCATCATGTTGGTCCCTTCCCTAGTCACACTTGGAATCAAATCCAACAACTTAGGGGTCAAAAACCACTTCACCTAACCCACCTATAGGCCTCCTAGAGATATTTTCGCACCCTGCATGCCAATGGGGGTGCGAAAATTCCTTATTTTCGCGTTTTTCATGCCTATGGGGGCTCGTAAATTACAACATTTTTGCATTTTTCTTAGTTATGGGGGTGTGCAAATACATGAATAGTCATTATCGTTGGACTTTGGATCTTGGATTTCAAGGATATTTTCATGGGATGAGGCACCCCTTCGAATCCTCTCTCACATTCCCTCCTTGGCATGTTTTAGATGCTTGATCCACATCTTCCTCAGTTAGATCCATAATCTCCTCTTAGTGGTTGGCCTCCCAAATCCTACTTAAAGAGAGCCATCCATGAGCTATGGGGGGGTGATCTTGGAAGCACTAAACTTATGATCCTATGCGTCTTGCAAGGGTGATGTTGGAGAGCTTGGAAGGAGGTGCTGCTACTTTGGACATCAAGGTATAACATTGTAATCAGCTTCTTTGGCTTTCTTAATGATAACTTTGCCTATTGTCCCATGTATTGTCTCTTGTTATATTGATGCATGATATGTTGTAGATTATATCTAGATTAATACATATACTTTCTTGGAAGTTTTGGTCCTTTGTCTTGTTTAACAGGTTCACGCCTTGAAGATGTAGCTTGGAGCTAGAGCTAGGACAACCTACAGATTGGAGGTAAGTTTTACTTCTTCATTTCTTCTTCCATGTTCAATAGCTTACCTATTGTGATATATCTAGGATAATAGATCACCATTTGTTTTGTTTCTGTCATGGATTAAGTGTCTAGGGGCTTAGTTATGTCCATGAGAGAGTCTACCTATTCGTAGGAAGAATTCTCTACCACACCTATGTACATGGATGTTATTTATAGAAAAAAATTCAAACCAAATTAGATGAAGCTTACTTAGTGTCTGCTTCAGCAAGAATCCCTAAGTTCCATGCAACAATCTCATTCCTGATCAATTGTACCTCTTTTTTCAATGTTCTATTTTTTGCCTCAAGAGACCTGTTTTGCTTGTATAAATTTTGGACTTATCTATGCAGAGGCATTTTTTTCCTTAGCATTTATTTAGATTTCATCACAGCTTCTTCATATATATCTAAACTTTTGGCCACGTCTACCCTTTGTTTTCTGTCTTCTTCCTTTAACTGAACAATCATTATTTATGCTTCCTTCAACTGTATTTTTAATATTTTGGTTTCTGGATCATCATCTTGTGTCTATGTATGTGGTTAGAATTTAGGAGTTTTTTTACTCTACCATTGAATAGGATTTTCAAGTGGAGTTTCCAATGCTTCTTCTTCCATATGAAGTGACCTCTTTGTTGTTGACCTAGTCCGAGGTCTGTTAGTTTCCATTCTTGCACTAGAAAATTCCAACTTCCTTCTTTTCATTTTCTTTTTACCCCTATGAATTTCAAGACTTTCCTCAATGTCTATGATAGTCTTGTGACTTTGATCCATGGTCATCTTACCTTTTTTTTGCTCCTCACTCTTCTCTTTTTCTCTATCATGCTCTCTGCTTGACACTTTGGGGGTCATTTTTCCCCTTGAACTTGGAGTGCTTTTTCTTGCTAAAGGAGTACCAATTATCTTAGGATCATAGCCAGCTAAGAAGAGGAAGTTTTTCCAATATCGGTTCATCTTCTTGAGCTCTTCAAGTACCAAAAATTTAATCAAGCCAAAATGGAAAATATAATTCTCTACTTTTTTAGGTTTTGACTGTGCCTTGTCTTACATTTTTCCTAAACTTCTATATAGGTAAAAGGGATATCTAAGGAATTTTTACCAGTAAAATGAAGCAATAGTTTAAAATGGAACTGGTAAACAATATCATATCTTCCTTCACATGTGAAAATTTTTATGGTAACATATAAAAAAAATTCATGCTACTTAGAAAGCCAAGCTTTGGGTACCCCATGTGTCAAGTTAACTCCTTTATGGTTTTCATTTAGGAATTCATTACAATTTTCTAATTGGGACTTCATAACCTTAAACCATTGTTCTCCATGGCGAGTTATCTTCGTTGAAACAACAATGGAGTTTGTCGACACCTCGAATCCCAGAGGTCCTACCTTAGTCTTCTTTCCATCAAAATTAAGTACAAAGTCTTTGGATATTTGCTTGTGATACCCTTGTAGCTTCTTGCAAAACCTGAGACAATTAACAAGCTGGAAAATTGATCTGATGTCAAGGTTATAATCTAGTAGCTCTGTATTTTGGGGCTGAAAACAAACCACAACTCCTCCCTTTTTACGCTTTTTCTGTGCTGGCTCGAGATCCATGTCATTTCATGTGTTACACATCTATCAACTTAGACACCTACAATAGTTTCGAAGACCTCTAGGGTATGGATGACATGAGGGAAAACTTGACTCAACAAAATCTTGGTGTATTTCATGGTATGTAAAACCAACTTAAGTGACCCAAATAACGAAGTTATAAGTTATAAATGAATTGTAGGACATGCCATTTAGATGAATTAAAGGATTTTAAAACCATAATTAAAACTCTGACACTTCTGTAGTGCCCGTAGTTCAGATTTGAATATTTGCTCTACAAAGGTTTAGGAAATTCGGTAGCGCACCTAGTTTAAAAGTGGTCGTTGACACTACAGAAGGTGGACAACTATAATTAAATGAAAACGAATGAAAAAGTATGGATGGGAAAATTTTGGATTAGACTCAATACAATATTACTAACATTGGAACACCAGACTACACCCACTTTTGTCATGATCACGACCCTTTCAGCTTGGCTCAACATTATAGAACTTGTCAAATACATGATTTTACCTTTGAAAACTTTGACCTAGGAGCATCCAAACATGAACAAAAGACTTGGAAAGGATGAGAGTAGACTGATCCTACCCCGAGAATTTATAAGTGCTAACAAAAGGTACTTTGCTTAGTTTCAGGAATGGCAATGAAACTAGTGGTGTGTGTTAGAAAAACAGGATCGCAAAGCAATACCAATAAACATAAATGCAAATATAATCACACATACACATTACAAGAGAGACACAGATATATCGTGGTTCACCCAACATGGGCTACGTCCAAACTGAAGTTGCCGGTCCTTATTATTATACCGTCTAGCAAAGTGAAGGGATACAACCTGAAGCACAACCGCTGCACTTCCTCTTCACTGTCTCACAGTCTCTCTTAACAATCTCAGAGATCTTTACAATGCATAAAAACTAATACCTCAACCCTAGCCATATTACAATGTCTTTCTTTTATAGGGAAAACACAATGGAAAAATACCACGGGATACCCAAAACCATGGGCCCGTAAACAGCTCGTGAAAACAACCCCAAATTTTTTTCTCGGGACTTCTACCCCCAAACCCCCGTTCGTGGGGGCTCCGCCCTCGAACCCCAAAACATGCAGAATGAGTGTACAGTCCTTCGGGGTGCACGGCTGAGACAATATCATCTATGAGATTGGAAGATCTGGCTCCACAACCAATAATCTCCCACTTGGAGATTGATCACAGCAACTCCATCGCTGCTGCACTTGCTGGACTTGGACTTGGAAAATTTCTCCTCTTCACCTTCATGCTAGAACGCCAACTAAAATCGAGAAAGAACTCAATTTCTCTCTGGTCACTACCTTTGTGAACATGTCTGTAGGATTCTGGCTAGTATGTATCTTTTCCAGCTTCAACAGTTCATCTTCCAGAACAGAGCGTATGAAATGGTACTTGAGCTATATATGTTTAGTCCTAGAATGGAATGCTGAGTTCTTTGCAAGATGAATGGCACTCTGGCTGTCACTATACAACCTGCTATCCTTCTGCTTCTTACCCATTTCCTCCATAAACCTATGCAACCAAATCATCTCTTTACTAGCCTCTGCAATAGAAACATACTCTGCTTTCGTTGCTGAAAGTGCAACAACCTTCTATAGTTTTGAAATCCAGCTTATTGTTGTTCCACCTATAGTAAACACATACCCTGTGGTGCTCCTCTTGCTATCCTTGTCACCTGCCATATCTGCATCAACATATCCCTGTAGAACAGTGTATGAACCTCCAAAACATAATGCTTGAGTGGTAGTACCTCTCAAATATCTGAGAATCCACTGTACTGCCTTCCAATGTTCTTTACCTGGATTGTTCATATATCTGCTCACAACTCCCACTGCATGTGCAATATCTGGTCTTGTGCACACCATGGCATACATCAAGCTTCCAACGGTTGATTGATAGGGAATCTTGGACATGTATTCTGTCTCTTCTTGTGTCTTGGGACACATTTCCTTACTTAGACTGAAATGGCTGGCCAAAGGTGTACTAACTGTTTTGCATTCTATATTCTGAACCTCTCCAACACCTTTTGTATGTACTCACCCTGAGACAATGTCAATTTCCGATTTTTCCTGTCTCTTGTTATTATCACACCAAGGATTTGCTTTGCAACACCCAAATCCTTCATCGCAAATGAATTAGCTAACTTCCTTTTGAGCATATTTATATCATGTATGTTAGACCCTGCAACAAGCATGTCATCCACATACAATAACAAGATAATATAAATTCCATTATCTAGCCTCTTGAAATAAACACAGTGGTCAGAATGACATCTACTATAACCTTGTTCTGTCATAAACCTGTCAAATTTTAAATACCACTGCCTTGGAGCTTACTTCAAGCCATACAAGCTCTTTTTCAACCTGCATACCAAGTTCTCCTTACCTTTGACCTCATACCCTTGTGGTTGCTGCATATATATCTCTTCCTCCAAATCCCCATGGAGAAAGGCTGTTTTTACATCTAACTGTTCAAGATGCAAATCTTCTACTGCCACTAGGCTTAAGATAGTCCTAATTGAAGTCATCTTAACATAGGGAGAAAATATTTCATCAAAATCTATACCTTTATTCTGTGCAAACACCTTTACAACAAGTCTGGCCTTATACCGCTTCTTACCTCCTTCTTCTTCCTTCAACTTGTAAATCCATTTGTTCTGCAATTCTCTTTTACCAGTAGGAAACTGAACCAAATCCCAAGTCTGGTTTCCTACCAATGATTCCATCTCCTAATTCATGCCTTTCTCCCACTTCTTTCTAGTTTCTACCTGCATTGCTTCTTCATAACATTCTGTTTCACCAGCATCAGTCATCAATAAATAATGCATCGAAGGAGAGTATCGTTCAGGGAGTCTACTTACCCTGGTAGATATTCTTACACTTGCAGGAGTTTCAGGTACTTGTTGCTATTCTTGATTTTCTGGCACCTTTGGAACTTCATTTTCTTCAATTTCATCAAGTACTGTATACTCTGTGTTTTTCTTTTCCTGTTTCTTTCCCTGCAACTGATCTTTATACATGACCTTTTCATTGAATATGACATCTCTACTTCTAAGGATTTTGTGATTTTCATAATCCCATAAACGATAACCAAAATCATCAATCCCATATCCAATAAAGGTGCATTTCTTGGATTTAGCTTCAAGCTTTGTTCTATTTTCTTTATCAATATGGACAAATGCTTCACAACCAAGCGTTCTCAGAAATGAGTAGTTTACCTTTCTACCTATCCATGCCTCCTCTTGAATACCACCATACAAAGCACTTGAAGGTCCTCTGTTTATTAAATAAGAAACATTATTTACAGCATCCGCCCAAAACCGTAAAGGCAACCTTGCATGTAGTCTCATACACCTTGCACACTCCATGATCGTTTTGTTCATCCTCTCTGACACACCATTTTCTTGTGGTGTTCCTGGGACTGTCTTATCTCTACGAATCCCATGGTATGAATAGTAACTATCAAACTCCTTGCCGCAATACTCACCTCCATTATCAGATCTGAGACACTTCAACCTTTTTCCTGTCTCATTCTCAACCAAAGCTTTCCACTTCTTAAAAGTAGCAAACACATCAGATTTCTGTCTAATGCAATAAACCCAAGTTTTCATAGTTGCATCATCAATAAATGTAACATAATAACGAGAGCCACCAAGAGATTGTACCTGAGCTAGTCCCCATACATATGTATGCACAAGCTCTAACTTTTCATTCTTCTTCTATTTCCCAACCCTGAGAAATCTGACTCTCTTCTATTTCCATAAACACAGTTCTCACAGAATTCCAAACTTACCTGCTTCAAATCTGGCAGCAACTTCCTTGAGTGGAGAATTTGCATCCCCTTCTCACTCATGTGGCCAAGCCTACGATGCCACAATGCTGTATCTCTTCCCGTGGAGGCTAAAGAGATAGAATAGTCAGTATTATGAGGACATAAATACAACGTACATACCCTATCTCCTTTTGCTATCACCATTGATCATTTAGTGATCTTTTCTCCAAATGTAGATAGACAGCCACCATCTCCCAACTGCCCTGTTGAGATCAGATTTTTTTTCATAGTAGGAATATGCCTAACATCTTTCAACAGCCAATCAGTTCCATTCTTAAATTTTATCCATACCTTACCCATTCCAACAATTTTACATGGTTCATCATCACCCAATAAAACATGTCCAAAATCACCTGGAACATAATCATGAAAATATATCCTATGGGGTGTAGCATGACATGAAGCCCCTGAATCTACTACCCAATAATCAGTAGTATTATCTAATGCAAGAATCAAAGCATCTTGTAACACATCACCTGCTACATTTGCTTCCTGGGTAGTTTCCTGCTATCCCTCTCCTTTCTTCTTTAGAGATCTGCAGTCTTTATTTAGATGTCCTTTCTTTCCACAGTTCCAACACTCTATTTTTCCTAGTCTGGACTTGTATCTTCCCGTTTTAGACTTGCCACGATTACCTTGGTTCTTTCCTCTCTCATTTTGTCTTCCCCTGCTCTCCATTGTCAATGCATTACCTGATCTCTCACCTGTGTTTTTTCTTCGCATTTCCTCGCTAAGAATAACACCAATAATATCATCAAATTTCAATGTGTTTGAACCAGAGACAGAGTTACTTACAGCCATGACCAAGCTATTCCATCTTTCTAGCAATGAACACAAGATTAGAGGAGCCCTAACCTCATCATCAAAGTTAACACTTATGGAACTTAGTTGATTTGTAACCGTATTAAACTCATTTAAATGATCAGTAACAGATCCACCTTCAGACATCTTCATATTAAATAAATGCTTCATTAGAAATACCTTGTTGGAGGCCGAGGGTTTTTCATACAGCTTACGTAGTGCACTCATCAAACCCTCTATTGTCGTTTCTTTTGAGGTATTGAAATCCACCGACGAAGCCAGGGACAGTTGTATTGTTCCCAGTGCCTTTCTGTCAAGAACCTCCCATTCTTCATCCTTCATAGCCGCCGGCTGCTTTGCTCTTCCTCCCAATGGTAGGAATAGATCCTTCTGGTACAGATAGTCCTCCATTTGCATCTTCCATAATTGGAAGTTTTGGCTGTTAAACTTCTCGACCTTAAAATTTTCTTCTTCTGCCATTGCTCCCACTCGAACCAGAAACCCTAGCTTCCTGCGGGTTTATCTGCCAAATAGACCTTCTGCTCTGATACCGATTGTTAGAAAAACAGGATCGCAGAGCAATAACAATAAACAAAAATGCAAATATAATCACACATACACATTACAAGAGAGACACAGATATATCGTGGTTCACCCAACTTGGGCTACATCCACACTGAAGTTGCCAGTCCTTATTATTATACCGTCCAACAAAGTGAAGGGATACAACCTGTAGCACAATCGCTGCACTTACTCTTCATTGTCTCACAGTCTCTCTTCATGATCTCAGATATCTTTACAATGCATAAAACCTAATACCTCAACCCTAGCCATATTACAATGTCTTTCTTTTATAGGGAAAATACAATGGAAAAATACCACGGGATACCCAAAACCATGGGCCCATAAACAGCTAGAGAAAACAGCCCCAAAACGTTTTCTCGGGGGCGCTGCCCCCGAACCACCATTCATGGGGGCTCCGGCCCCAAACCTCGAAAAATGTAGAATGAGTGTATAGTCCTCCGGGGTGCACGACTAAGACAATATCATCTATGAGACTGGAAGATCTGGCTCCATAACCAACAGTGTGTAGACTTGAATTATTGAACCAAACAATGCACACATGGTCAATACTCTTTACTTGAATTCAATGAACTGTCTAAGATATATAATAGTAGTAGGTTCTTTGTATGTCTTTCAAACATGCAAGTTGCAAAACAGAATCACTTCTAGACATTTGAAAAATAAATTTTCTAAAGAAGCAATGCTTTATTGCCACACTTAACTTCTTATTTTCAAATAAGTTTCCAATTTTTATCAAGGGTTCAAGAGGTTGGATTCAAACAAAATATGTGTTCAATTTGCTTCAAATATCACTAATTGGAAATGGAAAATGTTTCAACGTTCAATGTTTTTCCTATATCTAAGAAGTCTCTCAAACGAGTGTTTAAATCTAGGATTATGATTCATTTTTGGTTTACAAATTGCACAAAGTTATTTCCAAATGTCTGAATAATTTTACAAATCAAGTAAGGTTATTCAATGTTTTTGAAAAGGTGATGCAAAATTTTGGTATATTTTTGAGGTTTTGGAACAGTTCTTCTCTTAATTATGGTTAAATATTAATTTCAAGAATCTTTTTAAAGCAAACAATTACCTCAAACAAAATGAATCCAAGTCTTTACACGGGGGATCTCTATTTATCGTTTGAATGGCTACCTAAAAGTGTAAGCAAAGAGTATACACAGATCCCTTTGAAGTACTATGAATTAAACATTTACACTTGAGATCAACTTTATCATTTGTAGGGCCGCCTAAAGATGCTAGCGAAGAGGGTACTCGTAGCTTGATAATTATACTCAAAAATAAAATCTACTATTACAAATTGATATCCACTTTCTCATTCACAATATTTCCCGAAATACCAAGTGAAGAGGATAATAGTGGCTCTAAAAACTTGCTTGAAAACTCAAATCTAAACTATTACAACTTGAGATCCACTTTTTCATTCACAAGATTGCCTGAAATCCCAAGTGAAGAGGATAATAGTGGCTCGAAAACAACGTATAACAAGAAACTTGAAGATTAAAGATACAAATCTCTCTAATTGTGAATGAGGAAAATCAAAATTTATAGATCCAAAACATAAATTTACTAATTAAAGTTGTTCTTTTAGTTTTGGAGCAAAAAGTTTTAAATTCTTTCAAGGTGCAATGTTCAATTGTTTTTGAATTTTATGCAATTTTCTTTATAAAATGTTTTCAAATGATTATTATAATCTATTATTGGCTATGATTTTTTTATTTTTATTCAAGCATATGAACTCAAAATTTAAAGGCCTAAAGGTTCATGAAAACAATATTTGATGTTTTTCATTTTTTGACAATTTGCAAACTAGTAATTTAAGCAACCAAATTTCTAAGAAATCAATCAAAATTTCAACAACAATGATCTAAATTCTAAATATGTCCTAAAACATTAATATCTAAGCAAAATTATATGAAAAATTTGAATCCAAAGCCTAAAATACCAATTCAAGACATTTTCAAGGGTTTTTGGAGGGAAATCCAACTTTAAAATTTTCAAATTAAATGATTTCAAAATTTTCTTTTAATCAATCCTAACATGTTTCTATTATCATCTACAGGTCTACAAAATTCAAAATATTCCCTAATGATGGGCTTAAAACAATGAATTCCAACTCATTGCTTTTTTCACAGGGGGTTCACTCAGTGAACTTGTTAGATAGCACAATCGTTCACACGATATTAAAGAATATCCCTAATTTCATTAAATATTAGAAAATGACTCCTAAAATTGTATTTTTGAACCCTCCTCCCAATATACCTTTCCAATTGAGAAAACCCCTAGTTTCACCAGATATTGTAGGTATCCATTTTTATCATCTCATTTTCAATACCCCATTTATATGATATTATCAAGTTGTAACAAGAAGGAGCCCTAATGCATCTTAGTATAAGGAAATAGGATGCTAAATAAAATAATAGTATAATATTGATAATGAACCCACTGGGATTGCAGGGGAGAATGATGAATTTGTAGCGTTGGATAGTGGAATACCCAACAAAATAGTAATGGGGAAGGAAAAATGCGTAAAAGGAAACCTAGTCAAGATATCGATGTAACAAAGAGTGTAAAAGACTGATAGTCCAATAGTCGGTTAAATTCTTTGAAAAGATGAGAATTGTAGATGTTTCACACCAGAGCCTGCCAATCTACCAATTTTATATCATGTAAATACAAGTATAGCCATAGAGAGCTCATGTTTTCTATAAGATTAATAAATTAAACTCTATAAAAATGAAAAATTGAAACCCTTTTGTTGATGGAATTCCCCACCTTCCTATAAAAAAAAACATCATTGATGTTTGAACCCAAATTAACATAGAAAAATTTCTCTTACTTTCTAATAACACCATATGATCATATCCATAGCTTGGATTTGCGTCATTCACAAGATGCAATGAATTGCCTCCTCTTCCTGTACATTTATTCTTGCAAAAAAGGGAATTAACAACATTTAGTCACCTGTTCTTGGGTTATAGCTATTTTTTTTTAGTCTTTACAGGAGAGGGAAAAATCTCCATTGTTAAGTTTCAAGCATGCAATAGTTATAAAGATATAGAGATGGTGAAACTTATATTATACCATTTCATGGTAATGATAACACACAGGGTATGTAAATAAGGATTTAGATTTTCATCTATCTTCATGTCATTTCCAATACAATATTAAGACGGATATTGCCTTGCATATAAGAATTAAAATTAGAATTATGAATGTGCCAAATATAACTCAATCTAACAACTATCCTAATTGGAAATGTGAAAATGTTAAAGAATAATGCAAGATCTAACTTTTCTTGTTCCCAGTCAATCAAGAAATATTGTTGGGCCCAACCCAAGTAAAGAAAGTTTTGGAAAAAAAGTACAGTTAGGAGAGGCCTGGCTTTGACCAATTTTGGAGATAAGTGACTCTGCAATTCCCAGACAGAGGGTATGGAGCGAGGTACAATTGACAGGAAAGGAACCTGTTTCCTTAGTAAAGATGAATTACTAAGGAAAACCAGAGGTGGTTGAAGTAGTTAAAGACTAAGCGGTGACCTGACTACTATAGGAGCAGAAAGTAAAGAACCATAATGGTGTAAAGGATGTGACACTGTAGTGTCAGAGCCATGCGGTCATAATTGCGTTGTCAGAAGAAGCATCAGAGTTCGAAGGAGCGACACTAAAAGGACAATGAAGTTAAAGATAAGCGTGGTATACATGAGAACTGCGGGGTTTTTATGTTTAAGGGTACTATGGGGTTTGGCCCATAGTTATTGTAATATGTGACCTTCAGGAACATCTATATATATGGGTAATTTTGTATAAGGAAGGGTTGGGAAGTTAGGCAAATTCCGACATTAGAATATTGTAGATCTAGACTGAGAGAGAACAAACTCTACAACTGAGTGTGTATAGATTTGATTGTAGAGAAGATTCTGCAGCTGAGTGTGCATACTGGAACTGTTACCCTTCCAAGTAATATAATAATAGTTCCTGTGGACGTAACTCCCGCATGGGGGTGAACCACGTAAATCCGTACGTTATGTATGAGTTTATGGCATGTTTTGAGTTCATGTTCTTATATGTTTATGTGTTTCTTTCATTTATATGCGAATGTAAATCATATGTTAAGTAATCGAAACACAAGTGAATGAATTCTATGAAGTAACACTAAGTATGATGAATGCGTAGTTAATCAGTAAAGATAACAATGATTCAGCATAGTTCTGTAGGTTGTTGGTAACTGCGAAGTGCGAATTCATCTATTTATATAGTTAGGTTCAGTATATGTTAAGAAAGGGAGATGCTGCGAGGCTGCATACCACATCCGTGCATCGCCACAGTTACAGACACGTGATTTTGTAACCCCCCATACTTCGCTTCGGGTGAGATGTCAATCTATTTACAGGTTGATGCCGAAAGGGCCAGTGAAAAGGGTTTTTTTGTGTCTACAATAACTTCATTGAACCCGGGTAAGCCCAGGAAGACCAACAAATGGTTCCTTTTTCGACTTTGGACTTGTTGTGCCGGTGATGTGCGACGCTGATGTGAAACTCAAAGAGAAGTGAACCGACAAATGGTTCCATTTTCGTGTTAGTTTTTCATCATTTAATTCAATATGAACTAGGATCTTAAATGAGAGAACAACATGTACAACATATCAAGCATACGCGACAAGAGGCAAGAGACACCAAGCATTTCACCGGGGAAAACCAAGAAGGTGAAAAACCCCGCAACTTCCTCAGAGATAGAATAAGCACCAATATGAAGATCACCAAGATGAATCCCAAAAAGATAAATTTCTATAGCAGCTACTCCTCCTCCACTTGTGCGCACTCCTCCTCTCTCTCACTAATGCGAAGTGAGTGAGTGTGTGAATGAATAAATAGAGAGGTGCTCCTCTCTATTTATACTTTACCTTTACTTTCCTTTTACTCTAACTGGGCCGACCTCCCTTAGGAGAGTCTAATAACCCATTACCACTTGTCACTGGGTCGATTCCACTAGGGTTGTCTAATAACCCTTTAACCTACATGACACATATAGGGATGACCCCACCAAGGTGGTCTAATAACCCATCAAATATAAGTTATGACACTTACAATGTAACTTGCAACACTTGCAAATACAAATGACGACACTTCCAATGAGAGGAATAATACATCTCCGTTGGGGATACAATAAAGTGCAAATACAATATACAAGTGAATATCTTCCGAAGTTACAAATACATCAACACTCCCTCTTAACTAGGAAGGCATTCTCTTGACACAGGTCATCAATACATATAAGCACAAGTCTTCAATTTTGGAGCTGGATCATCATCACTGGATCACAGAGCATCATCGTCATTGCTGCTGTACTCATCATCTTGATCACTGGTGCTATCTCTCAATTCTTCTCGTCATAGGAAGTTCTACAGATCCAACCCTTTTTCATGCTAGATGTAGGCCTAGCCTCCTATAGGTCTTCATCATCTCTGCGAGCTACCTGATAGAGGTGGAATCTCAGGACTGATTATGTGCCTCTGCAAAACCTAACAAGAGCATCCCAGGATCCTTTATGTGCCTTAGCATGACCGGCAGGATCTCCCAGGACTGATTATATGCAGCCTCTGTAAAAACTGACAAGAGCATCCCAAGATCCTTTATGTGCCTTAGCACGACCGGTAAGATCTCCCAGAACTAATTACATCCATCCTTCACAAAATCTTTAAAGAGCATCCCAAGAATGTTTATGTGCCTAGCATGACCGGTAAGATATCTAAAGAGCATCCAGGGACTTTTACGTGCCTAGCACAACCTATCGGATCTCCAAGATTGATTACATTTGAACATGCAAAACCTTAAAAGAGCATACCATGAACGTTTATGTTCCTAGCACGATCGACAAGATCTCTAAAGAGCATCCTAGGACTTTTACGTGCCTAGCACAACCTATCGGATCTCCAGGACTGATTACATGCCTCCCTCGCAAAACCTCGAAAGAGCATCCCAGGACTGATTATGAGCTTACTGCTCAACCTATCGGATCTCCCAGGGATATATTACATGCTACTTCACAACCTGCCACATATACACGACCTTGAAGTATCACCCTGATAGTCATGATCAACCTGATCATCCTTGCACAGAGCATCATTCTGATGCTCATGATCATACTGATCATCATATAGTGCATCATCCTAATGCACATCATCCTGATGCACATCATCATCACATGATCATATTGATCATCATCATAGCATCATCCTGATTCTCATCACACATGATCATCCTGATCATCATATCATCATCCTGATGCATATCATCTGGAGCATCGTCTTGATGCTCATAAGACATCATCATCCTGATCATCATAGCATCATCCTGATTCATATCATCTGGAGCATCGTCCCGATGCTCATCAAACATGATCCTCCCGATCATCATCATACATAGCATCATACATAGCATCATCCTAATGCTCATCACACAACACTTACATCCACAGCCATGGGAAGGATCCTCCTACCGCCATGCTTGGAATGGCTCCTGCAAATGTGTCCCATCACTTCCTCCTCGAAGTATCTTCTATCTAAAGAAAACCAAGCCTCTTTTTGGAGTACTCGAACTTCACTCTTGCTAGTGGTTTGGTCAACAAATCTGCAATCTGCTCATCTGTCGCAACATACTGGAGCTTCACTGCTCCTCTCTGCACCATATCCCTGATATAATGACATTTGATCTTGATATGATTCGACTTTTCATATAACACTGGGTTCTTTGATAACTTCACACAGCTCTGGTTGTCACAATAGATACAAGTAGCATCCATCTGGAGATCAAATAAATATGACAGTAGCTTCCTTAGCCATACTGCCTCACAACTAGTAGAACAAGCTGCGACATACTTTGCTTTGGCTGTACTCAGTGCTACGCAGGATTGCTTCCTGCTAAACCAAGAGATCACACCTGATCCCATACTGAAGTAGTGCCCCTAAGTGATCTTCTTATCTGCAGCACTTCCTGTCCAATCACCCTCCAGGTTAAACTTTTGATTCGCATCATACTTGAGCCCATAATCAATTGTACCCTTTAGGTACCTCAGAATATGCTTTACAAAAATCAAGTGAACATGTCTAGGATTCGTCAGGAACTGGCTCAAGGTGTTCACAGCAAAGCAAATATCTGGTCTCATGTTCGTTAGGTACATCAAGGACCCAATCATCTAACGATACATCGTGGCATCAACCGATTGTGATGAAGCATCACTCAATATCTTAAGGTTTGATGCCATAGGTGTGGCCATGGCCTTGCAGTCCATCATCCCGAACCGCTTCAGGATCTCTACTGCATACTTCCCTTGTCCAAGGAAGATTCCATCTACACTCTGCCACACCTCCATACCTAGAAAGTAATGCATCATACCCAAGTCCTTCATCTCAACTCGGAAGCAAGCTTCATCTTCGTGTCAACAATCAATCTATCCTCCCCTGTCACAAACAGGTCATCCACATACAATAGGAGTATCACTAGATTGCCTTCCTCAACCTTGTAGTAAAGGTTGGAATCCTATTTACTCTTAGTAAAGCCCAAATTGGACAGGAAGCTATCTATCGTGCCGACCATGTCATGGGTGCTTGCTTGAAACCATACAAGGATTTTTGTAACTTGCACACATATGACTCCATGTCACGTGTCTCAAAATCGAGTGGCTGCTCCACATACACTTCCTCTTCGACTACACCATTCAAGAAAGTTGTCTTGACATCCATCTGGTGTATATTCCACTTCATTACTGCAGCCAGAGCAAGTACTGTTCTGATGGAAGTGTATCTGGATACAGGTGCAAAAGTCTCTTCATAATCTATCCCTTCTTTCTGGGAGAAGTCACGATCCACAAACCTTGCCTTGTATTTCTCTATGCTGCTATCTGCAGCATGCTTGATCTTGTAGATCCACTTGGAAGTCACAACAGACTTCCCTTCTGGTCTCGGGACCACATCCCAGACATCATTCTTCATGATCGACTGCTACTCTTCAATCATGGAATCCTTCCATTACTGCATCTCGGATCTTGGGAACTTCAGATTCTTCAATATCTTCAATAGGTAGTTTTCTTGAACTTCATCACTGGAACAAATGTCGTTGTCCTTATTTTGTAGGTGATTGTACACGATCTTTCCTACAAGTCAAATTCAATTGCATGATTAGAAACTTCTCATAGTTTTCAGAACAAAATCTTACACATAAGGACATCTGTCATATAGTCATGCAATTATCTTAGCAAATGCTTCAATACAACATTTATCCATATCCCGTAACTTTCTAGATGCCTTCCATCTCTACTAGAACATTGTTAAGAGTGTGCACAACTCCCAACATGTCAACAAAGAGGTTTCATTCTAGATAAGTAGCAATGGAATGTTGTACAGTACCATAGGCCACTCACCCATTACTTGTATATTAGTACTATCTTGTTCATTAATGCAGCTTTTTCTAATATGGATAATATACATCCTAAATCTAGCAACATAAGCATGTACATGACTGAACAACATCATTTAAGTAATAAGAAATGACAACTCAAATACTTATCTTTGTTTACTTGTTGGGTGGACTTCCTCACAATATTTGCTTCCTTACAGGAATTACTGGAGTGTGCTCCCTCTTGATCTTTGCTTCCTATATTATCTGTCTTTGAACTTATATTCATCCTAGACCACTATGCATGCTTAAGTGTGCACTAGTGTCATCATTGTGTCATCCTCAAGATCTCATACATAGTCATACATGCATTAGTATAATCTCAATACTATCAAAACATTATGATTCTAAATATGTATGGTCATGATAATTTCATACACAGGTAATTTATCACAAGCATTAGTATTCAAGGTTTTAGGGAGGACTTATTTTACCCATGCATATTCTTATTTGACCATAGGAATCTTCTGGTTTGTCATATCATCAATCAAAGTAAGAAGCATAATATGTATAAACCCATGATTGCCCAAACTTATAACTTCATGAATAATCATTATCAGTCATACGAAAGTATACTTATATAAGATCTTAACACAAGGTAGCATTCTAACTTGATATAGGAAAAACATACCTACATTATCATGTTTGCGAGTTATGTCTAACATACCAAAACAATGGCTTCTTTGTTCTCTTCAATGATTTAAAGAACTTGTGCTAGTAACCTGCATATCTCATAAGTTAAGTATTGTAGAACCAAATTATACATACATCGTAAGTAGAGCTTCTATGTGATCAATGGATATGGATGAGTGTTTTTCTTCATTTCACCATGGTCATATGTTCTTGATGTAGAACTTGATTTTTCTTTCTTGATGTACCTTTCATGTTAGCGGACAACATCATCCTCATACAACACCACAGTGCATTAGTACAATCATAAGTGTCATAACCGTAACCAATGAATGTATTCTATCATTTACATGCATTCATACTTTTACTAAGGTGATAAGACAAGTCTAAAATTAATCAAGATTGTACTAACCTCAATAATATGAAGACAAACATATCATAAACTTAATCATGAATAGATTTCAAGACATACCTGTATCTCCTCAAGTCATACCTGTCGGGATTGCTTCTAGTATTCGTATGTAAGGCCTTAGCCTCATCTCCCTCTGGAACATGAACTTCTTCACTTATGCAGGTGTCCAATTCATTCTCTTCTAGGATTAACCCAATCCACTTCGATTTGTTGAAACTGGATCTGGAGCTAGATTAGGGTTTGTTAAAGAAACCAAAAAAATCAAACTTTGAATTTCAAACTTCTGATTGGATGAAAAGATGCGCCTCGCTGAGCTAATCAAACTGGTATACTTCAATTTTGAAATCTCCAAAATTTGACCCCTCAAAATTGACTTTGAAAGTTTCGGATCTGCAGCTTCTGTCAAATTCTGGTTTTCTGGTCAAAATCCCGAACTAGGGTTTGATAGAGCCCGGGGTTCTGCCCAACCAAAAAAATTGATCTTGGTCTCTAAATTTTGATTTTGATGAGTAGCATCCATCCATGGTCTCAGATTCCAAAAATTTCAACTTTTGAGAAACTCTAACTTCTCACAACAGTGACAAGCCAAGAATGAAGGTGCCCAGAATCCAATTCTGTTTTGATAGAAATATATGCCATATTGTTTCTTATGCAACTCTGAAATTTCGGATCCTCAGGGTTTGAAACTTCATCTTGTGCTAGAATGACCTGTCATCTTTCCAACCCCACAAATCTGACCTCAAATGGATTCTCCATGAGAGATATGCTAAGTGTCGCAACATGACCTGTTTATGGGATGAAACAGCACAACGAACTTGTACGGAGTTCCACGTGTCATTGTTTCAACTTCGGCCTCTGAAAAGAAAACCTGTGAAACTACAGTCCATTCCTTAACTGTCACTTTTTACAGAATTCCATTTGGAGCTTCCTAGCCCGAGATATGACCTCTGTGCCTAGGTCACCTGTTTAGGGCTACATTCTAGAAGAGGCAAAAACCCTAACTTGTACGAATCATATCTCACAAAGTACAACGAATCTGAGGCTAATCTTTAGACAAAAAGTACATGAATATTTCATATTTGTCCTGTAAAAGTTTCAGATCCTAAAACTTCACCAAAACGGATTTATAGCGAAAGTTCCATGATGACTAGTTTTTACTATATCAAGCCCTAGCTTCAAATTTGTCACAAGTGCAACAAATGTCATTAATGCCATACAATGCCTTTCTTTAGGATAGCTCTGCTACCATGTTAGTTTTTCATTATTTAATTCAATATGATCTAGGATCTTAACTGAGAGAACAACACGTACAACATATCAAGCATAAGAGACAAGAGACAAGAGACACCAAACATTTCACCAGGGAAAACCAAGAAGGTGAAAAACCCCGCAACTTCCTCAGAGATAGAATAAGCACCAATACAAAGATCACCAAGATGAATCCCAAAAAGATAAATGTCTACAGCAGCTAGTCATCCTCCACTTGTGCACACTCCTCCTCTCTCTCAGTAATGCGAAGTGAGTGAGTGTGTGAATGAATAAATAGAGAGTTGCTCCTCTCTATTTATACTTTACCTTTACTTGCCTTTACTGTTAGGATATTTAGACACTTAGTAGTTAGTTAAGATCAACTTGTGTAATATATCCGTTAGATATAGTGTGTTTCTTTAGTATGCATTAGTATGCATTTGTAAATACTTAATCCGACGGTCACGATATGTTTCCGACATAGAGTGATCTGACGGCTCAAATTCTCTTAGATCAAACCTAACCTTGATCCATGGCTTAACACCCGATTGGTCCATGATCTCTATTTAAAGAGCATGGAGGGTCATTGTTTAGTTGATCGATTATGAGAATCGCATTTGTAACTTTCTTTCTTTGCATAATAAATTGTCCTGTAGAAGCTATTTGGTCGGGGCCATGGAGTGTTTCCCTCAAGAGGGTTTAAACCACGTCAAAACATCGGTGTGTTGATCTGTGATTTGTTTGTGTGAAGTGGTTTATATTGGTGTTCAGTCCTTTGGTAGTACCCTGTGTACCTGAACATGGTATCATAGCTTTTATGAAGAGCCACTTCCGGTTATGATCTAGATCTTGAACTGTTGTTGCCGAAACTCGAAAGGGTTTCTGGTTCTGGTATTTGTATGCATTTCTGGGCTATGGGAGGTGTTCCATTGTGTCCAGAGCATCATTTCCATTGGGAAATAGTTTTCGTTTGATCGAAAATGGTTCTCGGTTGCTCCAGAAACGCATATTTCATCAGATCTGAAGGTATAATGTTACAGTGACGCATTTTTTTATTTTTCTATTTTTAAAAGAAAAAAATCTCATATTTTAGCATTATTTACTGTTAGATTTTTTTTGGGTTCGGATTGTTGCTTTTCCGTCTGCGTATGCTCTTTGCCGTGCACCTTGAGCGATCTCGGCAAATCAGATTCAGAAAGGGAAAGGGTTTTTCTCGGCTGCGTATGCTCTTTGCCGTGCACCTTACGCGATTTCGGCAAATCAGAAACAGAGAGTAAATGTAGACTTTCTAGGCAAACTGACGAGATCTAACTCCAAAAGTGTGGAAATGTTTTTTTTGTTTCGATTTGTGGTGTGTTTTGCAGGAAAAAGGGCAAGCACGCAAACCGAGCAAGAAGATTAAAAAAAAAGCCCCTTCCTCATTCCCATATTTTGCATACCTTTTAATCTAACTCACTTGGTTCAAAGTTGCTTTATTCCTTATTAGGTCTTGAGTTCAAGTCTTAGGAAGTTACTTTAAAAAAAAAAAGTGCATGCAATTTCTATTTTCAAGTTACTTTATTGTAAAAGTGCATCTCACTTAAATAATAAAAAATAAAAATACAAGTGAGACACTTAAGTTCTTTTTTGTTGTTGCACTATTTAAAAGTAATATCATTGTAAAAGTGAAATCACTTATTTTACAAAAGTGGTTCACTTATAGCAACTTTTTTGTAAAGTGATTGTCAAAAGGTTCATTTTGGGAATAGGGGGGTTCTTTTTTTTGTTGGACATTCTCTAGCCGCCACGTCACTATTGGGGACATCTTCAACAGTTTCTTTGTTCAAGCATAACTTCATCATACAGAGTCATTTTTCAGTGCCGTGTTTTTTGAAACCACCTATTTTTTCGAGCTCTTCACATCCAGACTATTGGTTTCTTCTTTTATAGCCATTAATTTACAAATATGGCCGCCCCTTGTGATATTCTACTTAACTGTTCCAACTATTTCTCATGGAAATCTCGTATGGAGGATGTTCTACGAAGTAGGGGACTTTTCAGAGTTACCTCAAGGAAAGAAACAGAACCCACTAATGATGATAAGAAAATAAAATGGGCAAATAGATGTGACGAAGCTCGTGGATTGATTGGGATGTCAATCTCTACTGATTTGTGATTCCACATATATGGAATTGATGAACTTGATGCTGCTTGGGACAAGTTGGAATCTGTGTTTGGTAAACACAATGAAAATTTGAGGTCACCAACTTGAAAATGAGTTGATTTCTTTAAATCCAAGTGACTTTTCATGCATTCAAGATTATTTATCTAAGTACAAAAATCTTAAACTCTTATGTGTAGAATGTAAGATTAAGAGGAAAGACAAACAATGCATTTATCATATTCTTTCCAAACTTGGACCTACATATTCTGTTTTTGTATCTACATTTTACTTCATGAAAGAATCCTTGAATGAAACTAGCTATCAAGAGCCTAGTCTTGAATCCTTTTGTGATTCCTTGATTAGAGAGCAAGATAAACTCATTCATCTTGGAATAATCAACAATGCAGATACATTTGGGAAAGCCTTATTGTCCCAACAGAAAGAAAAGTCCAAGCCTCCCTAGAAACAAAATTTTTGCAATAATAAGTCAAACAAGGGTCCAAAACCCTCTTAGTCAACTCCTTCTTTAAAAAATGACAAAGGATCCAAGCCAAAAGGTAAGAAGACTGAGCGTCATTGCAACTATTGTGGGAAAGATAATCATGATGAATATAAGTGTTTCAAAAAGATGGCAGCCTTGGAAGCAACAAGGAAGAAGCACCACATCATGCACTTTGTGCTTCTGGTTATTCTTATAATGCATCTTCTTCTTCTACTTCAAATGAATGGCTCATTGATTCTGGAGCATCTTATCATATGGCTAAGGATCAAGCCATCTTTTCTACTATGCATGAATGTAACACCAAACAATTATTTGTTGGTGATGATAGATCTTTAAGTGTTGTAGGAGCTGGAACAGTTCCAGTAGATAATGGTCATTTTAGTGATGTACTATGTGTTCCAAGAATTTCCTGCAATTTTTTATCAGTCTATCAGATCACTCATTCTGGTGAAGGTAAAACTGTGACCTTTACACCTCACCAAGTTGTAATCAAGGATTTTAAAGATCCTCAACAGGTCCTAGCTATCAGAATTATTGATGATATTACCAGGTTGTACAAGTTTAACAACTTTGGGTCATCACCTTTCCCTTCAGTTTTTGTTGCTCATAGTGATAACTTGAGCAAACTTTGGCATGAGTGATTTGGTCACTTAAATTATCGCTCATTGCAACAACTATGTAAAGACAATATGGTGACAGGTCTTCTGATGGTATCTTGCAGGGATGGTGTTTGTTCCGGTTGTGTACTCAGAAAACATCATCGGGACAGTTTTGACAAATGTGCCTCTTGGCACGCCTCGGTTCCCTTGGAGCTTGTGCATAGTGACTTGTGTGTTCCTCTTCCATCTACTTCCTTTTCTGGTTTCAAATATTTCTTAACTTTCATTGATGATTACACCAGACGCACTTGGGTTTATTTCCTAAATCTTAAGAGCGAAGTATTTAACATGTTCTTGGCCTACAAGGCCCTTGTTGAAAAACAATTTGGTCATCAAATTATTAAGTTAAGATCTGACAATGGAGGAGAATATGTTAACAAAAAGTTCAATACTTTCTGCACTGAACAAGGCATCCAACAACAACACACTGTTCCATTTACACCACAGCAAAATGGTGTAGCTGAGCGGAAGAACCGCACCATAAAAGAAATGGCTAATTGTATGATCCAATCTAAGGGACTAAGTCTTCAATTTTGGGCTGAAGCCATTAATTATGCAAATTACATAGTTAATTGCACCCCCACTAAAGCATTACAAGGTATAACACCAGAAGAAGCATGGAATAAAACTAAACCTGATGTAAGTCACTTCCGTGTGTTTGGTAGTGAAGCATGGGCTCACATTCTGGATGAAAAATGGAAAGCATTGCAGCCTAAAAGTGAAAAGTGCATATTTGTTGGATATTCTGAAGATGTAAAAGGTTATAGACTTCTTTAACCACATTCTCATGATATAATCATTAAAAGAGATGTTAAATTTGATGAAAATCTCTTGGCCTACGAGCCTAACTCGGCGATTGTGCCATCTTTGGCCTGTGAGCCTGATTTGGCATTTGTGCCTTCTTCTTCTTCTTCCAACTTCTTTGACAGGTTTCCAACTCCAGTTTTTGATGATGACAGTGAGGATGAAAATCCACCTCCGCCTGCTCATGTTCCTCCAGTTGCACCAGCACAAGTGCTTCCTCGATGGGTCCGTTCAACATGTGAAGCAGCTGGTGATCTTTCTGGTGATCCTAGAGATCAACGTTGAACACGTTCTCAGTTTCAGTAAGCCTCTTCTCTTTTGGCTCAAGTTTCAGAGAATCATGATCCAGAAACTTTTGCAGAAGCTTCAGGGAATCCAGATTGGGATGTAGTCATGGATGAAGAATATCGTTCCTTAATGGCGAACGATACTTGGGATCTTATACCTCTTCCAAAAGGAAGAAAACTTGTCAGATGTAAATGGGTCTACAGAACTAAGTATGCATCAGATGGAAGTGTTGAAAGACTTAAGGCAAGGTTAGTTGCCAAAGGTTTTTCCCAAGTTGAAGGGATTGACTACAATGAAACATTTTCTCTTGTTGCAAAAATGAACTCCATCTTCCTTGTTCTTTCCCTTGCAGCCTTACATAACTGGGAAGTCCATCAAATGGATGTCAAGTCTGCCTTCTTACATGGTGATTTACAAGAGAAAATTTACATGGAACAACCTCTTGGATATGTTCATAATAACTCTAGCCTTGTCTGCCGCCTTAAGAAATCCTTATATGGCCTTAAGCAAGCTCTTAGAGCTTGGTACGCCAAAATGGATAACTTTCTCCTTGACACTGGTTTTTCTAGATGCCATTCTGACCCCAATGTTTATACCAAAAAAGTAGGAAACCATCTCATCATACTTGTTCTATATGTTGATGACCTTATTCTTACTGGTAGTGACCCTAAGCTTATAACCCATATGAAATCCAGTCTTAAACAAAATTTTGAAATGTCAGACTTAGGACATTTGCATTATTTTCTTGGTCTCCAAGTCCTGCAAACCAAAGAAGGAATCTTTCTTTATCAGTCTAAATATGCTTGTGACATTCTTTATCGCTTTCACATAGAAGATTGTACACCAGCCCCTTCTCCCTTCCAGTCCGGAGTTAAACTTTCTGCCACTTGTACTTCACCTGAAGTTGATGCAACCTTGTATCGTCAGCTTGTTGGTAGTCTCTTATACTTAACTCATTCCTGTCCTGACCTTTCCTTTGCCGTTGGTCGTGTTTCCCGTTATATGCAGACACCTCATGAAAGTCACTAGAAAGTAGCTAAAAGAATACTTCGATATATTCGAGGTACAGTTCAATTTGGGATTCATTACAGTACGGGAGGTAAACCTTTGTTGGTTGGTTTCACTGATTTAGATTGGGTCGGTGATCCTGATGATCGAAAGTCTACTGCAGAATATGTTTTCAGTTTGGGATCTGGACCTATTACTTGGGCTTGTAAGAAACAACAAGCTCTTGCTCTTTCTTCAGCAGAGGCAGAATATCGAGCAGGAGTTAATGCCAGTCAGGAAGTTTTATGGCTTCGAAAGATCCTTTCAGAGTTTGGATTCAAGCAGCAGCAGCCTACTCCACTTTGGCGCGACAATCAAAGTGCCATCAAGCTTGCCAAAGATCCAGTTCTACATCAATGCAGCAAACACATTGAGCTACATATGCACTTCATCATAAATCTTGTTCATGATCGTGTTCTTGAAGTGCTCTTTTTCCTGATCAAGTTGCAGACATCTTCACCAAGTCTCTTACAGAAGCGAAGTTTTCTAAACTTCGATCTATGTTAGGAGTTCAGGAACTTGTCATTAAGGGGGGATAGGCTCTAATGCCTCTTCCTTCTCCTAATAGTGTCACTTTTGTAAATCCTTCAATCCAATCCCAAGTTGTTCTTAAGGGGGGATGTTAGGATATTTAGACACTTAGAAGTTAGTTAAGATCAACTTGTGTAATATATCCATTAGAGATAGTGTGTTTCTTTAGTATGCATTAGTATGCATTTGTAAATACTTAATCCGACGGTCACGATATGTTTTCAACATAGAGTGATCCGACGGCTCAACTTCTCTTAGATCAAACCTAACCTTGATCCATGGATTAACACCCGATTGGTCCATGATCTCTATTTAAATAGCATGGAGGGTCATTGTTTAGTTGATTGATTATGAGAAGCTCATTTGTAACTTTCTTTCTTTGCATAATAAATTGTCCCGTAGAAGCTATTTGGCCGGGGTCATGGAGTGTTTCCCTCAAGAGGGTTTAAACCATGTCAAAACATCGGTGTGTTGATCTGTGATTTGTTTGTGTGAAGTGGTTGCTCTTGGTGTTCAGTCCTTTGGTAGTACCCTGTGTACCCAAAAATTTAATCTAACTGGGCCGACCTCCCTTAGGAGAGTCTAATAACCCATTACCACTTGTCACTGGGCTGACCCCACTAGAGTGGTCTAATAACTCTTTAACCCACATGACACATAAAGGGCTGACCCCACCAAGGTGGTCTAATAACCCATCAAATATAAGTTACGACACTTACAATATAACTTGAAACACTTGCAAATACAAATGAGAACACTTCCAATCGGAGGAATAATACATCTCGTTGGGGATACAATAAAGTACAAATACAATATACGAGTGACTATCTTACGAAGTTACAAATACATCAACATTCTGTGCTATACATATTAAAGTCCAAAAAATAGTTCCGCTTTCGACTTTGGATTGTTGTATCAGTGATGTGTTATGTTGATGTGGAATCCATAGAAGAGTGAAATATAGAACTGGGTGAGTCAAACATAACGTGAGTTTGTGAAGAAAGAAAACAAACATCCTGGGCTCACTACAGAACAATGGCTACGGAGGCATGCATTCACATAGTTGCATGAATTTTTCTTCTCATCTTTTGCTAACGAGCTATTTGAGTGGACATCTAGGGTATCTGAAAGAAAAAATTGTTTCCAGGGTGAAGAACCTACAGTTTGGAATCCATAGTTGATTCGTAATCTTAAAGGGATTAATAACTAGATTGCAAGAGCAATAGGATTTTGTCTGGATAACCTGCTATAAGGCTATATTATAGTGTTTTTTGTGGACACTTTGAAGTCTTACAATGCAGCCAAATGATAATTTTTCAAGGTATTTATAGGTAAGTACCCGAAAAACCTGAGTTTATGCATTAAAATGCTATTAGATGAAAAAGGTGTCTTAAGAATCCAGTTAGATTCCTAGTGTTTGAGTCTGTAATGTTCAAAAACACTGATAGTGACACAAACTAAGACATAGGCATTTTGCGTAGTGGAAAAAGATATAAATTTAGCACTAGAAAGAGGTTTCATGATTTTGAACCTCGCACATTCCTAGAAATTGAGTTAGGAAGTGATAGAAATTCATCTCAAGATGAGTCTCATAGTGAGATAGAACTTAGACATATTGGCTATCATCCTATCACTTTGCATAAACCTATACCCGTTGAAAAATATAGTCCTAGTTTGTAGAACACTAGTAGCACAAACTGCAGGAACAAGCACAGAGAATCTATCGAGTGGTGGTATACCTCAACCATTTCACTATGCAGGAAGTACTCTACTATTTCAGAATCCTACACCTCTTAGAAGAAGAATGGCAGACGACATAAAACTATATGTTTTCAAAGGAACTGGTTTAGAATATCCAGAGAAACATTGGTTTCTTTGTGATGCAGTCTAGAATGTTAAACAAGTACAAGACTGTTGGAATATTCACACCATCATTTTTGTATTTTGCATGCTTGCATGCAAATATGCATGTTGCATGCATTTTCATGCAACTGCATGCATCCATTCATCATCATGGTGGTCCCCCCAGCACCTAGAGCTTGCTTCTAGCTCTTTTTTGCCTGCATGCTGCATGCATTTGCATTCCACTACATGCATCCAATCATCATCATGGTTGTCTCCCCAGCACCTAGAGCTTGCTTCTAGCTCTCCAGAGCCTGTCTTTAGCCCTCATTTGGCCTCCTACCTACCTAATGCACCATCCTTGACTTATCTGCTTAGATAGTGCACCTTTCTCACCTACCACTGTCAGTTAGAGTGCACTTACTCACCTACCACCTACCACTCAGTTGGGGCACCTTATCTCACCTACCGAGAGTTATCATTAAGTTAGTGCGTTGATTGAGTAGTTCTTCCATTGATTGCTCATGCTGACCGCTTGTAGCTTCTAGTTAGCTAGTTTTGGAGTTCCACTTGACTATTTGAAAGTATCATGTGCCCTCCTTGGAGTCTCGATTCCTTGATTTATGCCTAGATCGTTCTGTTAGACTCAGTTAGACACACTTGATTGACTCTTACCACTCATGAATGATACTACCGACTGGATGATGTCTCCATAGTTATTCATGCTAGACTCTGAGTTCATGGATTCGAATGACCTACTTGGCTAATTTGAATCCTATATATTGTTGCTTTGCAGCCCATTGTATTCATTTACTTACATTCTTATTCATTGTATGATACTGAGATATTGTTCTATTCTACTGTGTTTAAGAGTGATCATTGAGTGTCTCCTCTTCTTCTTTGCAACATTCCTGATAGTTGATTGTGAGTTGCTACAGCTTCTAGATCTCTTGCATATTCTTACATGGTATCATAGCAGGAAGCAGCTATTCGAATTGAAGCCATTGTAGCAGCAACAGTTGCAGCATTTCTTTGAGCATCTATCTTTCACTTGTGCACCAAAAGCCTATGAGTTTCCATAGCAAATCCTGGTGCTATTACTTGAATTCATTGGAGAAATCCAGTGAAGTCTATCCAGGTGTGAAGGACTTAGTCTATGTGCCAAGTGTTCTTAAGGTAGTGTTCAGTCGAAGTGTAGCATTATCCATCAGCACAACTCTTTTTGTTTTGCAGGTTTATTCACCCGTTCGGAATATTCTTCAACTATTCGAATTTCTCTGTTCAGATGGATCTAAAGCTTACGTCTTCCAACTATGTTGAGTGGAAATCCAAGATGGCTCTCTTTATGAGATCCAAGAGCTTCACCCGAATACTCAACGGAACGATGGTAGAACCAACTAGTGCAGTTGAAAAGTCCAAGTACTTGGATAGGCTTGATGAATCAATTGGTCTCCTCCTTCTCTCAATTTATGAAGATCTTCACTTCCATGTCATCGATATTACATCTCCTAAAGAGGTTTGGGACAAGCTCGAATCCCTTTTTGGACAGAAAGATGATATGCAAGGACACAAATTGGAGAATGAGATCATATGTTTGATTCCTAACAGCTTCAAATCTATTAATGCCTTTCTCACCAAGTTCAAAAGCTTGATATCACAGTTGAAAAGATATGAGATAGTGAAAGAAGACAAGCAACTTATACTTGCCATTCTCTCAAAGTTGGGGGCAAACTTCTCAATTTTTGTCTCTACTTTCCAGTTAGCTAGGTTGTCCATTCCAAGATGGAAGTTTCCCTCATTTGATGATTTCATCCAATACTTTACTCAAGAGGAAGATAAGTTGATCTATATGGGAATAATCAAACCCAAATTGGATTTAGATCTTACAGTTGCAGAAAGAGCGAATGGTAAAGGCAAGCAAAATATTTCTGACAAGAGATCAAATGTTACAAGGCCTACAGATAGTTCATACCAATCAAATGGGGTTTCGAACTCAAGGAAGACCAAGCATTCTCAGAAGAAAAGATCCAAGTGCACATATTGTCTTAGAGGTTATCATCCTGAGAGTACTTGCATGAAGAAGACTATAGATTTGATGGCTCGGTTACTTGAGAAGAACAATCTTCCTATACCTACATGTACAAGGAAGAAAGATCTTGATACTGAGCCTTCTGGATCCAAAGATAAAGAAAGATGTCATGCCTTCATGGCAAGTGCATCAACAGATTCTTCTTTCATCATAGATTCAGGAGCATCAAGATACATGTCTTACTCCAAAGATCTCTTCTCCAGTTTTGAAAGCTCAGTTGGCCATTCCATCAAATTGGGCAATGATTCAGAATTCTCCTCTTAGGGGAGTGGAAGAATCAATCTTGACCAAGGTTACTTTTCTGATGTGCTTTATGTTCCTTCTCTTGTAGCAAATTTACTTTTAGTGTATCAAATTACTCATATTGGAGAACCCAAAAGAGTGATCTTTTCTCCAAATGAAGTTGAGATACAATACATGGTTTCAAGAGAAATCATGCAAAAGGAGTTGCAAATCATGAGACAAAACTCTATGAGTTTTCACACTTCTTACCTCTCTCAAAGGAGTCTGCTCTTCACTCTCATACTCATGAAGAGAGTCGACTATCTCATCTCAAGTACAAGCTAGCTCAAAATGTGATTGATGGTCTTCCAAATAGAAAAATTGCTCGTGGCACCTACAAAATTTGCTTGAAGAGCAAGGATCGATCTAAGAAGATTGAGAAAAAGAGGACTCTTGAAGAAGTGTGAATGCTAGATCCTGATCCACAAGAACCTGAAGATATAGCACCTATTGGTTCAACTCCTATGGCCAAATGGGCCATCACTACTACATCCACTAGTGATCTTGTTGAAGATCCATCATCATCAGATTCAGAGTTTTCAAATGATGAGCATGAGCCAATTTTACTTTCTTCTTCACATGATATTTCAGATAAAGATGATGGTGATGGAATGCTAGATCCAGATCCACAAGAACCTGAAGGTCTAGCAACTGATGATGAAGATGAGCGAATGGGAGATCTAGATCCACAAGAACCTAAAGATCTCTCACCTGATATTCCTCCTCTTCCTCGATGGGCAGCCACTACACTCTGATCCGATAATGATTTGGTTGGTGATCCACATGATCATAGAAGAACCAGATCGGATTTTAGAATGGAAGGTCTCATCTTTCTCACATTGTTGATACATTTTCAGATCAATCGAGCCTTCTTCGAAAAAGAAGGACACTTACCTCCTTCAGGGGTGAGTAATGATATGCTACATTAGCATCGTGCAGTCTATTTTGAGGGAGGGCTTTCTTCCCACTAGGTTTTCCCTCTTTCCTCACTTAGTTTATTTAGATTGATTGTATGGGGTGACCTTTGGTCTTAGTCACCAGGGCCCTATTTTTCAGATTTCAGTTATTACCTCATAGTACAGCTTGCGGGGCGGTGTTGGAATATTCACACCATCATTTTTGTATTTTGCATGTTGCATGCATTTGCATGCAACTGCATGCATCTAGTCATCATCATGGTGGTCTCCCCAGCACCTAGAGCTTGCTTCTAGCTCTTATTTTCCTTTATGCAAAACTGCATGCTGCATGCATTTGCATGCCACTGCATGCATTTGCATGCCACTGCATGCATTTGCATTCCACTGCATGTATCCAGTCATCATAATGGTTGTCTCCCTAGCACCTAGAGCTTGCTTCTATCTCTCCAGAGCTTGTCTTTAGACCTCATTTGGCCTCCTACCTACCTAATGCGCCCTCCTTGACTTATCTGCTTAGCTAGTGCGCCTTTCTCACCTACCACTATCAGTTAGAGTGCACTTACTCACCTACTACTAGTTATCACTCAGTTGGGGCGCCTTGTCTCACCTACTGGGAGTTATCATTCAATTAGTGCATTGATTGAGTAGTTCTTCCACTGATTGCTCATACTAACTGCTTGTAGCTTCTAGTTAGCTAGTTTTGGAGTTCCACTTGACTATTTGACATCCTCATGTGCCCTCCTTGGAGTCTCCATTCCTTGATTTATGCCTAGATGGTTCTGTTAGACTCAGTTAGACACACTTGACTGACTCTTACCACTCATGACTGTTACTACCGACTAGATGATGTCTTCGAAGTTATTCATGCTAGACTCTGAGTTCATGGATTCGAATGACCTACTTGGCTAATTCAAATCCTATATATTGTTGCTTTGCAACCCATTGTATTCATTCACTTACAATCTTATTCATTGTAAGATACTGAGATATTGTTCTATTCTACTGTGTTTATGAGTGATCATTGAGTGTTTCCTTCTCTTCTTCTTTGCAACATTCTTGATAGTTGATTGTGAGTTGATACAGCTCCTAGATCTCTTGCAGATTCTTACAAAGACGATGCTATAAATCAAGCTCAACTAGTCACCACATTCAGAGATAGACTTTAACATGGTTCATGAAATATTATGTTGGATAGAACATAACACTAGCGGCTATCAAAACTACACTGATTAAAGAATTTAAGAATTCTAAATCATAATCTCAATGCATTACAGAGCTAAAGAGCTTAAAGAGAAACCTAATGAGACTGTGTGGGAATTTGATCAGAAATTCAAATCCTTGTTGGATCAAGTTAGCTTTGAGATAGCACCGCAACAACATCAAGAATAGTTTATCGCTGCATTGTTGCCCCACATTATATTACCATTGATGCAACATAAGGTTACCTCACAAACATAAGCATTGGAAATTGAGATGAAGCTAGAAGCTTCTCCCATAGGAGAAACCAACGCAGGAATGGTAAAGATACAGACACAACTAGTAAACCTGACATTACAATTACATGATATACACAAAAGAAAAGAAGAGAAGAGGTTTGGTGCACTAAATGTAAAGAATAAGGACATTCCAAGGAAAATTGTCCTATATTCAGAGATTACCTTGCTAGTGGGGCACCAAATGCATTAAATCAACATCAAGGACCATGTTGCGAGATTTGCCGATGTAGAGGAAATTGACTAGAGGACTGCTACCTACTTCAAAAGTATGTACATACACCAAAGAACTTGTATTGCACATTTTGTAAGTCAGTTATTCATGATGATACCAAATGTAGAGCATATGACCTTATGGTAGAAAGAAAACATGATGTCTATAGAGTCCAAAGAGAAGCACAAAATAATAATGAGAATGCGTAGTATGATCAAGGTACATACAAAGGATGTGGTGGATTTAGAGGAAGAGGACGTAATACTTGCCAAGGACTAGGAAAAGGTCATATTTTCTATTATAATTGTGCTCAACCTGGACATTTGGAAAGAGATTTTCAGAACCCATGCACTACTTCTAAGTACTGTAAATCCTATGAACATATCATTGAAGCATGTCCCATTTTTCTAGGAAAAATGCAAGAAAAAAGACCAGAAGGATAGAACCAGAATATTCAGCGAATCACAACTGAGAAAAGAAACGAAGATAGCAATGCCCATGTTATGACTCGAAGTGGAGATTTGACTAGAGATGATAGAACAAACGAGATTTTTCTAAAAAAAATGCAAGAAAAAATACCAAAAGGATAGAACTAGAATATTCAGCTGATCACAACTGAGAAAAGAAATGAAGATAGCAATGCCCATGTTATGACGTGAAGTGGAGATTTGATTGGAGATGATAGAACAAACGAGGCTTCGACTTCTAATAATTATATAAATGGATCAAAGCCTACTGATGGGCTTTGGTGAGAAAAATAGTTGGGAAGAAACTTGTTTTTAACCCCAATAGAGAAAAATAAGTATTCATGGAAGCAAGGAAATAATTTCAGTACTCAGGAGCTTCAACCACAAGGATCCCTTTGCGAAGTGAAAAGAAACCTGTACTAGGTATGCCATCCTTGTATGATGGGTCACGAGCTTCGCAAAAGCAGACAAGTCCTGTAACATAGTTTCTACAGAGGTGCATAAAACTGCTAAGGCATGAGCATGCCTCAAAAGAGTTACAGAATGTACTAGGATACTATGAACAACGTAATACAGTGAACAACGAACATATATCATTTCATCAAATTAAGAACCATAAGAGGACATGAAGAGAAATGAGGCTAAATGCATAGATCAGATATTTTGAAATGAACCAGGTCATTCTTGACTTAGGTTCGGAGGTGAAAATGCTAACAAAACAAACATGGGAGTAGATGGGGAAACCAAATTTATCTTGGTCACTTATACAGTTGAGATTAGCTAACCAACAAAAGGTTATACCTTTTGGGATATTGTCAAGTGTTCTTGTTAACATTAATGGAGTCTGAAGTAAAGCAGAATTTGAGGTCATTGAGATCATAGATGACAATAATCCTTATCCTACAGTATTATGGATTTACCAAGCAATTGATAACCTCACAATTATCAACATGAAGAAAAAACAAATGATATTCACAGGACAGGATATCAGGGTTATCACACCCCTGGATCCTTCACAAGGAACCAGGTATGTTGAGCCAATAAGAGAAGAATGCAGAGCTCAAGAAATTGATAACATCTATGAGATGACAATTAATCAAGCAGTTTACGTTAATCCTATAGAGGATGGAACATTAATCTGGAGATGTGACAGTTCTTGCGTATCAGAATTAGACGCGAGATTGGAAAAATGGCAGAGAAGAATGCAAAAAGTATCAATTAGAAGATGTGCAAAGATAACAAAGTCACACCGCTGGATTGGAACAAATGTAAGTGCAATTCCTACTTACAATGGTTTAGTTAATATACATGCACTCTTTCATGAATATCTAACATACATTTCAGAAGAACATAGGTTACTAGCTCTAGATATAGCATTGAGAGCTACACCTGCAAGATGGTGGGCTGCGCATAAAGACAAAATGAGCACATGGAAATAATGTAAGCACTTAATGGAAATTAGATTTGCTGAACAAACTGAGAATATACAACCAAAATACAGTGGATAGACTGATCCTAGAGATCACATTGAATCTTTCTTAAAAGCATGGAAGCATATACCAAAGACAAAATGGGTCCATATGTTTTTGCACACATTGGATCTAGTACCAAAAAACTAGTATACATAAACAGAACTTCGACATGGTACAACATATTGGCATATAATGATAAAGAATTTTCAGCTAAATTTTAGTTTTGAGGATGACTCTCCGAGTATTAATGAAGCGTTGCAAATCATTAAAACGAAAATATTTGATAATGCCACGTTTCCTATGTATAAACAACCAGATTGGGAAATACAGTTGGACCATGCCCTTGAGTGTTATAATTTGTCACAAGATGAAGATAAAAACGAATATGAAGATCCTCACGAAGTAAATACACCAGATTATGAAGGAAAACACGATGTACAAGGACCCGATTTAGAAATTCCAGATATAAGTAACCCCATTAAGACTAAGAAGATCAATATTGGAATCGATGATGAACCAAAGTTTGCTTCTATTGGAGATTACTGGGATAAAGAAACAATGGGACATATCTCAATCCTACTACGTGAATATCAACAGTTGTTCCCTACCAAGTTTTCTGAAATGAAAGGCATTTTAGGTGACTTGGGAGTTATGAATATACCTCTCAAGCAGGATGTGAATCCTATCAAGCAAAGAATGTATAGACTGAACCCCATATATAAAGAAATAGTAAAATCAAAAATTGATAAAATGCTTGAGGCAGGAATCATTGAACCCGTAGAAGAGTCAAAATGGATAAGTCACAAGGTGATTCAAGATAAGAAAGCTAAATGAGAAATCAGAATTTGTGTGGATCTGAGGAAACTGAATGATGCATCTCTACGTGACCCATTTCCTACGCCATTTACATATGAAGTACTAGATAATGTAGGTGGAAAGGAAGCATACTCTTTCACTGATGGATTTTCGGGCTACCATCAGATCAGAATTGCCGTAGAAGACAGACACAAGACTACATTTGCTACTAAATGGGGATCATTTTAGTACTCTGTTATGCTTTTTGGATTGAAGAACACACCTGCTATATTTTCAAGAGTGGTTGTAGCTGCATTTAAGGATTATATTCATAAATGATTAGAAGTTTAATTTGATGACTGGACAGTATTTGGCCTTTTGAAGAACCATCAGATGAACTTAAGGATGATGTTAGCGAAGTGTATACAGTATCAGATTTCCTTGAACTTGAAAAAGTGTGTTTTTTGTGTTCCTTATGGTATTTTATTGGGACACATAGTCTATAAACAAAGATTGATGGTTGATCCAACAAAGATATCGATCATAGTAACCTCCTAGCACCTAATTCAGTTAAGCAGCTATGCACTATATTGGGACACATAGGATATTATAGAAAATTCATTAAAGGATATGCGCAGATAACCGCACCTATGGAGAAACTATTGAAAAAAGAAGTGAAATACAACTGGACTGAAGATTTCAAAAAGGATTAGACACACTGAAAGAGAATATGGTTACAACACCTATTCTAGCCTTTCCTCACTGGAACAAGCCATTTCATGTACATGTAGATGATTCATCTATAGCACTTAGCATTGTACTAGCACAACTGGGTGATGGAGGCATCGACCATCCTATTGCATTTTCAAATAGAAATATATCTTCAACATAAAATAATTACACCACAACATAGATGGAAGGATTAGCTATGGTGTATGCATTGCATAAATTCAGACACTATTTTCTAGGTTCACACTTTGCATGTTCACTGACCATTCAGGTTTGAAGTACTTGGTCAACAAGTCAGTGTTAGGGGGAAGAATATGCAGATGGCTCTTACTTTTTCAGGAATATGATTTTGAGATCATAGTGAAAGCAAGAAGATTGAACACAGGACCTGACCATCTTTCAAGAATTGAATCAGGAGAAGAACCTAATACTTTGGAGGATAATTTGCCAGATGCGTAGTTTTTTTCTATTCACACAGCAAATGAATACTTCAAGGACATTGCAGAATCTATAACTATAGGGTTAGCACCTGCAGAACTTACTATGTAGCAGAAGAAACAATTAGTGGTAAGATCAACTGATTTTACCTTGATTGCAGGACAATTATACAAATTGGGACTAGATGAAGTATTGCATAGATGCGTGATAGAACACGAGAGAACCATTATACTTGTTGAATCACATTCAGGAGTATTTGGAGGACATTATGCAAAAAAAGATACTACGCAGAATATTTTGAGAGGAGGACTATGGTGGCCTACTATACATAAAGATTCAAAAGAATATTGCAGGAATTGCGATGTATGCTAGAGAACAAGACATCCATCTCGTAGAGATGAGATTCCACTGATGCCACAATTGACATTGCAAGCCTTTGATAAATGGGCTATTGACTTTGTGGGACCTATTAACCCACCAGGGAAGAGAACTAGCTCGAGATACATTATTACAGCTACAGATTAGCTAACTAGATGGGTAGAAGCAAAACCAGTGAAGGACTGTAGCGCAGTTACCGCCGCGTAGTTCATTTTTGAGAATATTTTGACAAGGTTTGGATGTCCAAAGATTCTAATGAGTAATCAGGAAACCCACTTCCTAAATAAGAATATTGAACCCCTAAAAGACGAATTTCACATCTAACATCAGAAGAGTACACCATATCATCCACGAGCTAATGGCACTGTAGAAGCCTTTAATAAATTGTTGGAAAATGCATTAACCAAGGTATGCAATATAAACAGGGATGATTGGGAACTCAGAATACCAACAATATTGTGGGCATATAGGACAACTTGTAAAAAGTTGACAGGCCATACACCTTTCAGGTTAGAATACCAACAATATTGTGGGCATATAGGACAACTTGTAAAAAGTTGATAGGCCATACACCTTTCAGGTTAGCATATGACAGGAAGCTGTCATGTCCATGGAATACATGGTACAAATATTGAGAATTGCGGCATTTACAGATATGGTTGATGATGAGACACTGGATGAAAGACTACAACAGTTAATTGGATTGGAGGAAGACCGCTTCATTGAAAGATTTCACCAACAAGTGCAGAAAGACACAGAAAAGGTATGGCATGATAGACACATCAAGCAAAAATTATTCTAGGTAGAAGACCTTGTCCTCCTTTATGATATCAAATTTATGAAATTTCCTGGAATATTCAAAATGCATTGGTTAGGACCATACATTCTCAAGAATGTTACAAATGGTGGCGCAGTTCAGTTAGCCACATTACTGGGAAGAAACATGCAAGGACTTGTTAATGGGAGTAGATTAAATCCTTATAGGGATGACCTTACTCCTACAGGCATAATTTAAGCAATGCAAGAATGTTTTAAGTGTCAAGTGCAGGTGAAATTGGACACTAAAACATGGAAGAGAGTCTGCACACAACAGTTTTGTTAGAATGCGAAGTTTACAAGATTTGAAGTTGTGCTGTGAAGCACACATAGCAAGTCAAGTTGCAAAGTTCAGTCCAAAGGAAGAATGTAGTGTTGTGAAGTTCAGCCAAAAGAAGGGAAATGAGAAGTGAACCTTTCCACTCACCTAACTGCCTGCGAAGCTAGATGAAACCAGCCATTATAGTTTTGATCGGAAACTAGTCATTATACAGTACTTTTGGGAAACCAGAATTTTCCGTGTTAAGGCATATTTATCCGTTGAAGACACATTTAATGAAAGGAAAAGACCAAGATCTAAGAAAGATTTGTCCAATGAACATATAATTTAATGTTAACTTATCTTTTTTTTGGGCGTGTCTTAGTGAAGCTGTGGCTATAAATAGTAAAGACCGCATAGTTACCTATTTTACTGTGACTTTTAATTTTTACTACGAGTAATTTCTAAGTTTTTACCAGTTGCGAATAGAGCATTCTGACAGTTTATGTCTGAGCACGAAATACTATAGGATATATTAAGAGAATTCCATCAGTCTGGTATAGAAGGAATTATGAAGACCCCTATGAAGAAAACAATGCCAGAGAAAGGTGGGACTTCTAGAGCCTCACTGTGACATGCACCAGAGCAGGAACAAAAAGATAAGTAAAAAGCTACAGAACTAGAGAAGCCGAAGACTGCAGAAACTACGAAAGATTTTCCGCTAGAGAAACCTCGTCAGAGGTCGATTATGCTGATACCTAAGTACATCCCTCTGCAAAGAGATGATGCTTTGGTAGTCATATTGAAAAAGAATCCACAATACGAGATCCTGTTGCTGTCGATGTCACCTCACGTTTGAGAAAAGGAGAATTTTCTAGGAAAGATTCTAGAATGCAAGTTCTCAGATCATGATTTGTTGCACGAAATGAAATACCCACAATTTCATCTGGATCAGTATATGTGCAGACATTATGATGACGCCACCAAGAAAACGACAATTCAAGCACAAGACTGGATTGCACCATTGCAATCCTCACGATTGTTGAATCTACTGCGAATTCTGCATGTTGACCGAAGTCCAGAGCTCACCACAGTTGTGAGGACATTGATGTCATGTTTTCACTAGGGTTACTTGTGGTTGGACCATGCGATTGACATCAACATTGACCTTATCTACATGACTACGCACTTAAGCAAATGAGGCACTGAACCTACAACTGAATTCGTAGGAAATAATAAAGATAAAGAACTTGCAAGGAGGATCAAAAGCGAATTTGGATTGGTAAAAGGAACCCGTGGATATCAAGCAAATCAGATGAACGATGTTGCCACGAGGTTCACATTTTAGTTTGTCATAGGAAAAGAACTAAGGAAATAAAGACCGGCCAAAGTACTGGCCGTTGCGATCTCCTTAGCTGTTAAGGATAAGGATGGGTTACAATTCAATTGGGCGAGCTACCTTTTGAATGAATTCTTGGATGATGTAGTAGATGCGCAAGAAAATGGATATCATTTTCATTGTAGCTGGATGATATCCTTGATCGTATTCATGGGCTGGAAAGAACCGAAATATCAACAAAATGTATCGACGTTCACTGGATATTTCTGTGGACCAATATATGCGAACATGTAGAGCAATTCCAAGACAGATAGACAAAGACTGAATAATGTGCAGTTTTACACATTCTATGAGCAATTGTGCGAAGTAATCAGGTGTACTTCGCACATTCCAAAGGGAATAACGACAACATACATCTAGAAGATGAGATTTAAGGTGGGCCTTCACTTTATCTTCAGACATCCTAGAGAACCAAATAACCCAGAATGGTATGAGGGTTAGTATCAACTGGATGCACAGAAGATTGACCTCATCATTGAGGATTGGCTGCCCGAATCGAAAATTGATGCACCAATGACATTGATCACAACATCTAAGGAAAGCATCAATGAAACAGACAACCCAAATCAGGATCAAGAACAAGAAAAACAATAGGTTAGAGACTTGCCAGAACGATATAAGAGGAAGAATCCCGACACAGATGTGCCGGAAGGTCCAAAAAGGAAGAAGTATAAAGCAAGTAAGAATCTGCTTGAAACATAGTCGCATGATGATGAATACGACTACATCACAACCAGAGTCCATAATCATATTGAAGAGACACTTACAATGAAAGATATTCAGCAAGAGCAACTCCAAGCAAGCATGATAGAGAGCATCGCAGAACTAAAGAGAATGGTATCAAGGGTATAGAAAGTCCAGAGAGACTTAATAAGGGAATCAGACTCTGAATACAAATCAAAGGAGTCAAGCCAAAGAAAAATAAAAGTGCCTACACTCACAATGCGACCTCGGTTAGTCCGGATAGAGCCAGTGAACGTCATATTTCCATCTGAGGAAATAATTGAAGGTGCGAAGTAGCTTGCACATTTGGATATCAACATGGGAATGTTTCCCATTGAAGGACTACATGACCTACACTTGCAAGTGGTATAAGAAATCAAGGAAAGATATATGATTTCCTACAACTAGCATCTCAAGTTAGAATAAATTTATAAAGAGTTGGGAAATGAATGCAAAGCGAAGACCAATGAGCTAGCAAATACTCATGAGAAGCAGAAAAAGGTAAAGAAGGCTGTAGCAGAAGTTTGCGCAAAGATCCAAGATTTCAAAGAAGAGCCGGAAGTGGAAGAAACCGTTGTTAATATTGGTACTACAATAGACAACCTCAAAGAAAAAATGGAAGATATGGAGATTGGTTATAAATAAAATATTGCTGACGTAGAGTCAAGGAAACAACTTGGAACTCTTCCAGAAGTGAAGGAAGCAAGGGTTGAAGAACTGAAGCCTTCAACAGAGAACATCTCCATAGAAGTTGGGAGATGTCAAGACTTTATAGAGGAAGTGACTAAGTCATGGGCCATGCTGCAAGAAGACCCAGACTTAAAGACAATATAGGATGAATTCCAGACAAAGCAGAAGGACCTCGACACAATGAAAATGGCTAGGAAGGATTTTCGGCCAAGGAAAAGAATACATAAGTTTACAGAGACAAAGGAACTTCAGAAAGAGTTGAAGGAATTGACAGCGAAGGAACTTGAAACTTCAGTGAAGTTGCAACCTATGTAAGAAGAGGCATTGACACTCTCTGACAAGATAGAGGCAAAGCTACAAGAGCTTCGAATAACAGAGAGCACAATAAAGGACCAACTGCAATAAACTATCTCCACGATGTTACTCGACACGGTCAAATAATTTGAGAAAGAGACTAAGGAGGCCTTTGCGAAGCTGAGAGCAACATACCATGAGTTTGTAGCGAAGATGAGCACTCCAAGTGTTGCGAAGCAAAAGAATCCTAGTGTAAGTGGCTTGGGGACGAGCCACAAGTATGTCTTAGGGGCCTGTTGGGTGCAGCCCAAGTAAAACAAGTTTTGGAAACAAAGTACAGTTAGGCGAGGCCTGAATTTGACCAATTTTGGAGATAAGAGACTCCGCAATTCTCAGGAAGAGGGTATGGAGCGAATTACAGTCGAGAGGAAAGGAACCTGTTTCCTTAGTAAAGAAAAATTACTAAGGACAACCATAGGTGGTTTACGTAGTTAAAGACCAAGCGACGACCTGATTGCTACAGGTGCAAAAAGTAAAGAAGAAAAATGGTGTAAAGGACACGGCACTGTAGTGTCAGAGCCGCGCGGTCAGAACTACATTGTCAGAAGAAGCGTCAGATTCAGAAGAAGCAATACTAAAAGGACAATGAAGTTAAAGCTAAGCATGGTCTACAGGAGAACCACGACGTTTTTGGGTTTAAGGGTACTATGGGGGTTGACCATAGTTATTGTAATATGTAACCTTCAGGCACATCTATATATATGGGTAATTTTGTATAAGGAAGGGTTGGGAAGTTAGGAAAATTACGACATTAGAATATTGTAGATATAGACTAAGAGAGAACAGACTCTACATCTGAGTCCATAGAGATCTGATTGTAGAGAAGCGTCTATAACTAAGTGCGCAAAATGGAACATTTACCCTTCCAAGTAATATAATAACAGTTCCTGTGGATGTAGCTCCCTCATGGGGGTGAACCACATAAATCTGTGTGTTATGTATGAGTTTATGGCATGTTTTGAGTTCATGTTCTTATTTTTTTATGTGTTTTCTTTCATGTGTATGCAAATGGAAATCATATGTTAAGTAATCGGAACACGTGAATGAATACTACGAAGTAACACTAAGTATGATGAATGCGTAGTTAACCGGTAAATATAATAGTGATTTAATGTAGTTCTATTGGGAGGCTGCATACCACATCTGCGCATCACCACGGTTACAAAAACCTGATTCTGTAATCCCCCATACTTCGCTTCAGGTGAGACGTCAATCTGTTTACAAGTTGATGCCGAAAGGGCTAGTGAAAGGGGTTTTGTTGTGTCTACAATAACTTCGTTGAACCCTAGTCATCCCAGGAATACCAACAAATATTGATCTAACTTTTCTTGGTTCTATTCAGTCAAGAAATATTGATCTAACTTTTCTTGGTTTTCATGGAGCAAGGTTTGAGTGAAACAACCATTGAGCATTGGAGTTCTCCCAATCCTCTTTTGTTTTTGTTTTTTTTTGCAAAATAAAAGTATATATATATGTTTAAAAGCAAATGCAAAGAAACTAGGTATGGAGATATCTAAGATATGGAATGTGTTTTTTTATCTTTTATCTTTTTATTTATTCTGCATGAATTGACCCTTATGTGCATAAAAAAAAATATTTTTTTTTGGAGACATGCTTTTAGAGGATGTTTTTTTTTAAATTTGTAACAATCATAGAAATGTAAATCAAGATTCATGCAAAAATGAAAAAATAAGTTCAATTGTTGAGTTCAATGCAACTGAGTAGAAAATTTAAACCCGCAAAAAAATTGTATAGGTCAATTTACGCATCTACATGTAAGATGTATGGAGGAGCACTAGAATTTGATATAAATATAAAAAACTATGGATATAGGAGTTTCTTGAACATTTTCTTCCCAGTTGGTCTGCAAGTGGTATAAAATAAATATCAAACTATGAAGGCCCCATGAGGAATTCATTGGGTAAGAAAATATGGTGGGAAAATTGCTCACGCCATAAAAATGTGAACCTCAACAATCGAATAAAGGAACATCTCACATTAAATTATTCAAACAACTCTAGGAATTTAAAATGACAAATCACATTTATGGGTGGAGGCACAATGGAATAGGAATTTAAGAGCACATCTCATCAAGGGGAAGATCACATTTATGAATTTTATTATTTTCTTTTGATTTTTTTATTACCCATTTTCATGGCCTTGTGCCAATGAAAGCTTAGATAAATCCCATTCATGAAGAAAATTATTCTAAAAAAGAATATTTTATAAGTTCAATGATTTGGAGGTATAAATCCAACCCACGATTTGGAGTTTATTCCTTGGAAGTAGTTAGGACTGATATGAATCCATCCCATGATTTCGAGGTATGAATCTAGCCCATGATTTGGAGTTTATTCCCTAACAAAAAATAGCACTGGTATGAATCGAACCCGCTTTGGAGGTATGAATTGAGCCCATGATTTGGAGGTATGAATACATCCCACGATTTGGAGGTTATTCCTCAGCCTACCAAAGAAAAATAACATCCAATATTTATATTACTGGGCTTGTGCAAGGTAATGATACCCAATTATGACACGTTAGTTGCAATGACATGCTAGAAAAACAAAAATATTATCATTAAAATGAATTATTAGAGGTACCTACAAAACGTTTTCGAATTAGGCGTTAAAAGATGAAACATAGAAAAATGAATGACCTTCCGGAATATATAACTTTCATTTATGGAAAAGTGGTATAACCACCCCAAAATGTCTTAAGATTGGTATGTTATTTTTTCTCTAAAACATAATGCACATGTTTTTGTTGGTCCACATGTTTGTTATGTAAATTGTCAAATTATGAGGAAAAAATATGTAGAGGCATAGGAAATAGACAAATCTTGTGCGGGGCTATTTTTCCAAAATTTTATAAGTTAATTTTATATATTTTTTATATTATGAAAGTTAGTGAAGCCTTAAAACGACATGGTCAAGTGTTGGTCCACCATATCATGGTCTGAAAATAATCATTTTTTTTTTCGGTTGTAGGTATTCTTGTACTCTTTTGTGGGTTCTTTTCCGTTCTCGAAATAGGTAAGCCAATCAAAAGTTATAGGCCAAATAAACGACCTATGTTTTTTACAAATTTGACATGAGTGTAGTTAAAAATGAATTAAAAATAGAAAACAACAACATATGTATTCCAAAAATAGATAATTAGAATATGCACACAGAGCTTGACAAGTGTGTGCAATTTCATCTGTATTGCACTAGCGGAGCATATGTGGAACTAGGGGTGAAAAACATGAAGTTATAGCATTTAATGTGCTCTACCATAAATCAGACCGAGCCTCAAGGTTTGGCAATCCGAAGCTAATTCCAAGCCTGCAAGGGCACCAATTTTTTTTTGAATCCAGACACGCGTGTGTGCAAATGCGCGCATGTGTAGATGC
>BSBM01000512.1:4270000-4380000 GCA_027924585.1 Larix kaempferi | reverse complement strand
TCTCCATCATCATCATCTTCTTCTTCATCATCGTCATCAGCTTCATCACCATCACCATCATCATCAACATCTTCTTCATCATCATCATCAACATCTTCATCATCATTGTCATCTCCCCCTTCCTCATCAACATCTCCATCATCATCATCATCATCATCTTCATCACCATCATCATCATCATCAACATCTTCATCATCATCACCATCATTATCATCAATAACATCATCATCATCATCACCATCAACATCATCATCTTCTTATATCTTCCTTATATCCAAAATTAGAGAAGCTCCATATGATGATGAAGACGATTTAGATGATGCTGATGAAGATGAAGATGGATCATCATCATATGATGATGGAGATGATGATGAAGATGATGAAGATGATGATGATGGTGATGAAGATGATGAAGATGATGATGAAGAAGATGATGACAATTCATCATCATCATCATCATCATCATCATCATCATCATCATCATCATCATCATCTTCATCATGATCATCACCATCATGTTCATCTTCATCAACATCAACATCTTTATCATCTTCATCACCATCATCTTCATTTGCATCTTCATCAACATCAAGATGCAATATGATGATGAAGAAGATGATGAAGATGATGCAAGATGATGATGGAGATGATGATGAAGATGATGATGACGACGACGATGATGATGATGATGATGAATTGTCATCATCTTCTTCATTATCATCTTCATCACCATCATCATCATATTGAACATCTTCATCATCATCACCATCATCTTCATCTTCATCAACATCAACATCTTTATCATCTTCATCACCATCATCTTCATTTGCATCATGATCATCTTCAATGTCATCACCCTCCTCCTCATCATCATCTTGTGCACTTATGCACTTAGGGATTAATGTTTAGAAGAGGGCCTAAAGGCCTTTATGGTGGCAGGGCTCTAGGAACAAATCGAAACATATTGATTTATTTGGAAATAAATGAAGTAAACATTACCCACCAAACTACTTAACGTTCAACAGGAGCGCGCACACGCTACTAGCGCATGTGCGTCCCTGTTGAGCATAAAATTCAAAAAATAACCTGCGCAATTCTCCCGCATTTTTTCTCTTATTTCACGCATGTTTTCGTTGTTTTCATGCACAGACCGACAGCCATTTTCATCTTGGATTGAATTCAGACACCATTTGGTGTTTCTTTGACAATTTGGATAAAATACACAAGAGTTGGGGCTTTAGTTGGCTCTTTGGATTGAATACACGCCAGTTGGGATCTATTTGACTCCTTTGATTGAATGCACAACAGTTGGACTCTATTTGGCTCCTTGGATTGAATTCTCATGTTGCTTGGACACACTTGAACTCTTCTTACATATAGTGCATACATCAAAAGAGCATTTTCCATTTGAAGCAAAGAGAATCATCATTATCACCACCATCATCATCATCATCTTATATCCTCCTTATATCCAAAATTAGAGAAGCTCCTTATGATGACGAAGACGATTTAGATGATGAGGATGAAGATGATGATGATGATGACCATCATCATCATATTTTTCATCATCATCATCATCGTCATCATCATCTTCGTCATCTTCATCATCATCATAATCATCATCGTCATCATCACCATATTATCATCATTCATCATCATCATCCCCCTCTTCCTCATCATCATCTTCATCATCATCATATTCCTCATCACCCTCTTCCTCATCATCATCTTCTTCGTTATCATCATCATCATCATCATCATCATCATCATCATCTCACACTAGTAATGATTCTACAAAATTAGAGAAGCTCCTTATATCATCATCATCATAATCATCTTCAGCATCTTAATCATCATGATCATGATCATCTTAATCATCATCATCATCATCATCATCATCACCATCATCTTCATCATCTTAATCATCATCATCATCATCATCATCACCACCATCATCACCATCATCATCATCAACATCTTCATCATCATCACCACCATCATCATCATCATCTTATATCCTCCTTATATCCAAAATTAGAGAAGCTCCTTATGATGATGAAGACGATTTAGATGATGAGGATGAAGATGAAGATGATGATGATGATGAGGATGAATATGAAGATGATGATGACGATGATGATTATGATGATGATGATGATCAAGATGATGATGACGATGATGATGATGACAATTTAGATCATCATCATAGTCATCATCATCTTCATCATCATCATCATCATCGTCGTCGTCGTCGTTGTTGTCCTCCTCTTCATCATCATTGTCATCTCCCCCTTCCTCATCAACATCTCCATCATCATCATCATCATAATATTCATTACCATCATCATCATCATCAACATCTTCATCATCATCACCATCATCATCACCATCATCATCGTTATCATCTTATATCTTCCTTATATCCGAAATTAGAGAAGTTCCTTATGATGATGAAGATGATTTAGATGGTGAGGATGAAGATGAAGATGATGATGATGATGATGATGATGATCATCATCATCATCATCATCGTCGTCCTCCTCTTAATCATCATTAGAGAAGCTTCTTACATCATCATCATCATCATCTTCATCATCTTAATAATAATTATCGTCATCGTCATCATCATCATCATCATCATCATCATCATTATCATCATCACCATCATCACCATCTTCATCTCCATCATCATCACCATCATCATCGTCATCAACATCTTCTTCATCATCACCATCATCATCATCATCATCATCTCCATCATCATCATCAACATCTTCATCATCATCACCATCACCATCATCTTCATCTTATATCCTCCTTATATCCAAAATTAGAGAAGCTCCTTATGATGATGAAGACGATTTAGATGATAAGGATGAAGATGATGATGCTGATGATGATGATCATCATCATCATCATTGTCATCTCCCCCTTCCTCATCAAAAGCTCCATTATCATTATCTTCTTCTTCATCATCATCATCATCCTCATCACCATCACCACCACCACCACCATCTTCATCATCATCACCACCACCACCACCACCACCACCATCATCATCATCATCATCATCATCATCATCATCATCTTATATCCTCCTTATACCCAAAATTCGAGAATATCCTTATGATGTTGAAGATGATTTAGATGATGAGGATGATGAGGATGATTATGATGATGATGATGATCATCATCATCATCCTCATCATCATCCTCCTCTTCATCATGATTGTCATCTCCCCCTTCCTCATCAACATCTCCATCATCATCATCATCATCATCTTCCTCATCATCGTCCTCATATTCATCATCACCATCACCATCATCTTCATCACCATCATCATCATCATCAACATCTCCATCATCATCATCATCATCATCATCATGATCAACATCTTCATCATCATTGCCATCTTCCCCTTCCTCATCAACATATCGATTATCATCATCTTCATCATCATCATCATCATCATAATCTTCATCACCACCACCATCATCTTCAACATTTTCATCATCATCACCATCATCATTATCGTCCTCCTCTTCATCATCATTGTCACCTCCCCCTTCCTCATCAACATCTCCATCATCATCATCTTCTTCTTCATCATCATCATCATCTTCATCACCATCACCATCATCATCAACATCTTCATCATCATCACAACCATCAACATCTTCATCATCATTGTCATCTCCCCCTTCCTCATCAACATTTTCATCATCATCATCATCTTCATCATCATCATCATCATCATCATCTTCATCACCATCATCATCATCAACAACATCTTGATCATCATCACCATCATCATCATCATCAACATCTTCATCATCATTTTCATCTCCCCTTTCCTCATCAACATCTCCATCACCATCATCTTCATCATCATCATCATCATCATCTTCATCACCATCACCATCATCGTCAACATCTTCATCATCATCACTATCATCATCATCATCAACATCTTCATCATCATTGTCATCTCTAGGTTCTTCATGAGCATCTCCATCATCATCATCATCATCATCTTCATCACCATCACCATCACCATCAACATCTTCATCATCATCGTCAACATCTTCATCATCATTGTCATCTCTAGGTTCCTCATTAACATCTCCGTCATCATCATCTTCTTCATCATCGTCATCATCATCTTCATCACCATCACCATCATCATCAACATCTTCATCACCATCACCACCATCATCATCATCAACATCTTGATCATCATTGTCATCTCTAGGTTCCTCATCAACATCTCCATCATCATCATATTCATCATCAACATCATCATCTTCATCATCTTCATTGCCATCACCATCATCATCAATATCTTCATCATCACCACCATCATCATCATCATCAACATCTTCATCATCATTGTCATCATCATCATCATCAACATCTTCATCATCATTGTCATCATCATCATCATCTTCTTCTTCTTCATCATCATCATCATCATATTCATCGCCATCACCATCATCATCAACATCTTCATCATCACCACCATCATCATCATCATCAACATCTTCATTATCATTGTCATCTCCCCCTTTCTCATCAACATCTCCATCATCATCATCTTCTTCACCATCACCATCATCAACATCTTCATCATCATCACCATCATCATGATCGTCCTCCTCTTCACCATCACTGTTATCTCCCCCTTCCTCATCAACATCTCCATCATCATCATCTTCATCTTCATCATCATCATCATCATCATCTTCATCACCATCATAATCATCATCAACATCTTCATCATCATTACCATCATCATCATCTTCTTCTTCTTCATCATCATCATCATCATCATCATCATCATCTTCATCGCCATCACCATCATCATCAACATCTTCATCATCACCACCACCATCATCATCATCAGCATCTTCATCATCATTGTCATCTCCCCCTTCCTCATCAACATCTCCATCATCATCATCTTCTTCTTTATCATCATCATCATCTTCATCACCATCACCATCATCATCAAAATCTTCATCATCATCACCATCATCATCATCATCAACATCTTCATCATCATTGTCATCTCTAGGTTCCTCATCAACATCTCCATCATCATCATCTTCATCACCATCATCATCAACATCTTCATTATCATCATCACCATCATCATCATGAACATCTTCATCATCATTGTCATCTCTAGGTTCCTCATCAACATCTCCATCATCATCATCTTCTTCTTCTTCATCATCATCATCATCTTCATCATCATCACCATCATCATCAACATCTTCATCATCATCACCATCATCATCATCGTCCTCCTCTTCATTATCATTGTCATCTCCCCCTTCCTCATCAACATCTCCATCATCATCTTCTTCATCATTGTCCTCATCTTCATCACCATCACCATCATTATCAACATCTTCATCATCATCATCATCATTGTCATCTCTCCCTTCCTCATCAGTATCTCCATCATCATCATCTTCTTCATCATCATCATCATCATCTTCATCACCATCATCATCATCATCATCAACATCTTCATCATCATCACCATCATCATCATCATCACCATCAACATCATCATCTTCTTATATCTTCCTTATATTCAAAATTAGAGAAGCTCCATATGATGATGAAGATGATTTAGATGATGCTGATGAAGATGAAGATGGATCATCATCATATGATGATGGAGATGATGATGATGATGATTATGATGATCCTCATCATCCTCATCGTCCTCCTCTTCATCATCATTGTCATCTCCCCCTTCCCCATTAACATCTCCATCATCATCATCTTCATCATCATCATCATCATCATCTTCACCGTCATCATCATCATCACCATGATCTTCATCTTCATCAACATCAACATCTTTATCATCTTCATCATGATCATCTTCATTTGCATCATGATCATCTTCAATATCATCACCCTCCTCCTCCTCATCATCTTGAGCACTTATGCACTTAGGGATTAATGTCTAGAAGAAGACCTAAAGGCCTTTATGGGGGAGGGGCTCTAGGAACAAATCGAAACATATCGATTTATTTGGAAATAAATGAAGTAAATGTTAACCACCAAACTATTTAACGTTCAACAGGAGCATGCACGTGCATCTAGTACGCACGCGCTACTAGCGCGTGAGCGTCCCTGTTGAGCATAAAATTCAGAAAATAACTCGTGCTCTTCTCCCGATTTTTTTCTCTTATTCCACACATGTTTTCATTGTTTTCACGCACAGTCCGACAGCCATTTGCATCTTGGATTTAATTTAGACACCATTTGGTGTTTCTTTGACAATTTGGATAGAATACACAAGAGTTGGGGCTTTAGTTGGCTCTTTGGATTGAATACACACTAGTTGGGATCTATTTGGATCCTTTGATTGAATACACAATAGTTGGACTCTATTTGGCTCCTTGGATTGAATTCTCATGCCGCTAGGACACACTTGAACTCTTCTTACATATAGTGGATACATCAAAAGAGCATTTTAAATTTGAAGCAAAGAGCAATCATAATCCTTGAGGTATGGTGACCTCTTCCTCTTGTTAAATGTATTTTAGTCTTCATTCACTTTGTTTGAATTGTATCTATTTTAGTTTTTCTTCATGAATTGTATGATAGATGTATTTTAGTCTTCTTAATCTTCACCATAGATAATAAAAACATCTTACCACAAAAAAACTACAACATGCACCAAGCAATGCTTTGAACCTTTCATGAAGACAATAAAAAAAAATTGCTTGCATCACCACCAATAAGCTTTCATAATCACATAACTCCATCTATTACACAAACATTTGTTGAATTCCTGATGATTTCAGTACAACAACTCACACAAACACCTAAAGAATCAAACTCAAGTAATCTTTTGGGGCTACTTTCCCTCATCCAAAACATGAAAATGAAGTGAGTAGGAGCTTCTCCTTTTGTAGGAAATGTGCTCCTACTAACATCCCATACCACCATCCTATACCATCCAAATGAGTTCCTAGAGGTGATGTTGTTGTTATATATATGGCATTCTCAATAGCTTTTAAGATTATATGAAAACATTCTCACTAGATGTTGTTGTACATAATCAATTGCTACATCGAGTTTTAATAATCATGCACATCGAGTTTTAATATCTTATTTTTTGTTCATTCTTGCAAGGGTGATAGTTTTGTTTTGTTAAAAAACGTATTGAATATGGGAAACATACATAATAATAAAAGAAAGTCTAGAAGGAAGGAGCTGCCCCCTGAAAAGGCCCATGAGATAAGAGAAAAGGATAGGTTGTACATGGAAAATTGTAGACATTAAGATGCTAGTGCCTTAGATCCATCAACAAGCAACGACGAAGTGGTTGAAGTCAATCAAATCTTGCTTGGTGTTGAGCATGAAGGGATGGATGTTGAACAGGTTGTTAATTGGAATCCTCCCAAAGAAGAGCACACTTATGTCGAACACACTCCCTTGCAGGACCAAATTGTGAACGAAGGGCCACAGCAAACCAGTGACGAGACTCGTACTTCCTTTCCTACTCCCTTGCCTCGACTATCAAGCATACGATGAAGAACTCCCAGAAGTATTCATGTGGATGAAAGTTCATTTTCAGGACTTGAAGGTAAGTTTCCCAAACACACTATTGATTTCCATTGTAACAGGATAATCAAAGAATTTTTTGAATCCAAAATTGATGCAGCAAAATGTCAATTGTTTCTGGCGTTGTTGAAATCACATTGTGTAGCTCATGTTAGGAGAATTTTGGGCATAAATGTAGTTAGAAGTTCAGAGGCCAACAATCATGTTGTTAGAAATCTACAATCTGCATTTAATTTGATTGGAAAAACTTCTCGTACAAAATATTTTAATGCGGCCTGTCGTGTACTGTCGGAATCGATCGTAGACAAATCCACAAGTCAACATCGCCTGCTATCAAACACATGTAAAATATTTAAAGTATGTAGAAAGACTCTTCAAAAGTATTCTGCTATTAGAGAAAAACTTGAGACACCAAGACAAAAAGATTGTTGGGCCTTTGTTGGTAGGTTACCTCGTTCAGATATGAAGCTTATTGATGCTGTTAAAGAACTAGTACACAATTTTTGGCATGATAACACTAGACTGTCTCGAATCAAAGAGATGTGTTAAAGTTGAGAAAAGGCGTTCAAGGGTTTGAACCCCATGTCAAGCACTTCCTTAACACAACACAAACAGAACTCTACGAGAGGTTCAAGAATGAGCACACACAATTGAACTTGGGCCAAAGGTCCTTTCAAAAATGCAAACCCTGCTATGTTAGAATTTGCATTGATCGCAACACATGTTGCTATAGATAACATGTAGAATTTGAGTACTATTATGATACATATAGACATATATTTTGTGATTTTCATACTAACATTGTGCATGAATGCCCATCATTACAACCACCGAATGCATCCAGAGAATTTATACATAGGATAATGTGTCCAAGACCTGAAGGACAAAAATATTTTTAAAGATCATGTTTATATGGGACATGTTCCAGGTGCAGTGGATTTGCATTATTGAGCCGTTGCATCCATGAAACTAAGGAGCATGAACTTGGGAGGAGGTCAGTAGAAATACAGAACTTCAAGTACATAACATATCAAGTAAATAGTGCGAAGGAAAGAAATAAAATTGCATTGGTGAAGTCACAGGTAATCTAATTTTGCATAATTTCATACTGTACATGTTGAATTTGCGCATATATATTTAGATTGCAAATGTCACATTGTATTAATGCCCTTGGTTTTGTGGCACCAGGTACAAAATTGTGATTTCATGAAGGAATTCTACCAAAAGACGGAGCAGTATGTACTATACATGTAGCACGATGGTAGGATGAACAGTACAGATAGTGTAGGGACACCTTTCCCAATGGCACAATATTGTCGGTTGTGGAATTTGCTAAAAACTACAACCTGCAGCCACATAATGAGATTCAAAGTCAATACTACCATTTAGACCAAGGTAGGATAATGGTCCATATCACGAATAGGCATGCGCCAGAGAGCAGCAATGACATGAGGATAATATTGAAAGAGACCAAATTCTACATCAGTGATGACAGGTGCCATGACCTGCATTATGTGTAGCATTGCTCCAGAATTTTCAATGATCAGCTGAAGGAGAGAGGTATACAGATGGATCAGCATTGGATATGGTCAGATGGTTGTGTAGGCTAGTTAAAAAATGCACATGTATTCCAGTGATTGAGTATTTTGCACAAGACTTATGATGTGCTACATATATGAAACTCTTTTGAGACCGAGCATGGAAAGGGAGGTCATGATGGAGCTGGAGCATGTCTCAAAAATGCCCTATGAAGGGAGGATATGAGGTGCATGACAAACCCTCATATTCGGGATGCAGAATCCATAGTTCGATTGCGCTTTGCAAAAATGTCAGATCGAACCACGAAGCAGCACAGACCAACAGGTAGAGGACATGTTGTTAGAAATTTATCGCATGTGGTTGATATAGATCGATCGCATTCTTATAGTTGTAGTACTATGCAAGGAACTCATGTATTTCATTCGGTTCGAAGATTAAACAACCCCTTATTTGAAATATGGACACGAAAAATTGCTTGCTTTTGTGGGCCTTGCAGTAGTTGTGAGTGGGATGAGTATGAATCAATGGATTGGGTTGATGAATGGGATCATGTATCACTTGCAGTGGACCCACCTGCAATTGTTGAAACAATCTAGTTAGAGGAAGGCTAATCCTCTATTTTGAATGAATATGATCATATATCTGATTTTGTACAACTAGGTAAACATTTATGCATGTATATCATGATTCCCTCCTTGTTTTTGTAATTACCCAAGTGATCAAACCACTAGTTGTTGGAATATGACCGTAAAATGCATTTTTGCAGGACACATCTATGTAGTTGTCGTCCTGACAGACAATGCAATTGGGACAAATTATTGGTTGGCATGATGCATACAGGGGAAGAAAACCCTCCTCACATCTTTAAACGATAGTGAAGGAATTACCTTTTCGACTGGCTCGATGGTTTTTCAGGGGGAATATCTTACAGTAGATGGAAATGGACCAAAGAGTAGTGGCTACACATACACGGATTATAGACCAGGTTCATGGGTGTATCACTTTATGCACTTGATCATTGGTACAAACATCCAACTGCAAACAATGTCAATGAAGACATCAAACAAGGTACACTACTTACTACCTCATGCGGAGCACAATAGGTTGTTTGAGACAATAAAAAACCGAGAGGATCCAGAAGTTCTAATTGATTGAGGTACATAGTATAGCCATGTGATTGTTTATTCATGCATGATTAATATTATTCATGTTAGATAGTATATTTGATATCATTATCTTATATCGTTTATTTGATGTTTGAGTTATGATTAAGTTACTATTACAATACATTGATGTTTTACACCAACCACTCCAATTCATTGGTCCCAAGGTCAAGGTTTCATCGTTTGACCATGTTTAGTGCCATAAAACCCATACTGAGTGCTAAAATACTCCTAGTTGCACCCATATAATTTATTGGAGGCTAAACATATCCTTGTCCTTTGAGGCCTATTTCATTGTTGTGAACCTATGTAATTAATACACATGTAAGTTTGAAACCTCAAGTTTCCCTTCCCTTAGAAGCTTTATTTTTATTAAGGTTTGCAGTCCTCCTCCCAACCATGTACAAGGCCCTCATATCCATAAATGGTTCTCAAAATATCCTAATGAAGTATGTATCAACACTTGGAAGCCAAAGAACCCTAAGACATGTCCTATTTGTTTTTTTGAAAGCTCCTTTCTTGCTCTTGTTCAAAATCTCCGAATAGTGTCCATATCCTCACCAATAAGATAAATATTCACATTCATATCTAAGCCTTCAACACCTACACTTGGTGTTCATAACCTCTTAATCATATTTGAATATGCTCATATGGAAGCCAAGTATCCCTCGATCCTAGATGTGTTGTGATTTGACACATCATTCTTGGTCCTAAAGATACCCCTAGTCTACCTTCAATCTACTTAGCCTACCTTTCCATATTCCATATAAAAATGGGGACATCCAGCTGGTACCAGTGTTATGGCATATCCTCTCTAATTGACTTATGGTAAAAAAATTTCTTATGTGTTTACATGACATTAGGAGGTAAAAGGTGTTACTCTATAATGACTCACATATTCTCAATATTGTCTCAATAGCTTATGGAGCATCATGATGTGGTTATAAGTGTATGACCTCTTGTGTGAGGTGTGCCACTAGGGATTTGAGCAAGCACAACCCTCATTTAATCTCATTAGCAACATTTACCTAGCCATTTTTCATATGTATCAACACTTGAGAGCCAAAGAACCCTAAAAAATGCCCTATATGGTAGTTTGAAATCTCCTTTATGCACGTGCGGGAGCTAATGGAACCCAAGTCCGCTCGTGGGTTTGGGTTCTGTGCCCCTGGAGAAATTCCTCAAAGTGTCCTTGAATGACCCTGGGGTTTTGGACCAATATGCGCGTAGCACCCAAATTGTGGCTCTGATCACAAATTTATCGATTCCGATGGATCCAGGACGTCGCGTTTCTGCTAGGGGACCCCCCACAGCGTGCCACCAACCCCTAGAAATGGTGTTATTGTGCCATCTCCAGAGTTAGGGTTTTGCTTAGTGAAGGCTTTTCGAATATTTCTCAAGGGGGTCATTTCTCGTCCGAGGGCTCCTGGGTGTGCATGGCCATCGTGGATACGTCCACAATGGTCATATGCACTTGTGGGAGATGAGAAAACCCATGTCCGCTCACCGGTTTGGGTTCCGTGCCCCCGAAGCAATTCCTTAAAGTGTCCTTGAATGGCCCTGGGGTGCCCGACCAAGATTCCCACAACACCAAAAATGTGGCTCCAATCGCGAATCCGTCGATTCCTATGGAACTGGGATGTCGAATTTCATCTAGGGGACCCCCAACAGCGTGTCGCCAACCCCCGGAAACAGTGTTATTGTGCCATCTCCAGATCTAGGGTTTTTCTCAGTGAAGTTCTTTCGAATATTTCTCAAGGGGGTCATTTCTCATCCGAAGGCTCCCGCATGTGCGTGGCCACCATGGACACATCCACAATGGCCATACGCATGTGTGGGAGATGAAAGAACCCATGTCTGCTTGCCGATTTGGGTTCCATGCCCCCAAAGCAATTCTTTAAAGTGTCCCTAAATGGCCCCATCGTGCGGGACCAAGATTTCCATAGCCCAAACCGTCGCTCCGGTCCCGAATATGTCGATTCCAATGGATCTGGGACACTGTGTTTCTGTTAGAGGACCCCCCACAATGTGCCACCAACCCAAGGAAACAGTGTTATTGTGCCATCTACGGAGGTAGGGTTTTGCTCAGTGAAGGCCTTTCGAATATTGCTCAAAGGGGTCATTTCTCGTCTGAAAGCTCCCGGGCGTGCATGGCCACTGTGGACACATCCACAATGGCCATATGCATGTGTGGGAGATGAAATAACCCATGTCCGCTCACCGTTTTGGGTTCCATTCCCACGAAGCAATTCCTCAAAGTGTCCCTGAATGGCCCTGGGGTGCTAGACCAATGTTAGTTTTTAAGAATGTAATTCAATCTGATCTAGGATCTCTAACTCAAGCATCAACATGTACAACATATCAAGCATAAGAGACAAGAGACAAGAGACACAAAGCATTTCACCAGGGAAAACCAAGAAGGTGAAAAACCCCGCAACTTCCTCAGAGATAGAATAAGCATCAATACAAGGATCACCATGATCAAACCCAAGAGATATATATCAGTAGCAGCATACTCGTCCTCCACTTGTGCACACTCCTCCTCTCAATAATGCGAAGTGACTAAATAATAGAGTGTGTAAAATGAGAGAGACACAATCTCTATTTATACACTTAATAATAGAGTGTGTAAAATGAGAGAGACACAATCTCTATTTATACACTTACTTTCACTTGACCTTTACTCAACTAGGTCGGCCCCAACTTAACAACTTAATATAATGCTGACTGGGCTAACCTCCAATAGGGTGGTCTAATAACCCTTTAACCCACATGACTCATATAGGGACAACCCCATCAAGGTGGTCTAATAACTCACCAAGTATAAGTTACGACACTTACAATATAACTTGCGACACTTGCAAGTACACATGACGACACTTCCAATCAAAGGAATAATACATCTCCGTTGGGGATACAATAAAGTACAAATACAATATACAAGTGAATATCTTCCGAAGTTACAAATACATCAACACTCCCTCTTAACTAGGAAGGTATTCTCTTGACACAGGTCATCAATACATATCAGCACAAGTCTTGAATACTGGAGTTGGATCATCATCACTGGATCATGGAGCATCATCGTCACTGTTGCTGTAGTCATCATCTCGATCATTGGGCTATCTCTAAATTCTGTTCGTCATAGGGAGTTCTACAAAGCCAACCCCTTTTCATGCTGGATGTAGGTCCACCACCTATAGGTCTTCATCATTGTTGGCCATACTATGGAATCCTCAGGACTTATTATGTGCATCAACAAAACCTTGAAAGAGTATCCCAGGATCCTTTATGTGCCTAAGCACGACCGACAAGATCTCCTAGGGAACTATTACATGTTGACTATCACAAAACCTTAAAAGAGTGTCTTGACTAGCAAGAACTCTAAAGAGCATCCGAGGCCTTTTACGTGACTAGTACAACCTGTCCGGATCTCCAGGATGTATTACATGTGACCCCCACCACAAAACCTTAAAATAGTGTATTGACTAACAAGAACTCTAAAGAGCATCCGAGGCCTTCTATGTGACTAGCACAACTTGTCCAGATCTCTAGGAAGTATTATATGTGGTCATGGAAAAACCTCGAAAGAGCATCCCGGGACTGATTACGAGTGTACTGCTCAACCTATCGGCTCTTCCCGGGCGCTATTATATGCCATAGGACAAAACCTCGAAAGAGCATTTGCCAGATATCCCAGGGCGCTATTATATGCTATAGGAAAAACCTTGAAAGAGTATCTGCAAACCTCCCAGGGCACTATTATTTGTCCTCCCAAGCAAAACCTCGAAAGAGCATTTGCCAGATATCCTAGGGCACTATTATATGCCATAGGAAAAACTTTGAAAGAGTATCTGCAAATCTCCCAAGGCGCTACTATATGCTTATCTGCACAACCTGTCCACGGCCACAGAGTATCAACCTGATACTCACCATACATCATCTTGATGTACATGATCATCCTCATCATCATCATAGCATCGTCGTGATGCATATCATCCAGAGCATCGTCTTGATACTCATCACACATGATCATCCTGATCATCGTCACTTCATCATCTTGATGCATGTCATCTAGAGCATCATCTTGATACTCATCACACATGATCATCCTGATCGTCGTCACTGCATTGTCCTGATGCATGTCATCATACATGAACCAACTGATCATACAAAGCATCTACTTGATGCATATACATATACATGATCAAACTGATCATACAAAGCATCCACCTGATGCATATACATATACATGATCCAACTGATCATACAAAGCATCCAACTGATGCATATCAATATACATGATCCAACTGATCATACAAAGCATCCAATTGATGCATATACAAAGAAGGAATTGGAGCATCGTCCTGATGCTCATCACACAGCATTTACATCCACAACCATGGGAAGGATCATCCTCTCACCATGGAATGGCTCCTGCAAATGTGTCCCATCACTTCTTCCTCGAAGTATATTCAATCTGAAGAACACCAAGCCTCTCTCTGAAGTACTCAAACTTCACTCTAGCTAGTGGTTTCGTCAACACATCTACAACTTGCTCATCCGTCACAACATACAGGAGATTCACTGCTCCTCTCTGCACCATATCCTTGATATAGTGATATTTGATCTCGATGTGCTTCGAATTGTCATTTCACACCGGGTTCTCAGACAACTTCACACAACTCTGGTTGTCACAAAAGATACCAGTAGCATCGAATAGGAGATCAAATAACTCAGACAATAGCTTCCTCATCCATATTGCCTCACAACTAACCGAACAAGCTGCAACATACTCTACTTCAGTTGTACTCAATGCTACACAGGACCGCTTCCTGCTAAACCAAGAGATCACACTTGATCCCATACTAAAGCAGCACCCAGAAGTGCTCTTCCTATCTGCAGCACTGCCTTCCCAATCTGAATCAACATAACCCTCTAGGTTAAACTTTTGATTCGCATCATACTTGAGCCCATAATCAATTGTACCCTTTAGGTACCTTAGAATATGATTTGCAACAACCAGGTGAACACCTCTAGGATCCGTCAGGAACTGGTTCAATTTGTTCACTGCAAAGCAAATATCTCATCTCGTATTCCTCGATCATGGCATTCTTCCATTACTGCATCCCGGATCCTGGGAACTTCAGATTCTTCAATATCTTCAATATATAGTTTTCTTTGAACTTCATTGTTGGAACAAATGTTGTAGTCCTTCTTTTGTAGGTGATTTGTACACGATCTTTCCTACAATTCAAATTCAATTACATGATTAGAAACTTCTTATATATTTCAAAACAAGTTCTTACTCATAAAGACATATGTCATGTAGTCATGCAATTATCTTAGCCAGTGCTTCAATACAACATTTATCCATATCCAGTAACTTTCTAGATGCCTTCCATCTCTATCAGAACATTGTTAAGAGTGTGCACAACTCCCAACATGTCAGCAAAGAGGTTTCATTCTAGATAAGTAGCAATGGAATGTTGTATAGTACCATAGGCCACTTACCCATTACTTGCATATTAGTAGTATCTTGTTCATTAATGCAACTTTTCTAATATGCATAATACATATCCTAAATATAGGAACATAAGTATGTACATGAATGGACAACATCATTTAAGTAATCATATATAGAAGAAATAAAAATTCAAATACTTATCTTTGTTTGGTTGTAGGGTGGACTCCCTCTCAATCTTTGCTTTTTGAAGTGCTCCCTCTTGATCTTTGCTTCCTTGCAGGAACAACTGGAGTGTGCTCCCTCTTGATCTTTGCTTCCTGGATTACCTGTCCTTGATCTTATATCCATCCTGGACCACTATGCATGCTTAAGTGTGTACTAGTGTCATGATTGTGTCATCCTCAAGATCTCATACATAATCATACATTCATTAGTATAATCTCAATACTATCAAAACATTGTGATTCTAAATAATCTTAAATGTGTACGGTCATGATCATTTCATACATAGGTAATAAGTGTTAATATTCAAGGTTTCAGGGAAGACTTCTTTTACTCATGAATATTCTTATTTGACCGTAGGACTCTTCTGGTTAGTCATATCATCAATCAAAGTAAGAAACATAATATGCATAAACCCTTGATTACTTAAACTTCTAACTTCAAGAATAATCATACAAAAGTATAAGATCCTAACACAAGGTAAGATTCTAGATTGATATAGGAAAAACATACCTGGATTGTCATGTTAGCTAGTTATGTCTAACATACCCACATAATGTCTTCTTGTTCTTTTGAATGACTTGTGCTAGTAACCTGCATATCTCATAAGTTAACCATTATAGAACCAAAGTATACATACCTCGTAAGTAGAGCTTCTATGTGATCCATGACTATAGATGAGTCTTTGTCTTCATGTCACCATGGTCATATGTTCTTGAACTAGAACATGATTTGTCTTTCTTGATGTACCTTTCATGTTAGGGGACAACATCATCCTCATACAACACCACAGTGCATTAGTACAATCATAAGTGTCAAAACCCTAATCAATGACTATCTTCTATCATACATTCATATTTTTAATAGGGTGATAAGACATGTATACAATTAATCAAGATTGTACTAACTTCAATAATATGAAGACAAACATATCATAAAATTAATCATGAACAGATTTCAACACATACCTGTATCTCCTCAAGTCATACCTATCGAGATTGCTTGTAGTCTTCTTATGTAAGGCCTTAGCCTCATCTCCCTCTGAAATTGGAACTTCTTTACTTATGTACATGTCCGATTCATTCTCTTCTAGGATTAACCCAATCCACTTTGATTTGCTGAGACTGGATTTGGAGCTGAATTAGGGTTTGTCAAAGGAACCCTAAAAATTCAAATTTTGAATTTCAAACTTCTGAATGGATGGAAAGAGGTGCCTTTCTAAGCTGATCAAGCTGGTATACTTCAATTTTGAAAACTGCAAAATTTGACCCCTCAAAATTGGCTTTGAAACTTCGAGATCTTCTGGACAGGATCCCGAACTAGGGTTTGATAAAGCTCGGTATTCTGCCCAATGAAAAGGTTCGATATTGAACACTAAACTTCGATTTTTTTGAGGAGCTTCCAGCCATGGACACAGATTTCAAAAATTCCAACTTTTGCAAAGGCCCTAATTTTCCACCTTTCTGATCAAAATCCCAAACTAGGGTTTGATCAAGCCCGACCTTCTTCCCAACCAAAGAATTCGATCTTGGTGTCTAAATTTTGATTTTGATGAGGACCATCTAGCCATGGTCTCTGATTCCAAGAATTACAACTTTCTCTAAAACCCTAAATTCCCGCAGCAGTGATAAGCCAAGGATCAAGGTGCTCAGAATCCAATTCTGTTTTGACAGACAAATGCACCTGATTGTTTCTGGTGTAACTTAGAAATTATGAATCCAAAGGGTCTAAAACTTCACTTTGTCGCAGCTTGACCTGTCATATTTATAACCCCATAGGTCTAGCCTCAATTGGATTCTCTAAGAGAGAGCTATGCCAAGTGTCGCAACGTGACCAGTTTATGGGATAAAACAAGAGATCGAACTTGTACGTCATGCCACTTGTCACTGGTTCAACTTCAAACTCTGCACCTTCGGCCTGTGAAAGTAAATTCCGTTCCCTACCTGAAACACATTACGAAATTTAATTTGGAGCTTCCTAGCCCAAGTTATGACCTTTTTTCCTAGGTCACCTATTTATGACTGAGATCTGGAAGAGGCAGAAACCCTAACTTGTACGGATCATAAATTACAAAGTACAACGAATTAGATGCTTCTCTTTGGACACAAGGTACATGGAGAGGTTATCTACTACCTGTAGCTGTTTTAGAACCTGAACCATATCCAAAATGGAGTTATAGAGAAAGTTCCACGATGCCTGGTTTTTGCTATATCAAGCCCTAGCTTCCAATTTGTCGCAAGTGCAACAAGTCTCATAAATGCCATACCATGCCTTCCTTCAGGCTAGTTCTGATACCATGTTAGTTTTTTAGAATTTAATTCAATCTGATCTAGGATCTTTAACTGGAGAAACAACATGTACAACATATCAATCATAAGAGACAAGAGACAAGAGACACAAAACATTTCACCGAGGAAAACCAAGAAGGTGAAAAACCCTGCAACTTCCTCATAGATAGAATAAGCATCGATACAAGGATCACCATGATCAAACTCAAGAGATAGATATCAACAGCATCATACTCGTCCTCCACTTGTGCACACTCCTCCTCTCTCTCACTAATGCGAAGTGAGTGAATAATAGAATGTGTAAAATGAGAGAGACACACTCTCTATTTATACACTTACTTTCACTTGACCTTTACTCAACTAGGTCGGACCCAACTTAACAATTTAATATAATGCTGACGGGGAAGACCCCCAATAGGGTGGTCTAATAACCCTTTAACCCACATGACTCATACAGGGTCGACCCCATCAAGGTGGTCTAATAACCCATCAAGTATAAGTTACGACACTTACAATATAACTTGCGACACTTGCAAGTACACATGACGACACTTCGAATCAGAGGAATAATACATCTCCGTTGGGGATACAATAAAGTACAAATACAATATACAAGTGAATATATTCCGAAGTTACAAATACATCAACAACCAAGATGCTCACAACACCCAAACCATGGATCCGGTCATGAATACATCTATTCTGATGGATCCAGGATGACGGGTTTCAGCTAGCAGACCGCCCATAGCGTGCTGTCAACCCCCATAAATGATGATATTGTGCCATCTTCAGAGCTAGGGTTTTTCTTAGTGAAGGCCATGCCAATCTTGCTCAAGGGGGCAATTTCTCGTCCAAAGGCTCCCGAGTGTGCGTGGCCACCGTGGAAATGTCCACAATGGCCATATGCACATGTGGGAGATGACAGAACCCATGTTTGCTCTCCGGTTTCGGTTCCGTGCCCTCGTTCCTCAAAGTGTCCCTGAATGGCCCTATGGTGCCAGACTAAGATGTCCGCAACACCCAAACCGTGGCTCTGATCACTAATCCATCGATTCCAATGCATCCGGGATGCCGGATTTCAGCTAGGGAACCCCCCACAACGTGCCACGAACCCATGGAAACGGTGTTATTGTGCCATCTCCAGAGCTAGGGTTTTGCTCAATGAAGGGCTTTCGAATATTGCTCAAGCGGATCATTTATCATCTGAAGGCTCCCAGGCATGCATGGACACCATGGAATCATCCACAATGGCCATACAAACTTGTGGGAGATAATAGAACCCATGTCCGTTCGTCGGTTTGGGTTCCATGCCCCCGGAGCAAGTCCTCAAAGTGTCCTTGAATGGCCCTAGGGTGCCGAATCAAGATGCCCACGACACCCAAACCGTGGCTCTGGTTGCGAACCTGTCGATTCCAATGGATCCAAGATGTCGGGTTTCAGCTAGGGTACCCCCCACAGTGTGCTTCCAACCCCCTTAAATGGTGTTATTGTGTAATACCCCATTTTTCCCTTGATGTAAATACTGCTTATGTACAGTATGTGTAAATGCCCTAGTGTGGAGCTCAAGGCCAAGGCCCCACTAGTGGATGTTTCGGTTTATTAATTAGGCAAGTGTTGATGCAGTTTGATTATTCATGGGCTGCTAAGCGATGGAGAATGTAAATGATGTAATTATTACTGAATGAATAAAATAACCAAGAAGCTGGCTAAGGAGGCAATGAACGAGAAGGGGGCTGTGTGTATCCACTAGGGAGAGGTGAGGGGGTTTGGGATTGGTTGACCATGTTGCCACATGTCTGACTGAGAACCTGTTTGAACTCCTTGCTGACATTAATGCGATTTCAGAGGGTGCTTGAGAACCAACTGTGGAGTCTGATGGAGTATAGAGCATACTTGCGATTTCGTATGGCAGGGCATGGCTCTTATCACTTGTGCATGAAGGCATCGAACTGCCTGGGATAACTCGCAGAGCCTGTTGTGAACTAGGGGGGGGAATATTCAGAGACACACACTCACCATTTAGGACTCACACACTCGGTTCCCTGTTTGGAACGCTCGCGCTATCATTATTGAGACCATTGACCCTCGCAGAGGATTCACCCGCGTGTTTTCCTGTAAGTAGCATGCCCCTGTGTCTGATAACTACCCAAGAACGGGTAGCCGTGACACCCTTTTTGTATAACCTTGGTACAACGATGGGTAGAGTCAATAGAGAAGGTTGTAGAGCGGTTTGCGTAGAGCAACCGTGGGAAGACCCCAAGCCAGGATATGTCTTGTTGTAAACTGTGGGAGAAGGGTTGGATTGCTAGAGAAATTCAGTGAAGGCTATAGTCTCAATGAACTAGTGACTGGACCTTTCTATGCCCATCCTGAAATAGCACTGGAAGGGAAGGACCTTGTGAGACTATACAGCAATGATAGGATCTCCTTGTGTTGGATGTGGTAGGTATTGTGGGTGCTAGGTCGGCTGTGAGCGACTAGACCTTTCTATGCCCATCCTGGAATAGCACTCGAAGGGAAGATGCCTTGAGAGACTATGTGATTGTGCAGTAGGTCTTACTTGTGTTGGATGTGGTAGATATTGTGGGTGCCAGGTCAACTGAGTGCTGAGATTCCTATAGTTCTGTGGTTGAAGTCACTGGTTTAGCAATGCCTCCTTGTTATCCCTTTGTGCTGAAGAACCCCTGTAGGTTGGCTTAGAATGGGTAGGTGCCCTGGAATGCTTGGTAAACCCAACTACAGACTGGTTTAGCATGTGAATGGAGCCTTGACTGTGAGAGAACCTATTAGCCCTCCTTAGTGGATACACTGCCCAGCTCGGGGGTGATCTCTCAGTGGAAAGAGTATAGGCTAGACAGAGATCTAAGGTTGGGTGGAATGTTTCTCTCACTTAGCCAGTTGCTTCAGAATTCAAAGATAAATACTTTGTTATGGTAAATGATGTGGTTTCATTATTATGATGAATGCTTGTATAATCATGGAATTTTTGTATGTATGGTTAAATGAATGGTTGACAGGAAGTCATGTATAGGCCTGAGTAATAGGCTGAATCCACTGTGTGTATTTATCTTGTATTGCAGGAACTAATGCTTGTAATTCTTGCATATGATAGATGTGTGAGTTAAGTTTGTGGATGCATTTTATATGTGATGATGTATGATAGAGCTCCATCGTTTTGGTAATGAATGTGATGTGTACTAACCCTGTGAAGGAAAGGTATATTTATATTTGATCCTTGAGAAGTTAGAGAAGCCCTGGAGGTGGTTTCAGGAACCTCTGTGGGTCAGATAGCAGGAAGGCACCTTGGAAGGTTGAAGGTTGGAATGTTCAAGTGTGGGTAGGAACAGAACTTTAGAGAAGGAAATGAGTTGGTTAGATGCCTCACCTGGTCAAGGGGATGCTACCATTGGATAGAGTTCTCCATGATATTTCCAGCAGTACCAACCTTGCCCCATTTGGATATTGGAGGGAGGAGTTATGCCCCTTGGAATATTGATGAAGTTACCCTTGCAAAAACAGGGTTTCGCACGCATGATTCCACAGGTTGCAGGTTGAGGGTATGCCAAAATCCATGTTGAGAGTTTTGGGCCTTCCGTGACAATCCCGAACCCAAAAGTAGCGTGTTTTGGGTTGCGGGTTCGTCAAATCTCGCACGACGGGATTTAGGACTCCCGCAACCCCGCACCCAACATTGGCGGGTTTTGGGTTGCAGGTTCGTCAAAGCTCGCACTGCAGGATTTATACTTCCCGCAACCTCGCACCCGACATTGTGGGTTTCGGGTTTCAGGGTGACCACCCCCGCGGTGGAGCAGTTGGGATCGGGTTTCGGGTTTGCCAAAACCCACACTAAGTGTTTGGACTTTCCGCAATCCTGAACCCAAAAATGTGGAACCCATTATTGTGGGATTCGCATTTAGGGAATCGTTGTGCGGGATGTGCGTTTTGGGATTCGTTGTTGCGGGATTCCCATTAAGGAATCGTTGTGAGGGATGTGCGTTTCAGGATTTGTTGTTGCAGATCCGAGTTCTTCGACTGTGTGTATGGGCACTTAGTCAATGGTTTTGGAGAAAAAAAAATGGATCACAGTCTTCAGCCGTCCAGGTGGGTCTGAGGGGACGTGACATATTGTGCCATCTCCAGAGCTAGGGTTTTGCTCAGTGAAGGAGATAGGGTTCACTAAGCAAAAATCTAGCTCCGGAGATGGCACGATATCACCATTTATGGGGGTTGGCGGCATGCCGTGGGGGGTCCCCTAGTTGAAACCTGACGTCCCGGGTCCATCGGAATTGACGGATTGGAGATTGGAGCCACGGTTTGGGTGATGTAGGCATCTTGGTCCGGCACCCTGGGGCCATTCATAGACACTTTGAGGATTTTATCTGGGGGAACAAAACCCAAACCGGCAAGCGAACATGGGTTATGTCATCTACCACACATGCGTATGGCCATTTTGGACGTGTCCATGCATGCCCAGGAGGCTTCGCATGAGAAATGACCCCCTTGAGAAATATTCGAAAGGCCTTCACTGAGCAAAAACCTAACTCCAAAGATGGCACAATAAAACCATTTCCGGGGGTTGGAGGCACACTGTGGGGGGTCCCCTAACTGAAATCTAGCATCCTGGATCTATCGAAATCGACAGATTCGTGATCGGAGCCATGGTTTGGGTGTTGAGGGCATCTTGGTCCGGCACCCCTGGGCCATTCACATACACTTTGAGGATTTGCTTCGGGGGAACGGAACCCAAAACGGTGAGTGGACATGGGTTCTGTCTCCCACACATGTTTATGGCCATTGTGGATGTGTCCATGGTGGCCATGCATGGCCGGGATCATTTGGATGATAAATGGCCCCCTTGAGCAAGATTGGCATGGCCTTCACTGAGCAAAACCCTAGCTCTAGATGGCACAATAACACTGTTTCCGGGGGTTGGTGACATGTTGTGGGGGGTCCCCTAGCTGAAACTTGACATACCAGATCCATCTGAATCGATAGATTCATGATCGGAGCCACTGTTTGGGTGCTGCAATCATCTAGGTCCAGCACCCTGGGGCCATTCAGGGACACTTTGAGGAATTGCTCTGAGGGCATGGAACCCAAACCGGCGAGTGGACTTGGGTTCTGTCAGCTCCCATAGTTGTGTATGGCCATTGTGGATGTGTCCACGATGGCCACGCATGCTCGGGAACCTTCGGACGAGAAATGGCCCCCTTGAGCAAGATTGGCATGGCCTTCATTGAGCAAAAACCTAGCTCCGAAGATGGCACAATAACACCATTTTCAGGGGTTGGAGGCATACTGTGGGGGTTCCCCTAGCTGAAACCTGACGTCCCAGATCCATCGGAATCGACGGATTCGTGATCGGAGCCATGGTTTGGGTGCTGCAGCCATCTTGGTCCGGCACCCTGGGGCCATTTAGGGACACTTTTAGGAATTGCTCCGGGGGCTCGGAACCGAAACCGGCAAGCGGTATTGGGTTCTGTCAGCTCCCGCACGTGCAAAAAGGAGCTTTCAAACTACCATCTAAGCCTTGTTAATAGCTACTAGTATATTGCAGTTGACCAAGATAGTTATCATGTGATAGGCACTATAACTAATGTTGTTGACCAAATCTAATGGTGAAAACCCTAGTTCATAAAACTTAGGTCTAGATAAGAACATGTTGATATTTTCAATGAGCAGCTTTAAATAATAATGCATGCATGGGCATATAAAGTTGTTTGCAACATAAATTTCATGTTTGATATTTTCTTACAATCATGAATTGAGACATGGATCAATTGTAGTGGTCTTGAATTTATGAGTTGAAAGAAAAAAATACATTAAGACACCTTAGTGCAAGAATATTTACTATACCATATTAATATTAAAACATAGTAGAAGAATTATTTATTGATCCCATAACTAGTGTAAAGTGGTACATTTATAATCATGTGGAGGAATATAAGTGTTCATTGACATGTAATTATCACTTCCCCCCATATTTGTAATACATTATTTTAGTGGTTAAGGTGGTCAAACCACTTCCATGCTTATGCTAATTTGGTTGCATCAATTACAACACCAATACATTAGTTCTTTAGTTCAATGAGATGTTGTATGTGTTTATTTTTCCTCCACCTAGACCAATAGGAACCCCATTTATATCTAGGATTTTTAACTACATTGTGAAAAACTATGAGGAAAAATAGAAACATAGTGGACAAGCTTTCAAAAATTCAAGAACCTCATGCATCTCATGTCCTTCTTACCATAATTTTATCATGGGATTTCCAATTACTCTCATATTTGAGACTGGGTGTACTCATACTACTACTCTTGGAACATGATATTAGATCAAACATATAAATAAACTAAAAAAAACTTATGAAATGCACACAATGGTTTTTTTAAGCATGATTTATAGTATCCCATCCTTGAAATCTTCTAACAACTCCCTAAGAGAATATGCACTTTTTGCATGATTGGGTCAAGTAATAAACCCATAAACCTTGGGACTGTCGGTGGGGTGTCCATGCCGAAAATGGAAAAACACACATGTGGGATCTTACGGAACACAATTTTGATGCTTGGTTTAGTTTATATCCCCTAATGACAAAATCACCAAGTGTCCTTGAAAGGATTTAGGATTTGACCTGCAACTCACCATAAAATGATGATTGTGGCTCATATCAATGAACCATTGAATCTATTGGGTCTTTGGTAATGCATTCCATCTAGGGGAACCTCTCTCCCATGGGTCCATCACCTAGTGCTTGTCTTTTGTATTGATCTCATGAACTAGGGTTTTTCTCAATAAGTGACTATGCACTTTTTCCATGATTGGATCAAGTACTAAAAACCCTAAATATCGAGACCTTGGGTGGTCTTCCCATGCGAATCATGGAAAAACATACATGCACCATCTTATAGAATTCAATTTAGATGCCCATATCTATTTTTATGCCCTAATGGCATAATCACCAAGTGTCCTTGAAAGGATTTCGGAGGTGACCTGCAACTCGCCATAAAATGATGATTGTCATTCGGGTCAACAAAAAATTAAATCCATTAGGTATATGATAATGCATTCCATATAAGGTCACCTCTATACCATGGGTAAATCACCCTATGCTCATCTTGTTCATTGACCTTAAGAACTAGGGTTTTGTTCAATAACTCACTATGCACATTTTGGATGATTGGGTCAAGTACTGAACCCCTCAACCTTGGGACTATGGGTTGTGTTATCATATTGGTAATGGCCAAGCACACATGTAGGATCTTATAGAATTCAATTTTTATGCGGGCCTAATGAAAGAATCACCAAGTGTCCCTCAAAGCCTTTAGGTGGCGGCTTGCAACTTGCCGTAAAATGGTAACTGTGGCTCAGATTGACGAACCCTAAACTACGTTGGGTCCATGCCAATGCATTCCATTAAGAGGAACTTCTCTCACATGGGTCCATCACCCAATGCTTGTCTTGCTTGATTGATCTTAGGAACTAGGGTGTTTCTATGTAAGTGACTATACACGTTTTTCATGATTGGTGAAGTATTGAAACCCATTGACCTTTGGAGTGTGCCTAGTGTGTCCATGTCGAGGATGTCCAAACACACATGCATGAGCTTATTAAAATCAATTCCGATGCCTGGTTCAATTTTTATTCCCTAATGACAGAATCACCCATGTCTCCCTAAAAGGATTTAGAAGGAGACCTACAAGTTGGCATAAAATAATGACAGTGGATCATATTGATGACCCATCAAATCCATTGGGTCCATAACAATGCATTTGATCTACGAGAACCTCTCTCATGTGGTTCCATTTCCTAATGATCATCTTGCTCATGGATATAAAGAACTAGGGTTTTTCTTAGTAAGTGACTATGCACTTATGCATGATTGGGTGAAGTATTGAAACCCCTTGACCTTGGGATTGTGGGGTCTTCTTCAATGATATGAGAAACTATATTTTTCCTAGTTTCTCTTGAAAGGAGTGTTGTAGGTACAACAGATCCCATGTTTTCAATAAAACATGGGAGCCCTAAATTTTTATATGAAAAGATAATGGTTAAATTCCAATATCATTTCGGGGTTTTCATCATGCTTTCATCGCTTTGCTTTGGTTTTATTTAGTTAGTAATTTTCCCTTGGGAAATTCCCTTCATTTTGTGTGTTTTGTGAGTTGCGAAAAGCACTGTTTTTTCCCAAAAAATTAAGTCTTTCCGCAACCCGCAATTCCGCAATCCCGCAATTGCGGATTGTGGAACCTTTGTTTTGGGTTTTCGAATGTTGCGTTCCCACAACCCACAACCCGAAATGCGGAATGCGGGATGCGAAATTGTTTTTTCCATAATCACAGTGATTGATGCGCACAAACTGCAACCCGCAAATTGTGGATTGTGGGAAGAGTTCAAATTTGATTTTGAGCTTTGTGTTTCCGCAACCCGCAATTGCGGATTGTGGATTGCAGAAGGTTTTTTTATTCAGTTGAGTTGTTTGTGTTCCCGCAACCCGCAACCCGCAATGTGGATTGCGGATTGCGGAAATATTGATTTATTTGTTTCTATGAGTTGCGGTCCCGCATCCCGCAACCCGCAATTGAGGATTGCGGATTGCGGGATGAATGTATAAATTTGCAAAATAAAAATCCCACAACTTTTCTCCCACTTTCTGCATGTTTAATCATAGCCGTTGATTTGTTTTGATCTTGCGGATGAGATTACACTACGTGATGTGAATAAGTATTTGGATTGTTTCCATTTTTATTTATTTACTTTTGATTCATTTGAGTTGGTTCCATGATCTTGGTGGTTAATTTACTATGTTGTTTGTCATGTTCCCCACCTAGATTTGGTCTTCACTGCACAAATTGATTATTCTAGATGATGTTTGGGATTTTGATTGATCTTATGGTTTCTTCTCTCATGATTTTAGATATTGCATTAGTTTAATATTTGACCTTGATGGGGTTTTATTTTCACTTTTGCATGCCTAGAATCATGATGTAAATATTGTAAATAATCTTATTCTTTGGGTTTGCTTGCTTATATTAGTTTAACATTTTTAATGTTTAGTTTAATCTTATTGAAATATTTTAATTATTAATGGTCATGCTTTGACTTTCATTAACTTAATGTGTGTATTTCATTAGATCCATATATTAAATTTATACACAATTAAAAGAACACATGTTTTAGTTTGTTTGAGTTCTAATTTCCCTAATTTCTATGAGATTTGGTTTTATGATTATTTGAAAATTAGTGGGATTAAAATTCAACATTCATGAATGTGAAATTAGTTTGATCATGGATAAGTCTTTTACTTTCAATAAGCTAATTTGATTTTGAAAATATGATTTCTATTTTTTCATTTTGCAATTTAAAAAAAAGAATTTCATTTATTATTGAGCAAAAGGAATTATTACTTCTATTCTTGGAAAATGATTATGTTAGAAGCTTATTTATGGAATTCATTAACTCTCCTATATTATAGGAGTGATTGTTTTCTTATTTACGTAACTTGTTTTCAACATTTATTTTTTCTTAAAAATTAATTTGTAAATAGTTTTGGTTTTTACTTCTAGGTTTATGCTTTCCCGATATTGGATTCTAGTTTACTTTGTAAATATTTCTAGTTTTTTCTTAATCTTTTATCGATTGTTATTTCCTTACTTCATTCAATATTTAAAAAATAAAAATAAAATTTCATTTTTTCAAAGCTTTCCAATCATTTTTATGCATTTGCGCGGGAAACTTTAATTTTGTTAAATTTCAACCTTCCCGCAACTCGCAACCCAAAATTTGGGATGCAAACCTTTGATTTTGATTATTGACATTTCAATGTTCCCTAAACCTGCAACCCCAAATTTCGGGTTGCCGGAGGTTTAATTTTCTCATTAAAACAATTGTTGGATGCAGAATGCCTAAACTTTGGTTTTAATTTTTAGATTTTTTGACATTCCTGCAACCCGCAACCCTGAGTTTATCTTATGCTATGTTTTAATTTGATTTCGGGTCCGTAAATTTTGGTAATTTCATTTTTTACCTAGGGTTTCAATTTTGGTTTTGATTGATTTATTTATTTATTTTGATTTATTTAAAAATTCAAATTTTCCTTCCCGACATGTGATTTCGATATTTTTGGAATATTAATTTTGGAATTTTGTTTGGTTTTATTTGTTTTGGAAAATAATTAATATGAGATTTAATTGTTAGATCAATGGCGATGATCCATTCAAGAATTAAATCAACGGTTGTTGAGTCTTAACTTCCAAGAGCAATATCTTGAGATTTCTAAGTCGAAATCAAGCCCAAGATAGCTCGTTAAAAAGCTGGAAGGATGAGGAATGATTTGAGAATATTATTTTTTTGAAATGAATATCTTAACCACGCCAAAAATATGCCTGAAGAGTCAATTTCAGATATGTATAAGATTTGTTCATTTTCATTATTTTTTATTTGCAAATGAATTGTTATTTGTTTTAGATTTCTTTTATTAGATTTGGAATGATCTTTTAATTTCTATTTTGAATTGTACAGGTGTGGATTTGGATTTGGAAGAATCCAATTGAACAATTTACATCTCAGAATTCGAGTGATCAAAACATGCCAAGTAGAAAACAAAGATCTTTGGACACGATTTCGGGAGCGATGGAGATGAATCTAGAAAATCTAGGACATGGGTTTTGTGTAGAATATGCCCAATTAGTTTGCTTATGAGAAGAATCTGCAGAAAGTTCTTCATTTGGGAGATCCGACTAGTTTTCCAAAACAAAATTTCCCATATTTTTCTCATGGACGGATTTGGCAAATGAAACAACTCAGCTAGTTAGCTCAGCAATTGGGGAGATGGATCTTATCTTTTCCTATATTTTTCTCTGTATAAATACCTATCTTCTATGATCTAAGAGGAGGAGGATCTGAGGAGAAACAAATTTCTTTCTTTCCCTATAATATAGAATTGTCATGCATTTTTATGCATGCAGTTTGTTATTCTGCTCAATGGATGACACTCTCTGATTTCTCAGCAAGCTAGTTCATTGGATCTGGAGATCTTCTGTAATGTTTTCATCAACTTATTTAATATATTGAATTTGTTTTGTTTTCTACAATTCATTTTTAGAATATACTGATTTTCATCTGATATTCACATTCTGTTGTCTATGTTTAGTCTTCAAAAGTTATTTTCAATTGCAACACAAATCATGTTCAATCTGTGATGAGCAGAATTCTTGATTTTTTATGAGTTTTGATCATTGCATAATCTCTAATGTTTTATGACACAACAATTGGTATGAATCTGATTTCTCAGCTTGATAATCAATTGAATACTAGTTAAAACTACTATTTTTTCGTTTTGATTAGTTTATGGAAAAAACATTTTTGTTTTCATTTTGTTAGTTCTTTTAGATGATTATTTTTAATCATTTATCATTGATTAGCAGAATGACATGAACTGATTATCACAATCACATTTTATAAATTACACATTAAGTTAGGTTTGCATTTAGGATTTAGTTCCATTCATGATTCAAAGTCTCCTCTTTGAGGAGCAAACTCACCGACTCAAAGAGTGCCAGCAGATGCTGAAAATCCGTGGGTGTTAATCACACCAAACAGCTCAAGGATAGGGTAATACTTGCATAGGATTATCTGAAGCCTTTGGATGGGTTTTCATCTCCTGTTGTTTGCCTTGGACGCCATTCTAGCACCTTCACATCCGAGGAAACAACAAATGGCGCTAGAAGGAGGGCCATCCAACATGTAAGGTCATTTGAGCTATCTTAATCAAATTATCTTAAAATGGCTCCAGCCCAAAAATCTGTATATAGTTCCTTTTCTGCTCAACAATCTGTATTTAGTTGTTTTTCTAGACATATTAGTTTTCATTTTCAAACAGATTTGCTGAAACATTTGATAGAAGTAAAATTCGATGGTGAGGGGGAAATGTTAGCACAAGAACATGTTCTTCAAATTACTCATAATTGTCTTATTAACAAAATTTTGGATCAAGATGTTTTGTGCAGATTGTTAGCCTTCACATTCAAAGGACAAGTCAAAGAATGGTTTGTAACCTTACCTTTCTCCTCCGTTTATTCTTTTGAACATTTTGTAGATCTTTTTATACTTTCTTTTGGACACTATGATTTTGTTGGATTATGTGATGAGTCGAAGCAACTCACTATTAAAAAAGATGAATCATTAGAAGATTTTGCGATTAGAAATTGTAATCTCTATTGTAGATTCCCTTTAGTAGATTGTCCTTTGATACTTGAATGGTTTCAGCATATTATTTCTGGTTCACATGAATTTGATCAATTAGTAGATGATAAATCTGAATTATACATCGATAATCATCCACCTCTTGGTTTAGATTTTCATAAAGAATCTAAAGATTTAAAAATTGTAGAAATGAATTCCTTCTCTTTCTTAGATGTGGATCATAATCAATATGATGATTCATATGAATTAAATGTTGATATGCCCATATCTATTTCACATGAAATTCAATGTCTAACTAATAATCAAGGAGATCATTTTTCTATAGAAGATTCTTCTAAAGTACAAGAGAATAGTTCTGATCATAATATCGAACAATCTTCTTCTAGCATAATTAAAGAGATTCAAGATTCTGATATTTATTATTATGTTAAACCTTTGATAGATCTTGAATCAATTAATTGTTCTGAAATTTGTGATATGTTTTCTCAATTACCATTTTTTGACCTAAGTGATTATGTAGGAGAACATGTTTCACAAAATGATGATACTACATTAGAAGAAGAAGCAAATTCTGATTTGAAACCTTTCATACATATCCCTTTTGAAGAGAAAATCTCTCTTAAGGAATTTGAATCTGAAAATATTCTAATTGTAAGAGATGAATTTCACACTTATTTCCTCTTCATATTTTTCTTTGTATCCTGATGTATTTGATAACAATGACATTCAATCATATATTTTAGATTCTAACTCTCCATTGTTAAATCTGAAAGAGGTACAAGTTAATTATGAAATAATCGAAGAAGATCAAGAAGATTCTTATCTTCATTATCAATCTATGTTTTCTTGTCATTGTTCTTTGCTGGAAATGAATAATATTTCTAATGATAATTTTCAAAATTCTTCCTTTTATGATTCATCATTCAATGAAGAAACATTTTCTTCTTGCAATCGATTACTTGATGGAGATGATTCTTATGAGAATGTTAATGATACTAGTTCTACATTTGTAACTTCTCATATCTTTAGTTCTTCTCAAGTAAATACTCAAAGGCAATTTAATCTCTATGAAAATTTTCAATTTAATCACTCAATTTATGATGATTTTTGCAATGATAATTTAGAACAAATTGAATCTGATTTTGCTGATCTTGTTCAAGGAAATATTTCTAAGGAGAAAATTGTTCAAGAAGAAGTTTTGGATTCTTATATTACTATTGTTGGTTTTCTTTCAAACAATCCATTTCATTGCATAAATCTTTCAAACTCTTTATGTCATTCTTTTGGCTTTCATTGTACATACCATGTATGGGTTGTTGATTGGCTTGATAAATCTTTCTTAGCAAGATTTAATCATTATGGTAAGGTTACATTTTCTTTATTTGTACATAAATGTCATCTTATTTGCTTTAATGCATTCTTTTTCCATTTTTATTTGCAGGCATTCATATCATGCCTTTTGATTATTCACTTCTTCCTTTTTGCAGGTTTTCATATACTTTCATGGTTGCATTGGAAATTTGATTACACTTAGTTTTTGTTTACTTTTTAGGAGTAGGTGTAGAATATATTAGTTTTGTTAATTTCTTTAATAATTAGATTACTGATTCGGTTTTCTTCAATAAATATTTGCGACGACAAGCCAAGTCCAAGTTGGAAACGACACTTCTTCAAATGCATTCAGGGAAGTATTTTTATCCTCTTTCACTTTCTTTTATTAGTGCTTTCGCTTATTATTTTAATGTTTCAATGCATTCATGTTTGAATTATGTCTTTAGTTTTAAATTATAATGAGTATGTCATGGAATGTTTTGAATGAATTCTTTTCCAAGTTTTAAGAGAAATAATATTTTTGACATGAGACAAAGTGATTAGAATTAGGACATCTTCATTACACTCAAATTTTGATCTTTCCTTGATATGCACTTGAAAAAAGAGGTTTTCACATATTTTGTTGTCACAAATTGCACACAATCTAGTTTAGTATTATTTCAGTTTGTTTCTTTCTGTACATAATCTTTAATAAAGAAAGGCCTTATTGTCCTAAACAGATTTTTGTGACAAATAACAATGTTGATCATAATTCTTCAACCAAAGGAGAATGAATTTATTTTAAGAGTTTTATTATAATCAATTCAAGTAATCGATTCAATGCATTTTCATTTTATGAATTGATGTAGTTACTCTCTTTACAATAACAAATTCCTTCGATTCTACAAACATGACAACAAATCTCACTTTTCTTCTCATAAGGCGTTTTGTTAAGGCCTATTTTTACAATTATTTTACATTTTAGTTTTCTAAATAAAGAGGCTTCAATTGGCTCAATATCTCATGTGGTGAGCAATACTATCAATCAAAGATTATTTTCTACTACGAAACTTTAAATACATATTCTTCCACATGATTTGTTAGTTAGCCTCGTTTGCTTTAATTTTATTTTGATTAGATCACTTTTCCTTTCATTTTCAATTTGTTTGATCAGGCTTGGATTTTCTTAGTTTGATAATCATTTGCATTAGGGTGAAACGTTGAAATGTCAATTATCGAAAAATTGATTCCAATTATTCTACCATTCTTTATTTTGAATCATGTTTTATTTATCAAACATTTTCAAAAAAATCATTGATAGGGGATTGTTGATCCTTACTCTAGGGCAAGTTAGTCATTCCAAGCTTACATATTTTGAAGTCTTGTATGTGAAGGAATATTTTCAAGGTGATTTTCAAAAAGAGACTATCCGTTTTCTCGTGGTGGAACACTTTCCAAGTTTTACCTTAATACATAAACTTAGCTGCATTGATTATCTTTCTCCCTTTAATTATCACAAATCAATATGCAAAAATATTTAATTAATTTCTACATTATGTTCTAATTGGATCCTTCTTTAAAAGCAAATGAGTGGGGCTTGCATTTTTATCATCTCAAATCTCTTAACGCCATCCCGCTCTCTTAAGGAGTGTAGTCGCTTCCCCATCCATTAAGTAATCTCTTATGAGATTAATATTAGATGTAGCCCAATCCTCTTCTTTAACATCTCTGGGAATAAGTTGGGAAAAAGGAGGTATTATTTTAAGCCGGCATGTTCATGATCATACCTTCTTATGGAATGACTTTATCAATATCTGGTCACCAAACCGGGATACTCGCTTGTAGCCACAAAAACGGTTGCAAGATGGGGGGTGCTACGAACATAAAATAAGATAATAATTAAATAATTAATAATTTGGTTAACTAAAGTTAGGTTATGAAATGAGGCGTCTCCTCAACATCAAATGCCTGAGCCATATTTAAGGTAGGGCCATCATTGTAACATATCATCTTTTATCCTATCACCAAATATATTATTCTTATCTATTATTCAATATGAGAGTCGGATTCGACTATTAACTTAGTGAACGGATACGTTCATTGCATTTGGTATCAGAGCCTTTCGGCCCTCCCTGATTTCGGCTACTGGCCACTTCACCAGAGTTTCTTTGGATCACGATTTTTAATCAACAAGAGGCCCTTGGCCACAACCACAATTCTCTTCACTCCATTTCTCTATGCTCCCTTCGTGCATTTATTTCGTTCATACTCATCCCATGCCCTCACACTTCCCTCGTCATTCTCCCAGCCTCACCATCGGCCACTACTCCCACTACACCATCTTCCTCGCGCACCCTATCTCCCTCGCTACCACTCCAGCCACCTACACGCCACCTCCACTCCTCTTCCCACACTCCCTTGCTTGCCCATGCGCCACACTGTTGTGCCTCATCTTGTCCATCGCTTTCCTTCCACCACCACCACCTCTCACGCACCTCCCTTCCACGTCTGTTCCTGCGCCTGCACCACCCTTCTACCTGCCCTCTCCCGCCACCCTTCTACCTCACACCTTCATACTCTACCCCTCGCCGTGCCCAGCACCTGTGAGCTCCACCTGCACGCTTCCATGCTGCTTCCCGTGACTACCTCGCCTCCCCACCGGCTCCCTCCCCTTCGCTCTTCCCTTCCACCTCCCACCTCTTCCACATTCCTCTCGCTCCCTCCCGTGCCTTCATTCCACGTCCCTCTCCTCCATGCTCCTGCAACGTTCTCTACGCCACTCCCATCTGCCATTGCCATTGCCATCGCCATTCCCTCCTGCGTGTTCCCTCACCTGCTCTCCCTTCGCTTGCTCCATCTTGTCCACCATCCTGCTTATCGCTGCCACCACATCCCTCCACTTCCAGCTCCCAACGTCTACACCTGCTACCTCCTCCAGACTCTTCCATCATCCTGTCCTTCACGCCTTCTGCTCCCGCGCCTTTCCTTATCCACCTCTGCAGAAATCTCAAACACAATCCTCCTCCCATATCGTCCACCATCCAATCGGCCTGCCCTCCACCACCTTCCCCTTGAACACCTTTCACGCCTCCACCTCATCCACCTTCCATCCATCAACTCTACCACCACGACCTCTCCTCCCTTCCACCATCGCCCTTTGCCAACCTTATTCAAACAAAAAATTTTAAATTATAATAATATTATTATTTAAAATAATAATAATTATTATAATTATATAAAATAAAACCCATATTTCTCCATTTTTACCATTTATCCAAAACATATAAATTATTATAATTATTAGTATATAATAATTATTAATAATCATATTAAAGTTATTATTATAACTTAATAATAATAATTACTCTATTTAATAATTGTAAGACTTATTGCAATTATTAATTAAAATAAATAAATAAAAAATCGAAGAAGACCAAAAAATCAAAGAAGAAGAATCGAATTATCACCAAAAGTGGAGACTATCTATCATTGGAGAAGTCAAGTCAAGGAAGACAAATCGAAGAAGACAAAATCAAGAAAAAGACAAAATCAAAGAAGACAAATCGAAGAAAAAGACAAGTGAAGATCTAGCAAAGACTATCCATCATTGGATAAGTCAAGTCAAAGAAAGACGACCAGGTTTAAGAAAGACTCATCAAAGAAATCAAAGAAGATTATTCCACCGTCGAAGAAGACAGAAACCATGGAAGCTGATTTGCAAGAAAAATTAGAAGCCACGTTAAAACATTATCGAAAAGACAATGAAGAATTGCGTGACATAAATAACAGTTCAGAAATAAGAATTGAATTAAAAGAAAGGTACAATGAAATAAAAATCTCAGACCAGGAAAGGCATATAGAAAAATTGTATGCGCAAATTGATGAATTAAAAGCCGAAAATAAATTCAATCAGAGGTTAGGAAATCAAGATATAAAGAAGAAAATAAATAATTACGAAGCAGAAATAATACGCTTGAACAAAATCGTTAGTGACAAAGATGAAGAACTAATGCAGTTACGACATAAATTAGAAAGTCAAGAATCAGAGGTCAGCCAGTGTCGACAACAAATAAAAGTTCTTCAACAACAAAATGACGACTCTAAAAAGACACATAAGTCAGATATCACGAAGAGTAATAAAGCATTATCCAACAATGCTGAAGAAATTTTTAGACTAAGAAGTCATAACAAGATACTAATCACAAAAATTAAGAAGTTGAAAAATAGCTGGAAGATAGAACAATCTATGGATGACATTGAAGGGAATCTTCTAGACAAGTAGGAAGAAAATAGTTGTATCAGAAGTCATAATGAAGATATAAAGGAACAACTTAAGACATCTGAAGATGCCACAAAATCGCAAGTCGAATTGATTAAGAAGTTTCAAAATGATAACAGGCAGTTAGAAAACAAGTTGGAAAAGATATATAACAAAAACTTAAATCCTCAAGAGACGAAAATACAGCTTCCAACTCAGATCAATGCTCTAAAGGCGACATTCATAAACAAAAATGACATCGTGAAAGTTCCCTATCGACACCCTAACCATAAAAACCGATATTTCAAAAAGTGGGAAATGTCAAAAGATAATGGTACTAATGTGATCAAATCTCCTGACGACACATCAGTAGGGAATCCCATTAGTCCACAACAAATCAATTTGGGATGGATTGATCCGTCGACATATCAAAAGTTATGTTTGACTCTTAGCAATTCGTATCGACATGTTGTTAACACCCAAAAAGTGCTCACTAGCTCATTTCCTTATTCACATGACCCATTTGTCCACTTTTTCACCATTTGAGCCTCTAAAGCCACCAAAAGGTCACCAAAAGACCTTAATACACCCATTTTTCCACTCAAAATGAATATTTTTCCTCAAAAAGCGTAAAAAAACCCTAAAAAAGGGTCCAGAATTCCCAAAAATATTAAAAAGGGAATAAAAATATTCAAAATATTCAGAAAAGGAAAAAGGAGGGAAAAAGTACCTAAACCATGTTGGTCAATACCATTGGTTTGCTCAAAACCATAATGGTATTCGCCACCACCAAAAACTATAAAAAGGTGGTAGGGGCTCCTCACTTTCCATCCATCCATCATCCTATCCTCATGCTGTCAAAATCTCTCATGAGCTTTTGAGTATTGTAGCAATCTTGGAGAAGAGACCATTGGAGCTACTCAACAATCTTCACCACTTGGAGGTGTCACCATTGCAAGCACTTGCTTGCCCCTATTCTTAATACAAAGTTATTTTTTATTTTATTTCTTGTTCTTGTTTTCAAATCTTTCCAAGTTTATTATGACATGCACATGCTAGTTTAGTTTTAGATTTAGATTTACAATTGTTTTTGCTTTCAATATTTGAAACTACTATCACTTGTTGATAGGTGCCCATAGCACTAAGCTTGGTTGCAAAACCAAGCCAACAGTTTTTGGCGACTCCGCTGGCTTCGAATTCTTAGATCTTAGTTTGTTTCTTTAGATCTTAGTTTTTGTTAGTTTTAGTCACTTTAATTCATAGATCTGCCATCCTAGACAGCAGATCCATTGTTGTTCTAGATCTTGCCCCTTTTTATTGCCATTAACAGCCTGAAATTGCCATTTTTGGGTTCGTTTTCCAGCGTCCGTGTACGGCTTTCGCCTCGCGGCTTTTCGCCCAACAGTCGCATGGCTCATCGCGACCTTGTGGCTCTTTTCCGCGTGGCTCGCTGCGGCTTCGCGACCAATTTGCGCGCTGCACATCGCGGCTTCGCGGCCATTTTCCGCGCTGCACATCGCGACTGTGTGACGAAAACCCACGCTGCACATCACGGATGAAACCCACGCTGCCCATCGCGACTGTGTGACAGAAACCCGCGCGGTCCATCGCGGCTGTTTTGCCAAAACCCGCGATGCAAGATTTTTCAAATCGACCGATTTTTAAAAAAAAAAGTTATTTTTTGCTGTATTTTCTGCCCATTTAGCATCTTTTATAGTATTAAAATTCCTACATTTTTACAGCCATATAAATCTTTTTACTATTTAGAATGCTCTTTTAAAAAAGTCTTTTACAAAATTTTTAGAAATTGAAAGAAAGATTTATTTGCATTTTATCTAAATCAAGATTTTGCTGTTTACTTCCTTGATACTTTGCCCAAGCAATTTTTAAAGAAATCCATTTATTTCTTTAAATTATTCATGTTATTTGCTTTCCTATTTCAAAGATCCATTTTTTTTGAATAGTTTTTTCAAGCATTTACATTTCAATTTCAGTTTAAATACCACACGTGCACCCAATTTACCACATAATTTAAACTGAGCCTTAAAATTTACATTAAATTCAACCAACTTTTAGCCCCACTTGGGGAGCATTTAAAAGAACTTTGTAGTTAGGTAGATTTGAGGGGATAGGTGTTCCAATAACACCACTCAGTTATTACATTTGAGACATAGCTCTTGGCCATTAGGGAACCAAAATCCCCTAGTATTTTTTGGCACGGTCACAACCCGTTTATCAGAGGGCCTCTGCCCTAGGAGGGTTGAAGTCTCCAGAATGGTTCCGGAGGCCTGAGTGGAATACCAAAATCCATTCAGTATCCGAAGGCTACCATTCGCAGTTCTCGGAGTATCCCTGTATGGGGGTATTGCGGTAAAAGGACCAAATGGCAGATTCACCTTTTCTGAACGTGTCATGAACGGGGTATCCTAGTTGCCATTCTTTAGGATTGTCTACCCGGTGTCCCTCTCGGTAGGGGGATATATAGCCGTTGATTCAACACTCAATATTGTCTGACTTGGATTTCATCACCTTGCAGAGAATATCATTTGTTAACTCACAATACTTCTAGTTAGGTGTTTGCATGATACACCACCCACCTTTGGTCTAGTAGCACCTCTTTTTTCTAGAAACTATCTGACTGTTGGTATTCTGGCCATTTTTTTTGCATCCCTCCACTTATTATAGCACAACTGTTATAATAAGTGCTTTTTGAGGTTGATTTTTTGGCCTGAGAGCCTTTATTTTCACTTCCCTTTTTTGCACTCTTGGTTGAATTAGGATTTCAAGTTTTTTACATCACCATCTTACACGAAATTTTTTTAAAACATATTTCTCACCATTGAGAATTTTAGACGATCTTGTCATCTTCACGATGAACCCCCTCAGTTCAGTCTACTTGGCTCTCCACATCACCAATGTCGAGCCTTATCCCTTGAATCGACACGTCATCGGCCAAACATACAGTCATCCGATTCTGACATGCCTCACTTCACATCTGATTCTGAGTCTGAATCCGAAAACCCTACTGAATTATTACCAACCAACCTCATGGCTGGAACACAATACGAACCACTTTTTACCAGTACTATTGGAGATACATCCAGAAACCCTTCTACTGATGTGCCATCCATGGCAACAACCACCCCTCTAGGCATGCCTAATATGGGGGACACTCCACCTTTAGGTATGCCCAACACAGGACTACCTCCTATTATGGGTATGCCAAACATAGGAATCACACCACCTGTCATTACCACAACCCAGAGCCCAGGAATTCCTGGCACTATTCCTAACCCCTGTGTAACCCATGTTGCACTTGGAAAAGCTGGCCCATACCAAACCACAACGGTTGGAGGACACATACCTTCAATACCTAGCATTCCTTTAGGGGTTACTGGACCACTACATAATGCCACCATGAATAGTCATGTCCCAGTCACTACGACACACCCATCTGCTAGTTTACCTTACATGGCTAGTCTGAACTTACCAGACTTCTCCAGGCTAACTAATGATCCTATCAGGCACAACCCTACATGGCCACCTGTGCCTACAAAGCTCCCCTCGGACATACCCAAGTTTGAAGGAAAACCTGGGGAGGACCCTCAAAACCACATAATGTCTTTTTGCCTATGGTGTTAATCTAAATCCATAGTAGATGACTCCATTCGTCTAAGACTGTTGCAATGAACATTCACTGGCTCTGCATCCAAGTGGTACATCGAACAACCACATGGGACCCACCATACTTTTACGTCTCTCGCCTCCACTTTCCTTCAGTTTTTTCAGCTACCTGTACGTTACGATGCAGGAGTTGAAATACTATTGTCTTGCAGACAAAACACAGCTACCCACATCATGGACCACATCCATGAGTGGCGCAAGCATCGTAGCCTCTGTAAGATTAAACTGGATGACCGTATATTTTTGGACTGATTTCTTAAATCACTCCTACCCCTCATAGGAAAAGACGTAGCTTCCGAACGACCCCATTCACAAGAAGAAGCTATCCTAAAAGCTTAGCAATTCGACCTAATTTACGCCCAATCAGGCTATCTCTACACCATCATACCAGATGCCCCATGAGGTGATTCTTCACGAGGTGATGCGCCGGGGGCATCACATGCCGTTGATGGTATTATTGGCCAAGTCACACCGCAAATTAAACCTTTTATCATGGTGAGCACCATAAATGCCCCAGACCTCTCTAGGGCTACATCTAATTCTGGAGCAACAACTTTGTACATTCCAACGAATCAGACTCATCACACTCATGGACCCTCTTGTCCACAACATTGCTATAGGCAAGTGCCATCGGCATATGCACCTCCCACATATTATAACCAACCTGCCACCCAAAACTCGATTCAGTTCCCGCCACAACTAATGTATTACCCACAGCAAGCTACAACAGCTAACCCAACACCTCCAATAGCTCAGGGTTACCAACAACCCCAGCAGGTAACTGGACCACCTCCAGCCCCACCAGCTTATTATCCACCGCAGCCTACTCCCACACCTGCGGCACCCCAAAATCCTCCCACTACTTAAGGGAAAGTGTACACACAACACTATCATCCCCAACATCAAAAAAACCAATGCAACCAGGGTGGACAACAAAACCGTGGAAGAGGACATAACCGCCCCAACAATCAACAACATAATCAAGGTCCACCACCTCCCAGTCCTCCAAATAACAACAATGCTGCTCCTCCCAACCTGAATCCAGATCGTCATCCCAGGCAGCCCAAAAACAATAACCTTAGAACAAACCATCCTTGTTCTATTTGCGGGGTCTATGGCCACTACACACATGCTTGCCCACATTTGGAGTGAGCTCGGCAACTCTAGACTGATGATGCCCATCGTCAAGGGCAAGCGGCTCCTCAGGCACCACCCAACCCTCCACCACCTTAGCATCAACCTTTGGTGCTGCAAAACCCCTTACCAACCCAAGGCGTAGTGAACACTCAGCCGTTAGCTCCCCCTTAGGGCAACGCACCACCACAACAACAGATCACTTATGCCGCTCCTGACCCACCCATGTTCGATTTAGGTACCCACCACTTGTTAATGATGTCATCCGCTGATGCCAACCTACAAACCCGTCGGAACCAATATGGCTCCACCCCTGAAGCCCCTCCCATTGAAAAAAACACTAACGTTTATCCCACGGATCAGACGTTACGTATACCTCCGGCTCCACTCGATGACACTTCTAAAGCACCTCGCTTCCCACTTCGTCACATCAACAATAACCCCAATGCTCGCGCTACGTCGAATTACAGCATTGTAGATGACTTAGCCCAGTCTCCCACAGCCATGTCTGCTTTAGAAGTCTTAAAAAAATGTCCTTCACAACGCAAGACTTTTCTCTCTGCCATTGGTTCTATTAACCCCAATGATTCACAACTGATGGCATTCGATTCGAACCAGTCCGAACCACGCCTGCCTTCCACTTTAGCATTCCAAGTTTCTATTTTCGTTTGGAATCTTGTCATCCATCGCTGCATTATCGATGAAGGTGCCTCTACATGTGTTATGTCCACATTCATTTGGCAGAAGTTGGGATCCCCTACTCTCCAACAGTCCACCACTGCGTTGCGAGCCTACGACGGCCGTTCGGCTCAACCCCAAGGTCTGTTAGCTAATGTCCCCGTCCAGCTGGCTGGTAAAACTGTGCTCATTGACATAGAGGTCATCAATGCCCAACTTCATTATAACCTCTTACTTGGCCGCAGCTACATGTATACCATGCGGGCGGTTGCCTCATCCGTTTTTTGTACCATGATGTTCCCCCATGATGGACGCGTGGTCAAGGTCGACCAACTCACTTATTACGATCCCAAGGCCCCCGCTGCACCTGAAAATGTTCTCCCCATGGTTGAACAACCTGTTTGTGGTGCAACTACCTCGTTTGTTTCCTTTGTGGGACCCGGAATTTACTCCGACGCACCGATGACTTCTATATTCCAATCCATTCCACCCCCGTCACCTGTGACCCACGTTGCTGACCTCTGTACTCTTTCCCACAATACACAAATACCCAACAATCAACCGTCCTTGTTACCTAAACCACCATTGGTCCCTAGTGACATTGGTGTTACACCCATCCACACAATCCCCTTTCTATTCCCTCCCTCGGGCGTAGTAAGCGTTCCGGTTATGTCTACCCTTAGTCTCCCTGGGTTAACCTTGGGATTACCCGTGTGGTATATTTTGCCTCCCGTTCCTCCACCGACACCAAACGTCATCCTACAACTAGTGCAACCCATTGTCACTACTACTCAACCACCTCCCGGTCTCACTACCCCTTCGTCATCTATGAACCCCCCTCCTCTTATCAAGCCCACTAGGGGCAAAGGCCCACAACCATACACTGCAGTACCCCCTCCCAAAGCAGTTAAACCTCCCCTCGTGTTTCGTGCTCCTCCTAAATGCTCGTTGTGTGACGAGTTAGGCCATCCAACTCATCAATGTCCACAATTACCTGCATTACAGGAACACATGCAAATGCTTGACGACAACCCCAACATCCCGGTTGTCAAACTCGACTCAAACCCCACGCCTCATGATAAATCACTACGTTCAAACCATCGTTGTGCGATATGCGGAATCTACAGCCATTATTCACATCACTGTCCTGATATCCCAGATTACAGAGTAGCTCTCCACGAGATAAATAATTTGGACCTTGAGACGGTGCCCCCCACAATTGAGGAGATCTACCCTCCCGTATCATCCCCATCTAGAGAGATTAACACCATTTATATGATCTCTTCGACTACCATGACCTCGTCAACCAATTTGACAACTCAAAATTTCCACAATGATGAGGAGATTCTAGAGGCTCTCACTGCCCCGGATTATCCTTGGGACGACATGAACCATCGTTCCTATTTTCTCCCAGAAGAATCCTCCTCTACCACCGCTACCCAATTCGCAGTTGAGTCCAAAGATTTCCTTCCTACTACAGTCGACTGGTTTAAGAATCCTATTCCTGCTCCTGATGCCTTTGAGGAAGGTAACATGGCCAATATCTCACCCATCATCCACATCGATATCTCTAACCCACCTGGTGCCCTTGAAATCATTACCTTAGGAGCCTCCTGCAGTGAGCATGAGATTGGAGAATACAAATTTTTTTTCCAAGAATTCCGTGATGTCTTTTCCTGGTCCTATACCAAAATTCCTGGTCTTGACCGTGCCATTATAGAGCACCACATTGACACATGGCCTAATGTACCCCCCATTCGTCAGAAACAGCGACCCATTCATCCTTCCAAGCTCCCCGCTGTTAAAGCCGAGGTTGAGAAACTTCGCAAAGCAGGATTTATTTATCCTATTGCTTATACCACCTGGGTTTCAAACCCCGTTTTCATCAACAAAAAGCAAGGCACCATTAGAGTATGCACTGACTTCCACGATTTAAACCGCGCTTGTCCCAAAGACAACTTCCCCACGCCATTCATTGACCAACTCATTGATCCGTGTGCGGGACATGAAGTCCTATCTTTCATGGACGGTTTTTCCGGATACAACAAGATTCAGATCCATAAGGAGGATCAGTACAAGACTACCTTTACCACCCCATGGGGCACATTTGCCTACCGCGTCATGCCTTTCGGCCTCAAAAATGCTGGTGCCACTTTCCAGCGGGCCATGACCTATTATTTTCATGACTTGGTCCATATCCTGCTAGTCTATCTTGATGACCTTACAGCTCGTTCCTAGAAATGATCAGACTACCTTAACGACCTCCGACAAGTTTTCCTGCGTTGTCGCAAATATAAAATCCGCTTGAACCCACACAAGTGTGTCTTTTGCGTTCCGACAGGCCGATTATTGGGTTTCATTGTTTCCCAGAATGGAATTACTGTTGATCCCCTGAAAGTCCAAGCCATCTTAGACCTTCCCTCTCCTCGCACGCTTCGGCAACTCCAGAGTCTACAGGGGTGGTCCAATTTCCTTCCTCGCTTCGTTCCTGATTACGCCACCAAAGTTCATGGATTCTTACGCCTGCTTCGTACCCACATACCCTTTGTTTTGGATGAGCAAGTAGGAGAGGCATTCGAAGCCCTCAAGAAATATCTCACACAAGCCCCCTTGATCTCCCCTCCAGATTTCTCTCAGGATTTCATCCTTTACATCTCGGCATCCGAACATGCCGTGTCCGGAGTCTTGGTTCAAGAAGATGCCTCTCACCAAGAGCATGTCATTTATTACATCAGCCAGACCTTGTCTGGCCCACCCCTACGTTACCCATACGAGGAAAGATTAGCCCTAGCTGTAGTCTTTTCCATCCAAAAATTGCGACACTACATTCTACTCAGTCATACCACAGTTGTCGCCGACTCCAACCCTATGGTCTATCTCCTAAACCGGCGGCTCCTACAAGGTCGTGTTGCTAAATGGGTCATTATCCTCCCAGAATATGACCTCACCTTCAGAACTCCTAATAGCACCAAAGCCCTCGCGCTTGCCCAGCTTATCACAGATCTCCCATCCTCTTCGTCATCACCCGCTATCCAAATGGATCTGATTGACGATCACATCTTCATCATTTCGTCTGACGACCCATGGTACGGCGACATCTTAATTTACCTCCGCACACAAAAATTTTGACCCTACATCGATCGTGACGGACGCCGTCGTATACGACACCACGCCCCCCAATACCTTTTGTTAGGGGATGTACTTTATCGACGCGGCATTGATACCATCTTACGATGCTGCCTATCCCATAGCAAGGCAGAACAAGTCCTTAATGATTGCCATAGCGAGGCCTGCGGAGGCCATTTCTCCAGCATGGCCACCGCCCAAAAGATCATTCTGGTAGGTTACTTTTGGCCGTCATTATTTACTGATTGCATCACCGCAGTCAAACATTGCCAAACTTGTCAACTTTTTGCCCCCAAAGCAAGAACCCCACCCGCCCCCCTTCATCCAGTCGTTACTGCTGGACCATTTTGCAAATAGGCCATCGACTTCCTCGATTGCAATCCCACGTCAGCCGGCAGTCACAAACACATTATTGTGGCCGTAGATTATTTCACCAACTGGGCGGAGGCCATGCCAACTTACAATTGCAAGGCCGACACTGCAGCACGGTTTTTTCTCAACCATGTTATCGCTCGTTTTGGTGTGCCAAAGCAACTCGTCTCAGACCACGGCTCTCACTTCGAAGACGCCGTCTGGAGAGAACTATCAACCTTACTGAAATTTGAACACCATTTCTCCTCCGCCTAATACCCCCAAGGAAACGGCCAAGTCGAAGCAATCAACAAAATTTTTAAAACCATCCTCTAGCGCACTGTAGACAAACACAAATCAAATTGGCACCACATGCTCTTCCCGACACTATGGGCATACTGCACGTCAACCAAAACCGCCACCGGATTTACCCCTTTCCACTTAGTTCATGTTGTCGAATTTGTCCTCCCCATTGAGTGCCAGATTCCAACCCTACATATGGCCGTTGAACTCCTACCAGACACTGCCCCAATTGAGCAATGCTTACTACTCCTGGAGCAGGCTGATGAAGATTGACGCACAACCCTTCAGACCATGGAAGCAACCAAGAACCGATCCAAATTGAATTATGATAAACATGTCCACCCAAGAACTTTTACTGAAGGGGACCTTGTCCTCGCCTACGATCAGGATCATGACAAAAACGGGAAAGGAAAGTTTGTGTCCATGTGGCAAGGCCCATATATTATACACACTTGCCTCAGACAGGGGGCATACATTCTGACCGATTCAGAAGGAAACCCCCTACGCAACCCACGCAACGGGTTGTACCTCAAGCGATTTTACCCATAGTAAACCTGATGGACACCACTATCCATTATTGTACATTATTATTTTCTTTTTTCACAAAAAATTCAAAAAACCTAAAATATTTGTTTTCTCTGCAAACCACAGATGGATCCTATTCCACTCTACTACGCCGGATTCAGTTTTCCGCGCTCGTGATGACGCTTGAGATCATTTCTCGCTCTCACCCCCAGATTTTCCAGGCATTTTTTCTCATGCCCCCTCGTCGCCTCGATTTGCATGCTACATTGGTTGTCGTCCATTTTTGACAAGTCTTATTTCGCCAGATTCAGTTTTTCGCGCTCGTGATGATGCTTGAGATCATTTCTCACTCTCACACGCAGCTTTTTCAGGCATTTTTCCCATGCCCTCTCGTCGCCTCGGTTTGCATGCCACATTGGCCATGGCCCCTTTTTGACAATCTTTATGTCATCGGATCCAGTTTTCCGCACTCATGATGGTGCTTGAGACCTTTTCTCGCTCTCATCAATCCCTTTTTGTTCGGTATAGTTTTACCACTTTTTCGGGGCCGAGCAATCCCTTTTACGAAAAAGGCACTTAGGGAGTCTCTGTTAAGCTATTTTCTGACTGCTAAAAACAATGAAAAGATCGTCGAGCAACCTTGCTTCCTTTCATGCTCGCTAAACGTATCTGAAAGGGCGTCTACCTGGTATAAGTTTACCCATTTTCCAGACCTTGTAGACTAATTACGAAAAAGGCATACTCTAGTCACATCGGCTAGAAGAGTTCTCCATTTGCATAATTTTATGCTTTTTCGGGCCTTGGAGACTAACTTACGAAAAAGAACACCAATGGAGTCCACTTACCGCTTTTAGACTCTCTAAACATGAAAGCAACCACGAGCAATCACCATCCTGGGCTCGTAAAAACCCATAGGAAGGTACACATAACCACTGCAGAGTCTTCTTATCATTTTCAGACTCCTTAAAAATGAAAGCACACATGAGCACGAACAGTCCTGGGCTCACAAAATCCACAGGATAGTACCATTTCAGAGCACACTTTTATCCCTTCTTGGAGCTCATTAAAACTATGAAGAAGGACCCAATGTTGCTTCTTGGCGCCACAACAAATCACGTCTACTCATATGGCATCTTCCCCATTTTGGTCGCCTTTGTTTAGACTATTCTGTAGTATGTCACCCTGAGAATCCCTCGACAACACCCATCAGCTCGTCCCCAGGTCCCTGTGTCTTGGACTCATCACCATTTATGATGAGTGCCTACGAATCATTTCGAGAAGAGTCCTCAATGCCTCTCCAAATGGTTGTTTCTCACATGCTCAACTTCAACACCTTGATCGCATCGTTGAGACTCGCACAGGGCATTGATCCTTTCAGTTTTTTGTTGAAGACCCTAGATACCACCTGACACTTCCACTTTTGAGAGTCTACCTATGGAAACAACCAGTTACATTTTTCCTATAGATATCCGGGTTACGCATGGCGATAGTATTCAGATGTGCCCCAGTTTTATACTCCCTCGAGTATACAGTTACATATACTTCTCGGAGATGACTCACAGTCATTGAGTCCCTACAGATGTTGGACACCTTCAGTTTCAAAAGTTCATCAGTTATTCCAGTGTATCAGTTCTTGAGATCAGTCATGTTCTGATCATGAGAACATCCAAAAATAGTGTCCCCTTCGGACCATTATGATGTACCAACAGATTTTTTATTTATTATTCAGGTCCCCCTTCTTGGGACTAATTGTTATGTATATGTCTTGATATGAGCATGGGTATGCCCTCCTCGTCCATTATCAGAGATTATTTCTCATTCATATTGAGGCCATGTAATATTGTTTATTTTGCATCTTCCAAGGGTCGTGGATCCAATCTCCAATCGGTCTCTTCTCTTCCCCAAACCCCAGAAAAAAGACAAAAGAAATATGATGTCTATCGGCCATACGATGAGCTCCTGCCCTCACACATCAGGGGGCAATATGTTAACACCCAAAAAGTGCTCACTAGCTCATTTCCTTATTCACATGACCCATTTGTCCACTTTTTCACCATTTGAGCCTCTGAAGCCACCAAAAGACCTTAATACACCCATTTTTCCACTCAAAATGAATATTTTTCCTCAAAAAGCATAAATAACCCTAAAAAAGGGTCCAGAATTCCCAAAAATATTAAAAAGGGAATAAAAATATTCAAAATATTTAAAAAAGGAAAAAGTACCTAAACCATGTTGGTCAATACCATTGGTTTTCTCAAAACCATAATGGTATTCCCCACCACCAAAAACTATAAAAAGGTGGTAGGGGCTCCTCACTTTCCATCCATCCATCATCCTATCCTCATGTTGTCAAAATCTCTCATGAGCTTTTGACCATTGTAGCAATCTTGGAGAAGAGACCATTGGAGCTTGGAGCTGCTCACCCTTGGAGCTACTCAACAATCTTCACCACTTGGAGGTATTACCATTGCAAGCAATTGCTTGCCCCTATTCTTAATACAAAGTTATTTTTTATTTTATTTCTTGTTCTTGTTTTCAAATCTTTCCAAGTTTATTATGATATGCACATGCTAGTTTAGTTTTAGATTTAGATTTACAATTGTTTTTGCTTTCAATATTTGAAACTGCCATCACTTGTTGATAGGTGCCCATAGCACTAAGCTTGGTTGCAAAACCAAGCCAACACATGTTTTTTCATCTACGACACCACATAAAATATGCAGAAACATTATAAGGCTTTGAGGACAAAGCCTTTCTAAGAGAGTGGCAAAGCTACAAACATAAAATAAGATAATAATTAAATAATTAATAATTAGGTTAACTAAAGTTAGGTTATGAAATGAGGCATCTCCTCAACATCAAATGCCCAAGCCATATTTAAGGCAGGGCCATCATTGTAACATATCATATTTTATCCTATCACCAAATATATTATTCTTATCTACTATTCAATATGATAGTCGGATTCGACTATTAACTTAGTGAACAGATACGTTCACTGCAGGGGGTCTCATCACGAGCCAACCCGCTCATTATCTATAAGTTGGTGTGAACGAAACTGTCACAACATGATCACCAAGTCATGACAGTGTTTTCCAACTTCTTTCCAAGGATGCAAATCTTTAACAATGATTGATAAGCTTCACATATTTAACTAGTGAATGGGATACAAGCAACTTATTGGGTTAAAAGGTAACTCTGTCGAGGCTATAGACACTTGCTAATAGCAGGGCCATGCCTATGGTATTAGAGGTAAAACATCAAGATAACATCTTCTGGTCATCACAATTTGTTCATTTAGAGCATGTTTCAATGAAGACCATATTTTGTTGGAAATCTAATCAATTTGTATTTTTCTTTGCATTTGAATTGATGGTTAGAAGGGCATCATTAAAAATCAATTGCAGTTGGGTTAATATTTAAAGGGTTGACCTATTAATGTGGTACACATGTCTTAGGGAAAGCTTTCTTCTTGTTAAGAGCCTCATCTTTCATCTCCTTATACATGTACAACTCCTATCTTTTCAAGGTAGAGATAGCTGCTTCATCCCAGTGTGTCGCCATTTGTTGTACGTACAACAGATCCCATGTTTTCAATAAAACATCGGATCCCCAAATTTTTATATGCAAAGATAATGGTTAAATTCTAGGATCATTTTGGGGTTTTCATCATGCTTTCATTGCTTTGATTTGGTTTGATTTAGTTAGTAATTTTTCCTTGGAAAATTCCCTTCATTTTGTGTGTTTTGTGAGTTGCGGAAATCACTGTTCTTTCCCAAAAAATTAAGTCTTTCCGCAACCCGCAATCCTGTAATTGCGAATTGTGGAACCTTTGTTTTGGGTTTTTGAATGTTGCATTCTCGCAACCTGCAACCCGTAATGCGGAATGCAGGATGCGGAATTGTTTTTTCCATAATCACGGTCATTGATGCCCGCAACCCGCAACCTGCAAATTGCAGATTGTGGAAAGAGTTCAAATTTGATTTTGTGCTTTGCATTTTTGCAATCCACAACCCGCAATTGCGGATTGCAGATTGCAGAATTTTTTTTTTATTCAGTTGATCTATTTGTGTTCCCGCAACCCGCAATGCGGATTGCAGATTGCAGAAATATTGATTTATTTGTTTCTATGAGTTGCGGTCCCGCATCCCGCAATTGCGGATTGGGAATTGCGGGATGAATGTATATACTTGCAAAAATAAAACTCCCGCAACTTTTCTCCTGCTTTTTGCATGTTTAATCGTAACCGTTGATTTGTTTTGATCTTGCGGATGAGATTACACTACGTGATTTGAATAATTATTTGGATTGTTTCCATTTTTACTTATTTGTTTTCGATTCATTTGAGTTGGTTCCATGATCTTGGTGGTTAATTTACTATGTTGTTCATCACGTTCCCCACCTAGATTTGGTCTCCACTGTAGAAATTGATTATTCGAGATGATGGCTGGTTGTTACCTTCATTCTGGGATTTTGATTGATCTTATGGTTTCTTCTCTCATGATTTTAGATATTGCATTAGTTTAATATTTGAACTTGATGGGGTTTTATTTTCATGCCTAGAATCATGATGTAAATATTGTAAATAATCTTATTCTTTGGGTTTGTTTGCTTATATTAGTTTAACATTTTTAATGTTTAGTTTAAGCTTATTGAAATATTTTAATTATTCATGGTCATGCTTTGACTTTCATTAACTTAAGGTGTGTATTTTATTAAATACATATATTAAATTTATACACAATCTCATGTTATGAAAGTTAAAAGAACACATGTTTTAGTTTGTTTGAGTTCTAATTCCCTAATTTCTATGAGATTTGGTTTTATGATTATTTGGAAATTAGTGAAATTAAAATTCAACATTCACGAATGTGAAATTAGTTTGATCATGGATAAGTCTTTTACTTTCAATAAGCTAATTTGATTTTGAAAATATGATTTCTATTTTTTCATTTTGCAATTTAAAAAAAAAGAATTTCATTTATTATTGAGCAAAATGAATTATTATTATTATTTTCTTGACCTTCTATTCTTGGAAAATGGTTATGTTAGAAACCTATTTATGGAATTCATTAACTCTCCTATATTATAGGAGTGATTCTTTTCTTATTTACTTAACTTGTTTCCAACATTTATTTTCTTAAGAATTAATTTGTAAATAGTTTTGGTTTTTACTTCTAGGTTTATGGTTTCCCTTCTAAGTTTATGGTTTCCCGATATTGGATTCTAGTTTACTTTGTAAATATTTCTAGATTTTTCTTAATCTTTTATCCATTGTTATTTCCTTACTTCATTCAATATTTAAAAAATAAAAATAAAATTTCATTTTTTCAACAATTCCAATCATTTTTATGCGTTTGCGTGGGAACCTTTAATTTTGTTAAATTTCAACCTTTCCGCAACCGTGCGGAACCTTTGATTTTGATTATTGACATTTCAATGTTCACGAAACGGAAACCCAAAATTTCGGGTTGCGGGAGGTTTAATTTTGTCATTTAAAACAAAATGTTTCCGCACCTGAAAATTGCGAGATGTGGAATGCCTAAACTTTGGTTTTAATTTTTAGATTTTTTGACATTCCCGCAATCCGCAACCCGGAATTGCCGAATGTGGATTGGGGGAATCACTTTTTCACTTTTGAATTTCCGCATTTCTTTGGACCCTAAGTTTATCTTATCCTCTGTTTTAATTTGATTTCAGGTATGTAAATTTTGGTAATTTCATTTTTTACCTAGGGTTTTAATTTTGGTTTTGATTTTATTTTTTTATTTTGATTTATTTAAAAACAAATTTTCCTTCTCGACATGTGATTTTGATATTTTCGGAATATTAATTTTGGATTTTTGTTTGGTTTTATTTGTTTTGGAAAATAATTAATATGAGATTTAATTGTTAGATCAATGGTGATGATCCATTCAAGAATTAAATCAACGGTTGTTGAGTCTTAACTTCCAAGAGCAATATCTTGAGATTTATAAGTCGAAATCAAGCCCAAGATAGCCCGTTGAAAAGCTGGAAGGATGAGGAATGATTTGAGAACATTATCTTTTCCAAATGAATAGCTTAACCACACCGAAAATATGTCTGCGCAGTCAATTTCGAATCTACATAAGATTTGTTCATTTTCATTATTTTTTATTTGCAAATAAGTTGTTATTTGTTTTAGATTTGTTTTATTAGATTTGGAATGATATTTTAATTTCTATTTTGAATTGTACAAATGGAGATTTGGATTTGGAAGAATCCAATTGAACAATTTACATCTCAGAATTGGAGTGATCAAAATGTGCCTAGTAGAAAGCAGCAATATTTGGACGCGATGTCTGAAGCGATGGCGATGAATCTGGAAAATACGAGACAATGGTGATTCATTGGGTGTACCAGTTATCTCTGGATGTAGTTTGAAATTAAACCTATGCATAGATGAATAAAACTAAAGGTTTTCAAATAGACAAAGTTGTAGTTTAGCATAATGGGTTCCACTTCAAAAAACATGACAAGAGATTTTCATCCAGCTGTAACAGCTTATAGACTACCCCGCAACTAGTTCATGAAAACAAAACATTTTAAGATCAACAAATGCAAAATAAAAACATGTTACTAATCATCTTACGAGAAGCAACTATTCGTTATATTCTAATATTGTCATATAATTTAATCTTTGATACCAAAGGCATCGCCATTTATTCAAACAAGAATCCATAGCCTCGACATGGATACATTTTAACTCGATTCAACTTCTTTTTTACCATCCACTAGTTAAAGATGTATAGCTTATAACCATAGTTAAATATTTTCATTCTTCAATTTTCTAGGAATAAGTTGGAATCCATTATCTTGACTTGGTGGTCTGCTGATGGTAACATCACTCCCAAGTATCTACAGAAATGATCAAGCCAACTCATGATGAGACCTCTTGTCCCACATAGAAGGACTGGGCACCATTATCCTATTTTGGTGACTAGTTGTGGTAATGTCATGCTATAGATACCCATGATCATGATAGGCTGGATCACTGTGAAGAACATGCAATAATTAATTAATGCAAATACATGAGATATTAGAAATAACAGAACTCAGAATCACTTTTATATTGATCACGGGCCACTTCGAAGGGCAACCTCCTTTGAGCAAGCTCAATACAATTAACTTCATGGTGCCTTCATAGGCCTCAACACACACTTATATACTAAGTCTAGGTGCCAATACCATGGGTCAATACCATGTGTCAATACAAACCATGGGCCAATACACAATATAGATCAACAATTATTACGAGTCAAAACCATGGGCCAATACAAACTATGGATCAACAAAACTATGGGCGACTTACAAAGTATATGCGCCAACAACAATAACACAAACTATGGATCAACAAATACTATGGGATGACTTACAAAGCATATGCGCCCAACAACAATATGCTAACAAAGTAAAGACATGGGTTCCTAACATCCCCTCTCCCTTAGAAAAATCTTTGTCCTCAAAGCTTTAAATGTGGAAGTTGATGCAGAATCTGAAGGAGTGGGTCCCTTGTAGCATCCTCGGGTTGCATTCCGGGCCACTGGCGCCTTTTGAGTTTCAGGGAGGATTGCATGGAAGGTTGTAGACAAAGAAGAACCATATCAGTGATGTGAAAAGCGCACGCAGAATGGTGTTGATCGGCTTGTTGTTTCAGTCGAATTCTTGCCATGTGAAGATTGTCCTGCAGAATGAGAAGAAGCTAATCGCGGTTTCGAACAATTGAGTCAATTTCCTGAATTGGGGAGCTGCTGAAGGTGTATGGAAGAAGAACTGGTGGTGCCTGTCCAGAGACTACTTCATATGGTGTCCTTTTAGATGTGGTACTATACCACTGTAGCGCTTCCAGGAAATCCATAGAAATAGTTATCCAAATCTGTGTAGGGATGGGAAAGGGTTCCAGCAGTCCCGAAAAGAGGGTCGTTTCACCCTTGTTGACCTGGAAAGTATCACATTCAACCACCATCCATTGAATTGTCATTTTCAATCCCTGCCAAAAGAAGTTACATTGTTCTTGGTCATACGTTTTGAGGAACCTAGAGTGCCCTGCTAATGAAGAAGTATGGAGTTCATAGAAGAGATAGTCTCATTGAACAGATTGCAACCAATTTGGAACAAGCAGAGAAATAGATGTAAGAGAAAATGGATCATCAAATGTGCAAGAAGGAGCATCTACCACCATATTGTCCTTACCCTTCTGGTAAGTGGTCGCATAGTCATAACCCATGAGTTGGAGAACCCATTTCAGGTGTGCTGGGGAGGAGACCCGTTGTTCCAGGAAAGTTTCCAGACTCTAGAGATCAGTCTTGATGCAGAAATAATTCCCCAATAGGGATGGCTGCCACTTCTGTACTGCATGCAAAATAGCCATCATGTCCTGCTGAGATGTAGATGCGACAAAATTCTTATCGGAAAGGTCTCGTGAAGGCGGCAAGCCCACTAGTGCAACAAAGACACCTCCATATCTATCCAAGGAAGTAGTGGAGACCGTTGGTGGGTGCATCTGAAGGGAATGGAGCTAAGCAATGACACCATGTCAAATATTCTTAAGGATTCTTTCCAAGTGATGTGAACTGATGATGCAAAGAGACCCTGGTTGTAAGCCCATAAATTTGTGTTGTGTCCCATTGACTAAAAACTGCATCCAAAGTTCATCAAAATCCCATAAGACGGGGCCAAGTGTGCATAACCATTGAATGCCCAAAACTACATCACATCCACCTAAGGACAAGGCAAACATGTCATAGCATAGGTTATAATCTTCCATAGAGATACGCACATTATGACACTTCCCCTTGCAAGGTAAGGTGACCCCATTGGCAACCATGACTTCAAAGTTGGAACAAGGATGGACAAAACAATTAGCCTGTTTGGCAATCCAAGGGTCAATGAAGTTATGAGTGCTACCAGAATCAATGAGTATGGTAAGAGGGAGCTTCTTGAAGTATCCCCTGACCCGCATTGTTTGTGGGGTGGTGACGCCAGTTACAGCATGGAGAGAGATCTCGGGTGGGCCGTCTTGAGATAGGGTGTCAACAGGGTGGTGCTGAATGTCGACCTGAACATCTACTGTATCTAGAGCTTCTTCACCAAGTTTTGAGGTAGGTGGAGAATCCACATCCAAGAGATAGAGGTTTTGTTGAACACTTCTATGTCCCTCAGTGAATTTCTTATCACAATTATAACAAAGCCCTTTTTATCGACGTGCCTGCATCTCTGTTTCAGACAAATGCTTGATAGGAGTTGGTCGCAGAGCAGGCATGATGGGAGGTCATTGGGAACCCATATTTCTGAAGGGAACAAAGGTGGCTTTGGAGCATTGTTGAGCTGCGATCTTCTCCTCGACCAGCTTAGCCACCCTAGGACTTCCATCATTGTGTTGGGACAGAACATTTTGACCTCTGAGCGGATTTCATCCTTGAGACCACTGATAAAACAACTCCTGTAGAATTCATCAGACAATCCTTCTATGTGATTGGCTAGTTTCTCAAATTCTGTCTGATACTCTCTCACTGTGCCAGTTTGGTGAAGTTTAGTGAGTGCTCTTGTGAAGTTGTTAAAAGCACTAGGACCAAATCGTAGCAAAAGGAGTTGGCAAAAATCTGTCCAGTTTGGCTCGGGATGAGCTTTAATGTACCAACGGTACCATTGAAGGGCTTCCTGTTCCAAATGAAAGGATGAAAGTGGAACTTTCTGGACATCAAAAGTATTATGCATACTGAAATATTGTTCTACTCGGTATATCCATCCAGTCGGATCAGTACCATTGAAGCGAGGAAAATCAAGCTTCAGCCCACGAAAATTGTTGGAAGAAGAAAACTCGGTGGCTGCAAAAGATTCTAGCTGTCGGTTATTGTTCATGGCTGAATGCTGAAGATGGAGGTTGAGAAAATTTTCATCCAGATCTTGGAGTTTGGTTTGGATGGCTGCAAGTGCTTCCTCCATGGTTTTTTCTCCTGTGCGAGTGACAACCATAACCAGGAATTTTTATTTTTTATTTTTTTTTGGGTGAGGGGGGGGGGAATGGATAGAAAAACACAAACACAAGCTTATTTAGTAAGGGGAAATTTGGATTTGGGAAAAACTCGGAGGGGTAGTTGGGGTTTGACTAGGTTTTCGACACTTTCTAAGGGAGAAGGAAGCAAAAAATGGTGATTTCAGAACCGGAACTCTATGGTAAAATTTGAAGTCAATCGGGTGAAAATTGAAGAAGTTATGGCAAACCCTAAAAATAGACAAATGTGGGATTTTTGGTCTTGGGAAGTGGAATTAGGGATAGGGTCTTCAGGAATGAAATATGCAGAATAGGATTGCAGGGATGTCAGTGAAGTTTTAGAGAAAACAGAGTTGAAACAAGGGAGATATGGCCGAAAAATAGAATTTTATACTCCTCTTTTTTCTTTTCCAGAAATGGATCGGCAACAGCGGTGCGGAAGGGCTCCGCAATAGATGGATCTGCAATGACGCGGAAGGGATCGAAAATGGATAGATCTGAAATGGTGACTAGATGTGTAACGACTTTCAGAATAGATCTGAAACGGCTGGATCTGGAGCGGAAGTGATCGACAACAGTTCAGCTAAAAATAGATATGGACCCCAGGTATGTACAGCTTCCTAACAGTTCAGGTGTTTCACTCGGCCACCAATGCTGTCTGACGGATTGCGTATTGGGGAAGTACCCCTCACTCCATGGATCAGGTAAAATTGATAACTGCTTTGCCACAAACGACAGACAGCTCTTGGTTTACCTCACGGGTGGGAACTAGTCAATTAGGTAGGGGTCATTGCCCTTTTCGCTGGCAAGTCCTCTCAATGGGCTAGCTACTTTGGGGTTCCTGTGGCACTCCTCACAATGAGTTTTAGGGCTTATGCCCAAGTACTTCCCATAGTTTAGCGGATAGGGATTATTCCCAAATCCGAAGTTGCAACAGATGCGAAAAAAAAATTTGGCAGAAATTCCACCCAACGAGCCCAAGAAAGTGATTTGATACCAGATGTGAAGAACTTGCAATAATTAATTAATGCAAATACATGAGATATCAGAAATAACAGAGCTTGGAATCACTTTTATATTGATCATGGGCCACTTCGAGGGGGCAACCTCCTTTGAGCAAGCTCAATACAATTAACTTCGCGGTGCCTTCATAGGCCTCAACACACACTTATATATTAAGTCTAGGTGCCAATACCATGGGTCAATACCATGTGTCAATACAAACCATGGGCCAATACAAAATATAGATCAACAATTATTATGGGTCAAAACCATGGGCCAATACAAACTATGGATCAACAAAACTATGGGCGACTTACAAAGCATAGGCGCCAACAACAATAACACAAACTATGGATCAACAAATATTACGGGATGACTTACAAAGCATATGCGTCCAACAACAATATACTAACAAAGTAAAGACATGGGTTCCTAACAATCACGATGAGACCCCCTATCTCCCAACTCGCTCCTAAGAATTTATTTGTTACACAAAGGGTCATACTGTGATTAAGATACATAACTGCTCCAACAAAATCCTTGATGTATAAATAAACCATTGTAGCATGAATATATTTGGTTGAACACTCTTCCCACATCTATTCTTCTTGGTTTACTGTGTGTTCATTATGCTATTCTTGAATGCTGGTTAGAAGACTCGACACCTAACACAACCTCAGAAGGATTTCATCTTATGCTTGGTTTATCTATAAAACTAAACCATGAGATCCAGAACAATCTTCTATCTACTGATTCCCCTTTAAGGAAACCCCTAAAAAAATTTAGTTTAAAATGATGCTACCGGATTTTAGGATCATAAATTTACTAGGGAAACCTTATTTCCATCAAAGAAAAGTAAGAAAAGAGTAATCAAAATATAAAGTAGGATTAAAAATAGGTTCTGATTTATTTCAACAAAAATATACATCTGAAAAATTTATACAGAGATCGGGAATAAATTTTAATTTAAGGGAATTTCAGAATTGACTCTAATAGATTTTTCCATAGCCTACTGCAAATTTTACTGAAAATTCAAATCAGATGAAAGTTAGGATTAATCATCCAAGATTAGTATGATGAAGCAGAAAATAAAACACGTTTTCTTAGCATAATGAAAATTAAGAAAGTAACAAAATGCAATCAAAGAAGGTATCCAACTACACACAAAACCAAAAAACACACCAATCAAATTTTGAAAATTATTTACATACTATATATAGGATTGACCCCTCTTGTATTTCAGAAAAAATATCATTTTAAGATTTTCCCATTAATAGGATAGGTTTCAACATGTCCTTCCAGTATTTCAAGGTGAAAGGTATTTGGTCCCAATATTTCTTTGATTATGAAAGGTACCAGCCAAAGCTGCTGGAACTTAGTGTGTTCAGCCTTTTCTACATGGGATTTGTCCCACTTTAACACAAGATCACTGCTGTAAATCTATGTTAGAAGAAGACTGGTCATCAAACCAGCGCTTAACTTCCTATTGATGTTGGTATAACTTATGTTTGGTAGTTTCTCGTTCTTCCTCTAGTTTTAAAAGGGAATCAATCCTATGTTGGATAGTATAACAATAATTTTGTTCGACCAAATGGGCCAATTGGAGAGAACGAAGTAACATGTTTAGAGATAAAATTGCTTCTCTACCACACATGACGTAAAGAGGAGTTTCCTATATCCCATTTAGGCATAACCTGATCTACCTATAATGAATTTGGAAGATCAATGTGCCAATTATTTTGATGATCAACCACTGTTCTCTTCAAAATTGTAAGCAGATTTTTGTTCATGGACTTAGCTAGCCCATTACCTTTCCAGTAATAATTAGTAGAGTATCTGATTTTAATTCCCTTATCTAAAGAAAATTGAGTTAATTTAGCAGATGAAAAATAAGAATTGTTATTGAAAACTAAAGATTCCGGGACTCCAAATTTGGTAATAATAAAAATCTGTAAAAAGGAAATTACCTGATTTGAGTTTACTACCCGTAATGGAACAAGCTTGGTCCACTGATTAAAATAATCAGTGCATGTTAGAATAAATTTGTGCTACAAAATTGAAGTTGGATTTATAGGACCCATGATGTCTAATCTCCACTGTTGAAATAGAAATTTAGCAATAATAGGCTGAAGAGGGAAAGCATATTTTTTCACTCTTCTAGATGCCTTTTGGTAGACTTGACACTTTCGGGAAAGAGCATGTGCATCCTTAAATAATGTGGGATAGTAATAACCAAATCTAAGGAATTTATGGGTAGTTGTCTCACTTCTAAAATTTCCTCCAACAGACCCAACATGAAGTTGTAGTGTCCCTTTTAATGAATTTGTAAAAACTAGGAAAAATTGGAAATTTTGGTCAATTCGACCCTTAGACTAGTATTGACCCAAATGCCTCCAAATACTTCTGAATTGGTTCTGAATGTGTTTGGAATGTATTATGACATAAAAATGAGGCTGATGGATGCTTGGACACTCTCAAAAGACTTCTGCAACATTCAATTACAATCAGATAAAGATAGGGCAATTTACTAGTTAAATCGAGGTTCAAATCCCCCAAGGGTAGTGGTCAAAGATGGATCTCCAAATGTTGTATGAACTTCCAAAATTTTAGAACAAAGACATGGTACTGTTAAAGGACTTCAATGGGATCCCAAATACATCATCAATCAGTTTCTAAAGGCTTGTGCAACTCCCATAAATCAGAGGTTTGTGGACATGTCTTCACATAGGGGGAAAAACTAGTAAACTTCACCACTTGCTATGAAATTCGATATTTATGTTGCAAGGTATTATGAAATGTATATGAAACTTATTCTAGACATTAATGAATCTCCTTAAATCATAAAAATTACATATATGAACTGATACAAGTCGAAATAAGGAAACTTCAATCTTTCATAACAAGATGTATGGAAAATGGCACCATTTCTGCATTGTTTGGTATTTTTACATAGTTGCACTTGGTATTTTGACCTAAGATTCTTCTGAGAATTAAAAATCGAGTATATATATCAGAATAAAAATAAATGGGTCCAAAATAGGTTCCCCAAATAGAACAACATCCCACCAAGTGCACCCTTCCTTCAAGAGCCAAAATATGAAGAGAAAAGGGAGAAAGGTGTGGAAGCAAGTTGAGGATGAGAATGTCACTAGCTTCCCTGTAGCTTTAACCTGCAAAAAATGGCTCCATTGTAGCTCCAAATGAAAGGTCTAAATGGAATCTCCAATTTCCAATTAGGATGTGAATCTTTCACCCTCGAAATTGGTACTAAAGCAAGTAGAGTAAACACTCCACAAACATGGACAAGCTATGCTCTCCAATATGCAAAATGATAAATGATCAAAAGATACTCTCCTTATTTTTTCTTTTCTTTTATAAACTTCTCAAGTTCTCCATGGGTCGAATTCCTTCCAAAATCCTCATTCCAAATCAAGTTTGGAAGAGATTCCAATGTGTGCCACTTGTCCAACAATTCCTAGTTTCCATCTCCCTCAATTCAAATGGGTGTCTCTTTGGCTGCCCTAAATCCATTGTGTGCCTTCTTGGAGGCTATGTTTAGCCCTGAAATGTCATATATGTCAGATTTCACCATTAAGGTCTGATTTGTGTCATGAGTTTCATAGCATATTCATCATTGTTGTCCTAGAAGCTAGGGAATCTAGCCGAAGTGTTTCAATATCTCTCAAATGCCTCTTCCTCTTCCATGGGAGTTACTCTTCCACTAAAATTTGACCTTCATTGATTCATGCAAAGTATATTGATGTTCCAACTCCCCAAGATAATTAGAATCCACCTTGGATTCAAATAGGTGAGAATAGAATGCCATGTGGCATGAGGAATCTAGCTTTGTGTGGGTCCCACACCACCAATGTGTCTCCATGACCAAGTGCCACCTTATTTTCCTATCATAAATATTTATTTAACCCCTTTTAATATATTTATGTCAATCTGATGTCCATTTTTTCTTTTATAGTCTCCTTATTCCAAATCTAATGTTTCCACCCCAACCTAGGAAACTAGTAGATTGGTGGAATTTTCTCTTTTGAGATTTATTTGAATGGGGATATTACAGTCCTCCCCACCCAACATTGATTGTCCTAAAGCAATTTCAATTTAGGATGCTGCAAAATTGTTCCTCCTCTATCAGGTGTCCTTCCAGGAGGAAGGTATCCCAAAACCTTTTCATTCTTGTGTTTCATACTGGCAGATGGCATTGCTTGATTCAGATAGGTGTGCATTCCTCTCAATATGTAATGTCCCTTTTTTAAAATTTTAAGAAAATTCCCAATTTTCCATTTTTTTCCCAATTTCGACCTTTGACTAGTTTTACTGTTTTGACCTCCAAATCAACCCAAATGCTCCCAAATATTTTGTATGAGTGTATGAATGATATTTAGACTTGAATATTAGGTTCAGGGATGTTTTATGGTCCTCCAAAGACTTCATAAAACTTGATTTATACTCTGACCAATATATGCAATTTTGAGTAGTAATTTGTGTATCAAATCCCCCCAGGGTAACATTGAAAATGGCCTCCCAAATGCCTCTAAACTCCCTCAAATTTATGAAAAGAGGTATGTAATGTGTTTAGTATGTTATTAAGGTCTCATATGCACCATTAATGGATTATTACAACTATTCTCACCCTCTCCCATTCAACTGCAAAAATTCCCAATTCGACCCTTGGGGATATGGCACTATTTCACCTCCCAATACAACTAAACTAAGTAAAAATGCTTCAAATGATCAAGTACAGTACATGAAACTTGTAGAGGACATCCATGGAAGTATATTGATCAAAAATATATCATATAATCATCCATCCATTTGAAATAATCAACATTACAGTGTCATACATCAATGCATTGGGGAAATGGACATTGTTTGCTCATTAATCAATATTTTTGCATACAATCAGTGGGTTTTTCGACCTGAGACTTTATGAATATGAAGAAAAGAGGATATGAAGCTATTAAAATTAGAAAAATATCATATGAATCTCTCCCAATGAGTACAAGAGCTCACCCAAAGCGCAATCCCTCAAGGAGCATGAATATGCCTTCAAAATTGGAAATGGTGGAGAAGAAGTGCTGCACTAAACCAAACCATGAAAATTCCTGTAGCTGATACCTGCAAATACAAACTCCATTAAATCTCCATGAAATACCTGAGTTGCCTCTCCAAACACCAACTTGGATGGGAATCTTTCACCCTCGAAATTGGCTAAGGCAAGAAACTAGTCATCCACTAGCTCTCTCTTCACAAATGCAACTTTTCTCAAATCATCAAAAGCCATTCTCATACTTGATTTCTACATTTCATAACCAACATTAGCCTTCTAAGGGTCGAAATCCTCTCAATAGCTTCAGCAGATTTCCACTTAGGAAATATTCCACATTTGCCACTTGTCTCCTAGCTCCAACCTTCCATCTTCTCCCAAATTCAAATTTGAGTCTCTTTGGCTTCTTCCACTCCCATGAGCACCTTATTTGAGCCTATTTTTGGGGATGACATGTCATAATAGTTAGATGTCATAGGTCAGGTCTGCAATTTGTCAAAGTTGTCATATATTCTCCATCATTGGTGTCATAGGGCCTAGGGAATCTAGCCCAAGTGTCCACAAGCTTCCAATTTGACTCTTTATCTTCCATGCAGGCTACCAATCCATCCCAATTCGACCTAAGATGCTCAATTCCATGAGTTATGACTTATCAACTCACCCAAAAGTGTTCACCTTCCCATGAATTCAAATTGGCAAGAGAGAGATGCCTTGTGTCATTGAAAAATCAAGCTAGTGTGGGTCCCACACCCTCCATATGTCTCCAAACCCACTTGCCACCTAGAATTTCTCTTGAATTTATTTATTCACCATATTTATTAAATACTTGAACCCTTTTAATGTCTAAACATCATTTATTAGCTTCCTTATTACAATTCCACATGTGCCCATCCAACCTAGGAAACTAGTAGGATTGATGGGATTATCTTACTATGCAATTATTTGAATGGGGCAATGAGAATCCTTCCCACCCAAGATTGCTTGTCCTCAAGCAATTTCAAATTTGGATGCTGCAAAATCTTCTCCTCTTCCCATGTGGCATATTCATTTGGTAAGTCCTTCCATTGCACTAAATATTCTTTGATAATTCTACTCATCAACCTTCTTTCCCGTGTCTTGAAAATCTTTTCTGGAACAAGTGTGAGCTGACCTTCATCATCCAAAGGAGGAAGTATTTCTGAAGTGATGATTTGCTGGCCAAGGGCTTTCTTGAGACAGGAAACATGAAATACATTGTGGATTTTACTCCCTTCCGGAAGTTCTAGTTCATATGCTACTTCTCCAACCTTCCGCACTACCTTGTATGGCCCATAGTACCTTGGTTTTAATTTCTCTACTCCATTCTTTTTGAGAGATGTTTGTTTATATGGCTGCAACCTTAAATATACTAAATCATTGACTTGAAAGGTTCTTTCTTCTCTATGTCTATCTGCATATTGGTTTTGTTGATTTTGAGCAACCTGCAAATTGTCTTTCAAGAGCTTTAAAATTTCTTGGCTCTCTTCCACCTAATCTTTAGCCTTTGGGGCTCTACTATCACCAAATATAATTTCAGCAAATGTAAGTGCATCATAACCATATAATTATTTGAAAGGAGACATTCCTATTGACATATGATAAGTGGTGTTGTAGCAAAACTCACCCAAGTGTAGACATTTTGCCCATGCTTTTTGCTGCTCTCCCACATAGTTTCTTAGGTATCCTTCCAACCATTGATTTAACCTCTTTGTTTGTCCATCAGTTTGTGGATGATAGCTGGTACTTGGAGTCAATTGTGTGCCTACCAATCTAAAAATTTCTTTCCAAAAAACACCCATGAATCTACTATCTCTATCACTGACAATGCTCTTGGGGTGCCCATGCAATCTGAAGATTTCTTTGAAACAAATATCAGCCACTTGTGCAGCACTAAAAGATGATGTAACAACAAATAAATGAGCAAATTTTGTCAACCTATCAACTACCACATATATGCAATCCTTACCCAAATATTTAGGCAACTCGATGATGAAATCCATGGAGATACTGTCCCATTTTTGCTCTGGAATGGGAAAGGGTTGTAATAGGCCGGCTGGACATGTAAGTTCTGATTTGTTTTGTTGACATACTTTACATTCATTCACATACTTCTGGACATCTTCCTTCAGCCCCTTCCAAAAAAATCTTTTCCTCAACTGTCTATAAGTTTTGAAGATCCCTGGATGGCCCGCTAGTGGGGAATCATGTGCTTCTTGCAAAATTCAGTACTTGAGCTTGGATTTGTGAACTAAATAAATTCTTCCCTTATAATATATCATCCCATTCAAAATCTTGTAGTTATCATCCCCTTTGATTCCATCCAACACATCACAAGCAAATTTGTCTTTAGCATATTCAACTAGTAGCATGTTTTTCCAATCCTTGGCAATGTCCATGAGAGAAAAAGAAGGTCTTCTTGACAAAGCATCTGCTACTATATTATTCTTTCCTTTGACATATTCAATATCAAAATCATAAGCTTGAATCTTGCTTACCCACTTTTGTTTCCTTTCATTTAGATCTTTTCGGTGAGAAAGTGTCTTAGACTATTGTGGTCAGTTTTCAACACAAACTTGCTGCCCACCAAGTATTGTCTGAATTTGGCCAATGCATGCATAATGGCCAGCATTTCTTTATCATATATGGAGTAAATATTTTCATGAGGCTGCAACTTTCTTCTCTCAAAGGCTATGGGGTGTTGGCCTTGCTTTAGGACAGCCCCTATTCCTCCACCTGAAGCATCACATTCCACAACAAAAGGTTTAGTAAAATCAAGAAGTGCAAGTATGGGACAACTGCTCATTTCCTCTTTCATTTTTTGGAAGGCCTTTTCTGCCTCTTTATCCCACTTGAAAGCATCCTTCTTAGTCAAATCAATCAGTGGAGAAGTCAACTTGGAGAACCCCTTCACAAATTTTATGTAGTAGGTGCATATGCCAATAAAGCCTCTCAATTCGGTAATATTTTTTGGTGATGGCCATTTCAAGATAGCTCTGATTTTTTCCATGTGTACCTTCACTCCTTCCTGCCCAATAATGTGCCCAAGATATAGTAGTTCTTTCATCCCAAATTCACATTTTGATAACTTAGCAAATAAGGACTCTTCTTGCAAAATTTTCAACACAATCTCTAACTGCTGCAAATGCTCTTCCCATGTTTTACTGTAAATGAGAATGTCATCAAAGAAAGCCAAAACAAACCTTCTTAGTTGCTTGCAAAATATCCTATTCATACATGCTTGAAATGTGGCTGGAGCATTAGTTAACCCAAAAGGCATGACAAGAAATTCAAAATGGCCAAAATGACATCGAAAAGCGGTCTTTTGCACATCTTCATCTTTCATTCGAATTTGGTGATACCCTGATCTAAGGTCAATTTTTGAGAAGTATTTGGCCCCATGTAGCTCATCCGTAAGCTCATCAATCCTAGGAATAGGATATCTATTCTTGATAGTATTTTTGTTCAAGGCTCTAAAATCTATGCACATTCTCAATGTTCCATCTTTTTTCTTCACTTGCACTACTGAAGAAGCATAAGGGCTAGAGCTTGGTCTAATAAGTCCCAACTCTAGGAGTTCTTGGATGGCTTTTTCAATCTCATCTCTGAAATTTTTAGGATGCCTATAAGGTGGTATCTGAATGGGTGAAGTACCCTCCTCCAAAATAATATTGTTCTCAACCCCCCTATCCGGTGGTCTACCATATGGAAGGTCTCTAAAAACCTTTTCATATTTTTGCAAAAGTCTCTCTATCTCCTTTGGGTGTTCAACAATATTTATAGTTGGCTTGGGAGATGTAATATGACATTCATCAGCCCATTCTATATCCCCATGCCTCAATATATATCTCATACTATTGCAAGTCACTACTTGATTTGGATAAGTGTGTTTCCCTCTCACGACTCTTTGTACTCCTTTTGAATATTGGAATTTCATTTTGGGAATTTGATAATTTAATGTATGCTCTCCTATTGAATACAGCCATTGCACTCCCAAAATCACATTAGTATCAGCAACATCAACCACATAAAAACTATCAACAAAAGTATAGTTACCTATGGTGACTTGCAGCTTTGGAACCCATGTTTTGCATTGCATTGTGTTGTGACCGGGAATGACAACTGTGAAGCCATCAAATGGTTCAATAGGTATATTTATTTTCTCCACCATCTCTGCATCAATGAAGTTATGGGTGGCTCCTCCATCTACCAAAACTGAAGTTCTTTGTCATTGTACCACACCTTTGCATCGGATAGTATGATAGCGAGGTACTGCTGAAAGTACTGCCATTCTTGCTTTGTCCGGTGAAGGCTGATTTTATTCTTGTCTTTCCTCTTCTACTGCTGTCTCATATGCCTCTTCTTGATCTGAAATATGTCCATCTTCATCCATGCCCCCATCATACCCCCCATTATCAGAAAATACTTCTATGTATTGAGCCTTTCCTTTAATACATTTGTGCCCCGATGTCCATGGTTGGAAGCACAGTTTGTTTTTTCTAAGTTCATCCTTGTTTAGTCCTTCTTTTTTATTCCTTTCAAATGACTCTCTTTTCCAAGGTTTCTTATCATATCCATCCCTTTTCCAAGGTTTCTTTTCAAATTTGTAGCTAGTCTTGGGAGGAAATCTCGTTCCAGGAAGCACATTTTGGAGATCCCTTGTCAAGCTCATTGCATCTTTTAATGTAGTTGGCTTGTGGGATTTGACCAAACCTCTTAAGGGTTTATCCAAACCTTCAGTGAACAACAATACTAATCTTCCCATAGATACATTAGCCACCTTGACTGATAATTTTTGGAAGTCCAACATATATTCAGTAGGGGACCCAGTTTGCTTCAATTGAGCTAGTTCTTTGAAAGGCAATTCTGGATCTTTTTGTTCAAATATTTCTAGTAGCTTGTTAACAAATTCTCCATATGTTTTAACCTGATTATGACCCAAGTTCTTCAGCCCATGAAACCACCATTCATTGGCATCTCCTTCAAAATGCAAAATGGCCATTTTTAATGCATCCTATTTGAACATAGGATTCAGCTGAAAATATACATCCAATTTTTTTGCACCCAAGTGTTAGTAGAATTTTGAGAAGAACCATCAAAAGTAGGAAGTGACATTTTTCCAATAGCACTATTTAATTCTTTGTTTTGGGATGGACTCCTATTGTCTTCCCTCCTTTTAATTTTTTGTATAGCATCAATGTAGTCACTGAGTGGTACACCTTGTTATCCCTAAAGTTGAAGCCTGACTGCTAGGGTCAAGCTTAAGGAAATCTTAAATAGTAGATATCAGACATCTACTCAGTAATTCTGTCAGTTTTGGTAGTAGATGAGTATATGACAGAGATCAAGCAACTCAATAATCAGGTAGCAGGGAGTACATGAGTTTCAGTACTTAAACATGGACAGAAAATGATTGTGATCATAAATATACAAATGTAAGAGCTTCGAATTTCACTTCATAATTGGGGCATAGTTGTATACTAGTCAAGAGAATCGCAACATGAACTTGAGACCATGAATTGAAAAAATAATGACAGTATATACTTCATAGATTAATATAAAACAAGCTCAAAGATTATACTTTACTTCAAAAACAGTCATTTCTGGAACATACTGACATAAGAAACTTCATATAATTGCAACCCTACCTCAGCTCTCTCGGCTGGAACTCTGCCTCCATTTTACATTGAAAATGCAAGCATTTATAGAAATACAATCTTCTAGAAGCTACAAGTTTTAGGAATAATTCTAAAAATAGAAGAAATCTATGATTCTTTTCAAGAAGGTGGATTTGCCATTATAAAATGTCTTCGAAATAGTGATCTGGAGCTTATTCCTTAATTGCAGATCTTCTTTCCTATCAGCACCCTGCCACATGTACATTTGTTGTATTCGTGTTCGAAAGTGCTGGAAATGATCCTTTTTCGAATGATTTACTATTACCACAAATGTTGGGATGCTGAAATTCAAATTAAATTGCCTGGAATCGATCCTCTAACTGCTGCAGTTATGCCTTTAAATCAAGAACTGTTTGTACTACCTTTCTAAATATAGGTCAAGATACAATTGACTACTTGTAAATTAGCTCATTTCTTGGTTTTTGTTTTTGACAAGTATTCTGTTACAAATGCTCTGTTACTTGTACTTGAATCTGAAAAATCCCTCAATTCTGAATATGATAAATATTTGTTACAACTTTTGATGAGTACATGTGGTTTGATACTTGGATGCTGGACATTCTGTGGCACTAGGTACTTGGGTGTTCTTCTTGACATTGGGCGTTCTTCTTGACCTAGGCGTTCTCATATTCACTGCAACTTTGGTGTTTTACAAAATCATTCATCATAAGCAAGCTATGCATTCATCCTTCATCTGATGTTTCTGATGTTTAATTATATTTTATAAGAAACTGACAACAGATTCCTTTAAACACTCCAAGACGGTGTGCTATTTATGCAAACCCTACATATTTCAAAACATTTCAAATTCATTTCCACTACCTACAGTAGGCAAGGATACTTAGCTTCCTCGGTGTCGAGACTTATGATGCTTGTACGTCGCCTAAGCTCGACGACTTGGAATTTGTATGAATACTGTATAAAACTCGATGTAGAGGACTGGTAGCACCTGGACGATTTCTCTTGCTCTTGGTGTGGACGTTTGGCATGATCAATTACTTGGATCAAAATCAAATCTGTGTAGTAGACTACACAAGACCGAACGATTTCCTAAATATCCATAATATCCATCTTGGCAAGTATGTAAAGAAATCAAGAATGATAAACTCCCTTTGCACAATGTTGTGAGCATACTTTGTTTGATCAAGAGCTCAAAAAATCTTGGATAAAATGCTAATAGGCATTCTGGAAACAAGAACTGAAGATAAACAATTTTTCCGGAGCAGATTTGGAGATAAAATATAGCCTTATCTGGGGATGGCATGCTCCCTGCGAGCTGCCAAGAACTTGCAGACCCGTCCCTTATACATTGGGCTATACGGTCAACTCTTGAAAACTTCTGAAATCTGCCACCACTTATTCAAACAAGATAAACTTGCTAAAAATCTAATCACAATGTGAAAACTGCAAAAAGTAAATGCTCATGGACGAGCTTATTTATCCACACTTCTACTCTGCTCTTGGAGAGATCAAGTTGATCATGTGTAGCTCCATTTCCAATGAAACCGAGTTAAAAACTGAATTAGAAATTGTAATCCTAGAACATGCTGCTGTAAAATAAAGATTGAAGAACTTATATGCAATTCGTCATGTATCTGAAGCTCATATTTGCAACTAAACAAAACTAAATGATTTGAATTGACAAAAACCTCGAGATAAGTAGCTACTGGATCATAAAAACAATTAAAAATCATGTTTTGATGAGATATCCTTGTTTCTTCTTGAAGATAAACAAGCTGCCTCTGGATAAACTCTGACCTCACTATTTCCATAAAACCATCTTCTTCCCAATCATTTGAAAACCACTTTCTACTTTCTAAGATATGCAGATTTAATTCTTCATTCAAAGCCATGCACATATCTTCAAAAATGCTTGAAACAACACCAATAATACTTACATCTTGAGAAATCTTTTCTGTCTCAAATGCTTTTAAAATCTTCTTCAAAAAATCAATTTTATCTTCTTCACTATATATGTTATCAGAATCCAAAAAAGGAAGACAAATCTTTGTCCCATTCATCAACATAAGACATACTCATACATTCTCGAAAACCTTGAAGAAAAACATGATCTACCTCAACCCCTGTAGTCTTGGTACAGGAAGTAACTCGCTCAGCAACTAAATCTTCCATTTTGAAACCAGTGGAGTCACCAGGTGAATATCGCAGCCACTATGTCCCAGCCTTTGTTCACCATCAATGTCTGGATATATTCATTGTCGTACAACCTAGGGAAGTATGCCTTCGCTCCTCCGTCCCCGGCTACGGTGCCAAAAGATGTTATCCCTAAAGTTGAACCCTGACTGCTTGGGTCAAGCTTAAGGAAATCTTAGATAGTAGATATCATACATCTACTCAGTACTTCTATGAGTTTTGGTGGCAAATGAGTATATGACAGAGATGAAGCAACTCAATAATCAGGTAGCAGGGAGTACATGGGTTTCAGTACTTAAACATGGACAGAAAATGATTGTGATCATAAATATACAAATGTAAGAGCTTCGAATTTCATTTCATAATTGGGGTATAGTTGTATACTAGTCAAGAGAATCGCAACATGAAATTGAGACCATGAATTGACAAAATAATGACAGTATATACTTCATAGATTAAAATAAAACAAGCTCAAAGATTATACTTTACTTCAAAAACAGTCATTTCTGGAACATACTGACATAAGAAACTTCATATAATTACAACCTTGCCTCAGCCCTCTCAGCTGGAACTCTGCCTCCTTTTTACATTGAAAATGCAAGCATTTATAGAAATACAATCTTCTAGCAGCTACAAGTTTTAGGAATAATTCTAAAAATAGAAGAAATCTATGATTATTTTTAAGAAGGTGGATTTGCCATTATAAAATGTCTTCGAAATAGTGATCTGGAGCTTATTCCTTAATTGCGAATCTTCTTTCCTATCAGCACCCTGCCACATGTACATTTGTTGTATTCATGTTCTAAAGTGCTGGAAATGATCCTTTTTCCAATGATTTACTGTTACCACAAATGTTGGGATGCTGAAATTCAAATTAAATTGCCTGGAATTGATCCTCTAACTGCTGCAATTACGCCTTTAAATCAGGAACTGTTTGTACTGCCTTTCTAAATATAGGTCAAGATACAATTGACTGCCTGTAAATTAGCTCATTTCTTGGTTTTTGTTTTTGACAAGTATTCTGTTACAAATGCTCTATTACTTGTACTTGAATATGAAAAATCCCTCAATTCTGAATATGATAAATATTTGTTAAAGCTTTCGATGAGGAGATGTGGTTTGATACTTGGATGCTGGACATTCTGTGGCACTAGGCACCTGGGCGTTCTTCTTGACATTGGGGGTTCTTCTTGACCTTGGTGTTCTCATATTCACTGCAACTTTGGTGTTTTACAAAAGCATTCATCATAAGCAAGCTACGCATTCATCCTTCATCCGATGTTTCTAATGTTTAATTATATTTTATAAGCAACTGATAGAAGATTCCTTTAAACACTCCAAGACAGTGTGCTGTTTATGCAAACCCTGCATATTTCAAAACATTTCAAATTCATTTCCACTACCTGCAGTAGGCAAGGATACTTAGCTTCCTCGGTGTCGAGACTTATGATGCTTGTACGTCTCCTGAGCTCGACAACTTGGCATTTGTATGAATACTGTATAAAATGCGATGTAGAGGACTGGTAGCACCTGGACGATTTCTCTTGCTCTTGGTGTGGACGTTTGGCATGATCAATTACTTGGATTAAAATCATATCTGTGTAGTAGACTACACAAGACCGAACGATTTCCTAAATATCCATAATATCCAGCTTGGCAAGTATGTAAAGAAATCAACAATGATAAACTCCCTCTGCTCAATGTTGTGAGCATAATTTGTTTGGTCAAGAGCTCAAAAAATCTTGGAGAAAACACTAATAGGCATTATGGCAACAAGAATTGAAGATAAAAAAAAATTTCGGAGCAGATCTGGAGATAACACACCTCTTTTACACTCTTCATTCAAATCATTCCAATCATTTACTAGTATCTTATAATCCACCTCAATATTGGGATCTTCTTTGGGTGTGATAAATTTAGGTGTAGTATGCCTTTGTGTGCTTTGGAATTCATCAAGTCTATTATGTGTTCCCGTGCTTGAAAAAATATGCTCACTCCCTTTTATCTTTTCCCCTGAATGTGAACCACTGTTATCTCCTATCATCCCTTTGCCTGAAAGTTGGCTACCCAACAATTCAAAAATTTTCATCATTTGTTTATTCATATCTAGCATAACCATGGTAATTCCTTCAAGACATGGTTTTAAGGTTTCAATAAATTCCTCCTTGTGTCTTAATTTTTCCTCCTCCTCTATACCCATTGTTTTAGAAAAAAACTCTTTTTCTGCTACTATCTCTTCTTCAACCAAAACTTCTTCAACTACTAATTCAAAGGGTGGTGGTTTATTTGTTTGGATTCTTGTTAATACCATCAGGTGCCAAGGCCATGCTCTGATAGCACTTGTAATGTCCCTTTTTTAAAATTTTAAGAAAATTCCCAATTTTCCACTTTTTTCCCAATTTCGACCTTTGACTAGTTTTACTGTTTTGACCTCCAAATCAACCCAAATGCTCCCAAATATTCTGTATGAGTGTATGAATGATATTTAGATTTGAATATTAGGTTCATGGATGTTTTATGGTCCTCCAAAGACTTCAGAAAACTTGATTTATATTCTGACCAATATATGCAATTTCGACTAGTAATTTGTGTATCAAATCCCCCCGGGGTAACACTGAAAATGGCCTCCCAAATGCCTCTAAAATACCTCAAATTTATGAACATAGGTATGTAATGTGTTAAGTATTTTTATTAAGGTCTCATATGCACCATTAATGGATTATTAAAACTGTTCTCACCCTCTCCCATTCAACTGCAAAAATTCCCAATTTGACCCTTGGGGAAATGGCACTATTTCACCTCCCAATACAACTAAACTGAGTAAAAATGCTTCAAATGATCAATTACAGTACATGAAACTTGTATAAGACATCCATGGCAGTATATTGATCACAAATATATCATATAATCATCCATCCATTCGAAATAATCAACATTACAGTGTCATACATCAATGCATTGGGGAAATGGACATTGTTTGTTCATTAATCAATATTTTTGCATACAATCAGTGGGTGTTTCGACCTGATACTTTCTGAATATTAAGAACAGAGTATATGAAGCTATTAAAATTAGAAAAATATCACATTAAGCTCTCCCAATTAATACAAGAGCTCACCCAAAGCACAATCCCTCAAGGAGCATGAATATGCCTTCAAAACTGGAAATGGTGGAGAAGAAGTGCTGCACTAAAATAAACCATGAAACTTCCTGTAGCTGCTACCTGCAAATACAAACTCCATTAAAGCTCCATGAAAGACCTGAGTGGCCTCTCCAAACACCAACTTGCATGGGAATCTTTCACCCTCGAAATTGGTTAAGGCAAGAAACTAGTCATCCACTAGCTCTCTCTTCACAAATGCAACTTTTCTCAAATCATCAAAAGCCATTCTCATACTTGATTTCTACATTTTATAACCAACATTAGCCTTCTAAGGGTCGAAATCCTCTCAATAGCTTCAAGATATTTCCACTTAGGAAATATTCCACATTTGCCACTTGTCTCCTTGTTCCAACCTTCCATCTTCTCCCAAATTCAAATTTGAGTCTCTTTGGCTTCTTCCACTCCCATGAGCGCCTTCGTTGAGACTATTTTTTGGGCTGACATGTCATAATGGTCAGATTTCAGAGGTCAGGTCTGCAATTTGTCATAGTTGTCATAGATTCTCCATCATTGGTGTCATAGGGGCTAGGGAATCTAGCCCAAGTGTCCACAAACTTCCAATTTGACTCTTTATCTTCCATGGAGGTTACCAATCCATCCCAATTCGACCTAAGATGCTCAATTCCATGTGTTATGACTTACCAACTCACCCAAGAGTGTTCACCTTCCCATGAATTCGAATTGGAAAGAGAGAGATGCCATGTGTCATTGAAAAGTCAAGCTAGTGTGGGTCCCACACCCTCCATATGTCTCCAAACCCACTTGCCACCTAGAATTTCTCTTGAATTTATTTATTCACCATATTTATTAAATACTTGAACCCTTCTAATTTCTATACATCATTTATTAGCTTTCTTATTACAATTCCACATGTGCCCATCCAACCTAGGAAATTAGTAGTATTGATGGGATTGTCTTACTATGCAATTATTTGAATGGGGACATTACACAATACCCTTTGTTTTCCTTCCGAATCTTTGAATATCATTTAAGGGATTTGATATTTCACTATATGTTCCTCTATAGAGTACAACCATTGCACTCCCAATACCACATTAGTATCAGCAACATCAACCACATAAAATCTATCAAAAAATGTGTAATTACATATGGTGAGTTGTATCTTTGGAATCCATGTTTTGCACTCCATGGTATGGTGACCTAGAATGATGAATGTGAAGCCATCGAATGGTTCAGCAGGTATATTTCTCCTGTCCACCATGGCTGCATCAATGAAGTTAGGTGTGGCTCCTCCATCTACAATACCTAAACCCTTTGTCCTTGTATCGCTCCCTGGCATCAAATAGTGTGGAAACGAGGCACTCCTAAAACCAATGCTAGTCTCCCTTTGTCAGGTAATGTATGATCTTATTCTTGTTTCTCTTCTTTTGCTATGGCATATCCCTCTTATTGGGATGAAATGTGTCCTCCTTATTCCATACCTCCTTCATACTCATCATCAGAAAATACTTTAATGAATTGTGCCTTTCCCTTAGCACATTTATGCCCTGGTACCCATGGTTGGAAGCATGTGTAACATAGTTTCATTCTTCGCAGTTCTTCCATTCTTGGTCCCTCTTTCTTATCCTTTCCAAATGAACATTCTTTCCTTGGCTTCTTTTCAAATCTGAATTGGGAAGGAAAGTTGGGCTTGGGAGGATACCTTGTCTTAGGTAGCACATTTTGCAGATCTCTTGCCAAGTTCATGGCATCTTTCAATGAAGTAGGTTTGTGGGCCTTAACCAAACACTTCAAAGGTTCAAACAAACCTTTAGTAAAGAGATATACTAATCTGACCATAGATATATCAGCCACCTTAACTGATAATTTTTTAAATTCTAACATGTATTGATCTGGTATTCCATCTTGCTTCAACTGTGCTAGTTCTTTGAAAGGCATTTCTGGGTCTTTTTGCTCAAATCTCTTCCAATAGCCTGTTAACAAATTCTTCATATGTTGTAACCTGATCATGTCCCAAGTTTTTAATTCCATGGAACCACCAATAATTGGCATCTCCTTCAAGATGCAAAATAGCCATTTTTAGAGCATCCCCTTCAACCATTGGATTCAGTTGAAAATACACATATAGTTTTTGTATCCAATTATTTGAATAACTTTGAGATGAGCCATCAAAAGTAGGAAGTGGAATTTTACTTATTGCATAATTCAATTCTTTATTTTGAAATTGGATCCTATTACCTCCCCTCATTTTGAGCTTGTTTGCAACAGTAAAGTATTGATCAAATGGTAGGGTTCTTCTACAATCTTCACTCGGCTGCTGCCAGTTTGTTATAACTTCCTGCATATCATATTGGGTGTTAGGATCTTCTTCAGAATCAATAAATTTAGGTTTAGTAGGCCTTATTGAACTCTGAAATTCATTAGGTCGATTATGAGGCCCTGTCTTTGAGAAAATATTTTCACCCATTGGCTTCTTTTCCTCGAAAGGAGAACTATTGTTGCCTCCTATTGCCACTTTGGTTCCAATTTGAATAGCCAACAATTAGAACCCTTTCATGATCTACTTTTTCATGTAATCAAAGAATGGTTTCATGAATTTACTAAACTCCTCCTTCTCCTCTGAGGTTCCTTTCTCATCTTTACTCATGGTTTCAAAAGAATGCACTTCTTCTCCTTCTTCTTCTCTTTCACCAAAAATGCTTTCAGTTTCAGTTTCTAAGGGTGGGGTATTATTTTTCTAAATTATTGTCCTCATGAATGGTAATCCACATCAGGTGAAAGGACCATGCTCTGATACAATCTGTAGTGTCCCTTTTAATGAATTTGTAAAAACTAGGAAAAAATTCAAATTTTGGTCAATTCGACCCTTATACTAGTATTGACCCAAATGGCTCCAAATGCTTCCGAATTGGTTCTGAATGTACTGGAAGGTATTATTAAATAAAAATGAGGCTGATGGATTCTTGAAACTCTCAAAATACTTCTAAAACATTCAATTACAATCAGGGAGAGATAGAGAAATTTACTATTCAAATCGAGGTTCAAATACCCCAATTGCAGTGGTCGAAGATCGATCTCCAAATACTATGAGACCTTCCCAAATTGCATAACAGAGACATGGTATTGTTAAAGGAATTCAATTGTCTCCAAATACATCATCAATCAGTTCCTAAAGGCTTATTCAACTCCCATAAATCAGAGGTTTGTGGACATGTCTTCACATAGGGGGGAATGCTAGTAAACTTCACCACTTGCTATGAAATTCGTGATTTATGTTCCAAGGGATTATGAAATGTATATGAAACTTTTTCCAGATATTAATGACTCTAAATACATCATAAAAATCACATATATGAATTGATACAAGTCAAAATAAAGCAACTTCAAGCTTTCATAACAAGATGTAAGGAAAATGGCACCATTTATGCATTGTTTGGTATTTTTACATAGTTCCACTTGGTATTTCGACTTTAGAGTATCCTAGCATTAAAAATGGAGTATATATATCAGAATACAAATAAATGGGTCCACAAGAGCTCTCCCAAAGAGAACAACATCTCACCAAGTGCGCCCTTCCTCCAATTGACAAAATATGAAGAGAAAAGTGAGAAAGGTCTGGAAGCAAGTTGAGGATTAGAATGTCACTAGTTGCCCTATAGATTCAACCTACAAAAAATGACTCCATTCTATCTCCAAATTAAAGTTCTGAATGGCCTCTCCAATTTCCAACTAGGATGGGAATCTTTCACCCTCGAAATTGGTACTAAGGCAAGTAGAGTAAACACTCCACAAGCATGGACAAGCTATGCTATCCAATATGCAAAGTGATAAATGATCAAAATCTACCCTCCTTATTTGTTAGTGTCTTTTATAAACTTCTCAAGTCAAACATGGGTCAAATTCCTTCCAAAATTCTCATGCCAACTCAAGTTGGGAAGAGATTCCAATGTGTGTCACTTGTCCAACAATTCCTAGTCTCCATCTTCCCTCAATTCGAATGGGTGTCTCTTTGGCTGCCCTAACTCCCTTGTGCACCTTCTTGGAGGATAGGTTTATCCCTGACATGTCATATATGTCACATTTCAGCATTCGGGTCTGATTTGTGTCATAAGTGTCATAGCATCTTCATCATTATTGTCATAGAAGCTAGAGAATCTAGCACAAGTGTTTCAATATCTCTGAAATGCCTCTTCCTCTTCCATGGGAGTTACTCTTCCACTCCAATTAGACCTTCATTTAGTCAGGCCAATTATATTTACCTTCCAACTCCCCAATATCATTAGACTCCACCTTGGATTCGAATGGGTGAGGATAGAATGCCATGTGGCATGAGGAATATAGCTTTGTGTGGGTCCCACACCACCAATGTGTCTCCATGACCAAGTGCCACCTTATTTTCCTATCATAAATATTTATTTAACCCCTTTTAATATATTTATGTCAATCTAATGTCCATTTGGCATTTTATAGTCTCCTTATTCCAAATATAATTTTTCCACCCCAACGTAGGAAACTAGTAGATTGGTGGACTTTTTTGTTTTGAGATTTATTTGAATGGGGACATTACAGAAGTTTGACAGAACTTTATCTGCATCATCTTTTTTGAGACAATGCAATAAGACTTCGTCATAATTTTTTATGAACAAAATGTCATTGATAAGATGATAAGGAGCAGGCTTAAGTCCAAGGGATCTTCATTGCTTAGGATATAAATATTCAAGAGCATTCCCATGTATCAACACATGTTTTAAATCATAATACCATGAATTAGGAGAAAAAGAAATAGGAAAAACCTCCTTTTCCCATATTAATTGTTCAAAATATGATTATGCGCGAGGTGCAATAGCAATTTCAGAAACTAACTTACAAATTCCTTGACCTTTAACGACCGAAGAGGATTAAATATCCAAGTCATATTCTTGGAGGGAGATCATCCTGTGAGCTTGTTTTTCCCCAAGCTCCTTTTGTACCAATAGGTTCCTTAATACTGAATTGCGGACAATTACAATGGTTCTAGATTTCAACAAGTATAGTCTAAAGTGTTTGACTTCTTTAAAAACAATGAAGGCATGTTTGTCAACCTAAGGGTATTTTAATTTTGCGCCTTTAATTCCTAAACTCATAAAGCAAATTGTATTTTCATCAGCAATTTTTATTTTCCCTGTTAAAACCGATGCATAAGATAGATCAGAGGAAAATATGTATAAGATAAAGTCCTTGGAAAAATCAGGACTATCTAAAGAAGGAGCTTTAGAGATAACCTCTATGATCCTAATGAGATATTTTCTCTTTTTATATTCCCATTTAAATTCAACATTCTTTTTAATCATTTCCTGTAGTGGTCTAACAATTCCAGAGAAACCAAGGACAAATATTCGCACGAAATTGATTTTTCCTCAGAAATACTGCATGGCTTTCTTGGAAACAGGATAAGTAAGCATCATGATTACTTGAGTTCTTTCTAGATCAATTCTCATACCATATTTTGATATAAAATAACTAATCTATTTTCCTTATATGACATAAGATATATATTTCTTCGAGTCAAGGGAAATTCCATATTTACTACATCGTTCAAAGACTTTCTTTAAATGAAAAATATGGTTATCCCTCTATTTTGAAAATTTGTTGATGTCATGAAGGTAAATAACTACCATATGTTTAATCAATCCCTGGAAGGCCACATCCATGGCTCTTTGAAACGTTTCCCTAGCATTAACCATCCCAAAGGGAATTTTTCAGTATGCATATGTCCTCCAAGGGGTTCTAAATGTAGTTTTTAGTTGATATAAATGTGTAACTAGTACCTAGTTATATCCCAGCAATTCATCTAGCAAAGACATCATTTCAGAACCAACCACTTGTTGCAGGACTTGTTCCATAGGAGGGACATGATAATTGTCTTTATTCAATGCCCTCTTTGGATTGCATAAATCCACACACAATATTATGTTCTCATTCTTCTTCCTTACTAGGACAAATATTTCTACCCAATAGGTGTGCCTAATAGGAAAAATTATCGTAGAAGCCAACGATTTATTAAGTTCATTTTTAACCAATTGCTACAAATTTGGATGCATTTTTGTAATTTTTTTCGGAAAGGTTTAGAGTGGGGTTTCAAGGGGATATGATGTTGTATAATGTTTGGGTCAAAGGTTTTCATATCACCATATGTCCAAGTGAACATATCTTTGTATTCTTTGAACAATTTGATGAATGCTAATTTTTCTTCTGGGGAGCACTCAGTTCCTATATTAAGGTTTTGAGGATTGTTTTTTGCACCTATATTAATCACTTAATGTTGCATACTTGAACTATGAGTTTTGTAGTTAGTTTGTTTCTTAAATATATCCCGCAAATCATAAAATTATTCAATCTTGACTACATATCTAGGTAAAGTATTTACCTTTTCAAAAGAATCATTTACTGTACAAGGCTAATGTATTACCATAAAATCACAATGATATTTGTGGTCTATTATTTCATGAATGGCTAAGTCCCGGAATGTATCTTTCATTGTAAAAAATTCAATAACCTGCTGATCAAAATAAAAAACCTGCCAATTAGTGATATTATCAAGGATTGAATGCCTAAAAAATAGATCAACAGAGAATGCAATAGAAAAGAAACCTTCTGCTAGTATGAGCTTGGATGCGACATTATATAACAAGTCAACATCTTTATTTATATATTTGGGGATGGAATTAATATTAAATGCATCAAACTATGAAATGATTTTCCATACCTCAGTTTGATAACATTTAAGATGGGGAGAATTACAATGGATTGAATCCTGCACTTTCTTAGTTATAATCTTAGAATATAAAAATACCCTTAAGACTCTAACATTCAAATCTAATTCCTTTTTTATACCTTTTGTTAACAATCAAATCAACACCTTTAACAAGTGACGGTTAGAAGCACAATTTACTAATTTCCTGCAACATGAAGACATAAGACAAGTACATAAGAGAACAGTCCTCTCTTATCTGATAACTATATCCACAATTGGAAGGATTGAGTGAAGACACAGGTAGCCTAAAGAGGAAATGTTCAGTGATTGAACTACCCACTTGAAGGCCTAGATCCAGTCATCACCAATCAACAATGGGAAGAAATGCATGGAATATGCATTAATTGTGCTTGAAAATCTTGAATTTGTGACAAAAAGGCCTGAAAATACCATAGATAGTGAGTTTTTGATGAAAATAATAAAAATTTGGGAAAAATCTATTATCCCACATTCAAGTTTGTTTTCTAATTTCCCAATTTCTAATGCTATAAAAGAAGGCATTTAGGGTGAGGTAAGACACACATGAGAAAGAGCAAAGGCATGTTGAAGGATTGAAGGAAAGTATCTCCTTAATTCAAAAGGCTATTGGTGATCAAAGGCTTAGAGGTGAAGGAGAGGATCAAAGGAAAAGGAGGAGTAAGGAAAATCCAAGGTTTTGTAAGTATTTATCCATTGTTTTAATATGAATAAATTCAATGTTCCTCCCAATTTTTTTTCAATTTTTTCCCTCCATGTTTGAATTTGAATATTGAATTAGGATGCATAAGATCTAGCTTGAATTTCAAGGTTTAGTAGGTTTGTAGAAAGGATTTGTGGTTTGATTTATAGGAATGGAGAGGATACAAAGGAGTTGTAGAGATCTACTACCAAGGATCTTCACCAACCTTCAAGGCTTCAAGAGGTATTTTCCTCCCTTCCAATCCTTCTCAAAACTCTATGAAAGTAGGATTAATATTTGAATATTGTGAAAATTGTTTTGTATTTGTTGTCTATGGACCTCAACTACCCATAGGAATGGAAGGGTAAGTCTTATCTAGTGCTTCTAAACAACCACCTAATAGATTACCCATCATACTAGGGAAGGGTTTGAATTTTCTTTATTTCTCTTTTCCCTAATTTAGGTGTTTTAGCCACCAATTCTTCAATTTCTTGTTTTAAACCTATAAGAGACCTCATGTAGGGAAAGATTCATGTCATGTGACATAATTAATGTTTAGAGGAAGGAGTTCCTAGACCAACCAATCCCTTGGTTTGAGGAGGAAATTTCATGCACTTGGGGTTAATTCTGAAGTTAAGGCCTTAATTAGTTAGGAAGTTCAATTTTATTTTTATCCTAAGTTTGAAATGCACTTGGTAGAAGTAATTGCCATTAATAGATATTTATTTCAATAAAATAAAATGGATAAGTATGCACAAGGGAGCATTAGAGAATAATGGTTGACCAAGTGATGACTTGAAAAGGAAGGAAAGATAAAGTAGTCAAAGCAAGCAAGGTACGAAAAAGAGAAGAAAAGACGGCACAAGGAAGGAAAGCAACAAAGCTCAGGAAAAGCAGAATAAAGCAGAAAAGTAGGACAAAAGCAGGACAAAGAAGAAAAGGAGGAAAAAGCAGAAAAAAGGACAAATTCAGAAAAGCAGGATAAAGAAGAAAACAAATAAAAGGTAGGACAAAGTAGAAAAGCAGGAGAAGGTAGAAAAGCAGGAAAAAGAAGGACAAAGCAGAAAAGTAGGATAAGGTAGAAAAGCAGGAAAAAGCAGGATTATAGAAAAAAAAACCAGGATGAAGCAAAAGCAAAAGAAAAAGAAAAAGAAAAAGAAAAAGCAAAAGCAAAAGCAGAAAGAAAAAGAAAAAATAGAAAGCAAGGAAAAAGCTAATGCAAAAAGGAAAGCAAAACAAAAAGCAAGGAAAAAGCTAAAGCATAAAGAAAAGCAACCTTATCCACTCCATGATGGCGCCTTATCCTATATTACTTTCTCAAGAAATCAACTCAATCTATAAAATAAGGATTACAACTCCATTTCACATATTTTGATCATTTGTGATTTGAATTGAGTGCAATTTTGCCTCGTTGACATGGGATTTGTGCTCCTAGTACTAGATAGGAGATGTGCCCCATGATTCTACTGAAAGGATGATGACATCCAGTATTCATCACTGATTCTATTACAGATCCTAAATCCTATCTATATGCAGTATCAGCTATCATTGAAGAATTTAAGCCATTCAAAAGTGTTTCCAAGTATCCATCCAATCGAAGCGAGATCACAAGGAAGTTTTGATCAGAGGATGAGATCTAGTTGTTTGAGTGCACCCCCATGATAATTCTATGAGATAAGTGTGCCTTTCATGAGCATACATATTCTCCACATTCATCATCATAGAATATCTAGTGGAGGATCCTTCTCTTCTTTCTGTTTAGAAGACATCCACATTCATGTACTGTGAGATTTATTGTATTTGAGGTTCATTGAGAAAACTGAGGTTGTAATGCTATCTGTTGAAGCATTCAACTCTTGAAACTAGTTATTATTGTTCCTATATTCCATATTAAGTCATACTGTGCTTAAAATGATAAATTCAAAATCATTGGAGGTTGTTTTCATCTATATCTCTCAAGACTAGCTCAGTAAGCAATTTTAATTGACTAGTTCTCCACGAAGTGTAATATTGAGATCTTTGTGAAAGCATTTTAATTTTTGAAGGTTATTTTAGGTTTTTAATGGTCTGTAGAATCCATCCCAAGTCCAAAATTATAAATTCGAGAGACATAGAGGCTGATTGTGTTTGTATATTTCAAGACTAGCGCGTTGGGCATGAATCCATGACTAGTTTTGCTGTTCCGAGCCTCTAGTTATCTATTTTCTGTTATGAAATCCATCATTTACAGGTCCTTAAGAAATTAATGAATCCAACCCAAGACTCATACCGAGTTTTTGTGACCCTCTCTTCCTTCTTGGAAGAGCATGGAAACAAACTAGTTGAGCAATCCATCCTAGCTCTCTTTCTCCCCTTGACTCCAAACACTACTAGAACCTCCCAAAAACTCCATGAAGCATGTCCAACATTATATTATGGGGTTATGACCTTATATCCACCTAGTTTATGTCAAGTGTAAGTGAAAGAGTTTAGTAGGCATATGCTAGTGTGCCCAAGCGGCCTTGGAGTAGACTTCATCCTGGTTGATGTTTGAAACATAAATGGCCCCAGTAGATTGTGCTTAGAAATCAGAAGTTGGCCTTGATGCCACTATCCTTTCTGTTGCAAACTCCCCATTACATTTGGAAGATCCAAAAGTGTCCATCAGTCAAGCTTTGGGTTGGAGAATCATTAATCAAGACGAGGGTATTTTTTAAGGATTTTAATATTATACTTAAGTATAGTATCCTAGGCGATTATTTTGGATTGAAAAAAAATGTATATAGATAGGTAGGCGGATATTAAATATGAAACAAACAATTTACTACTGAAATGTGTAAATTTTTGTGAATATTATGATAAAAAAACATATTTTATGTAAATATAGGTGATATTAGAGACTAAAACTGACCAAATAGTGAATTTATTTTTTCAAAAAAAAGCCCAAAAAATAGCCAATTGGCGAAATTTCGCCCTTAAAAATTACCCTCATCAGGACTAATTTCATCTTAACTAGTTTTGAAGACTAGTTTTTTTAATGCAATTTTCTGATTTCGAAGCTTGAGATTGCGATAATATCATCTGATATCAGGTCATTGATATTACAATTAGGGAATATTTTAGTGAAAATAGAGCTATTTGGGTCAGTTTTTTGTAAACTTTTCCCTCATTTTGGTGCATAGTCACTCTTGTTGGCTTGACAGAAGTGACATTGGTGCAAAGTATCACTTATTGGATTGATATGTGCAACTTTCAGGCACAGAGTCGCACTTATTGACCTAACAAGTGTGACTCCCCCCTAAAATTTGAAATTTAACCTCAATTTCGTGCAATGTTTTCACTATTAAAGGTAGATCTAGAGGCTAGGAATTGATATTTTGGTATCTAGATCTCTAAATTCATCAAATATGTTGAGATTCAACTAATTTGGTTGTGTTTGGGAAGATTTGGGAACTTAGTTTGTGTAAATGTTTTAAAATGAACAAGACTTGGATCACCAATTTGATCAAACTTTAGGCATATTAATGGATGATTTTTTGAAGTTGCATACCTGTTACAAAATGTAAACCACACTAAACATTAGATTAGTATCATTTTGTGAATAATTTCGAAGAAAATTTTCAGAAATTCATGTTGAGTGTTGGTTTTCATTGATGTCAACTAAAGATGATGTCAAGTGTTGACCATCACCCAATTTTAGAGAGGATGTAAACTGATTTAGTATGAGTCATTGATATCAACACAAATCAAAGCGGATACAATGTTCCAACTGAAATATGAATAAGCCACTTTGAGGAAGTCTATTGCGCATGATAAAGAAAGCATGAACATCATAAGAAATGCGCAAGAGGTAAAGATGACATAAATGAAACTTTGAAGCATATCCAAAAAACAGACATCTAAAGAAGACAAGAATCATACATGTGCAAGATGACTAAATATACATGAATGCCAACCTGAAGGATAATATTGAGTCACTGCATTCAGTTCGAAGAAGTTTGAATATATGAATCAAGGATGCATTAAGTATGCAACATTGGAGTATATCTAAGAGGTATATTCATACAGAATACATCGAGGATGTAGTGGAGTATGCAACATTGGAGTATATTTAAGAGGCATATTCATGCAAGAGACATCAAGCAGATAGTGTACATGACCTAGTCTGAAGAAGCACATAAGATGAAAAGGGTACTCCATAGTGATTCAATTCAAGGAGGAAAACAAGCAATGTACTCTTCATCACGAAGTCCTTGCACATACATTGAGTCCACCAAGTCATACTGTATCATAATAGAAATGCAAAGGAGTTGGATGGACAATGGCTCAAATGCCAAAACTTTCAAGTAGATGATTGGACCAAAGGGACAAGCAAGCTAGCAAGTCTATGTGTTGCTTAGTCAACAGTTGGGAGTGCATTGGAAGAAAGGAACAACAGATGGACATACAATCCAGAAAGCGCACAAGCAAAATGAATTAGATGAAGCCTTCAAGTGGTTAAAAGTACAAAAGTTCCTAAATGGGTATGATCGGTTGAATATCACAATGAAAAAATTCTATATCCAATAAATAACAAGTACACAAGTCCCACAAACAAGTATAAAGTAGAGGTCAAATTCCCTCAAATGAAATGTTGGCATATGTGCAGGTTCCGCAATGTTTCAATTCATCAAGGGCGCATCACCCAATTATAATGTCAAGTATGGGTCACAATCCCCCCAAGTAGAAGGAAGGAATGCGCTGATTATGTAAAATGATAACAACTTAAGGGTGTTTTACCCACAAGGGATGGTACAACAAATATCATGGACAAGGTGATCTATTGCGCACATACCGGGAAGCAATGGAACATATAGAGTGCAATGGTAAATCACCAAGGTACATAGTCCCACTAAGTTGTGGACCTTATGGGTTATTGATACATCAAACATGATTCATCAATAGTGTAGATGATGACGCATGGAATATGCATGATTCGTGAAGTATGGAAGAAGGGATGCCACGACTGACTTGAAAACATACAATCCTTGCAGGACATGTATAAATAGAGATGCAAGTTGGAGGAAAAGTATAGAGTATAGAAGTATGTGGTGAAGTGATGAATTAAGCGACTGCAGAGTTTTAGTTTTAGTTTTTCGGGGAATCAAGGTGCTAGTGGAAATAAAGGTATGATATAGCGAAGAGCCATATGTCCAGATGCATCAAAACGAAGTTTTTATGGTGCACAAAATGATGTCGTAAGTTTGTGACGATTGCATAAACACTGAAAGGAAGAATTACTGAAGAATGTGCAAGTGATGAATATGTTGAGGGACTGTATCACGAGTCAGGACACCGATAGTCATAGAAGTTGAAAAGATAGAAGCGCAAAGACAAAATCAATAAATATTATATGTTGTGTGTATGTATTGATGGTGTAAATGAACTAAAGTGACAATGTGTGAAGTTGAAGTTTACATACGATGCACAATATTAGAATGACAGAAGAGTTAGACAAACACATCATGATGCAGATGCTCTAAGACAAGTGCACTATAATAAACAGACCAATCATTTGATGCACAGGAGGTTGTAGATCGTCCGAAAGAGTGCAACACTTATTTAGAACAGACACATTATACGCTGCGCAGTTGTCACTTTTACCGATGCTTCTTTTTCAGTAAAACAGATCATCAATAGAAAGCACAATATCAATTGATTGTTGCAGTCACGTAAAGAATAACACTGAATCAGGAAGCGCAGACTGCAACTTCAACATAACACACATTTCATAAAGTAAGTCATCAGTAGAGGTGTGAATTGAGAAGGTATAGAAGTCAAGTGATGTATTCCGCGCAGTAATAGATATTCGTCTGCATACCTATGTTGCGTATTAGCACTCAGAATTTACCCTTTGGTTATGGAAGGATAATCTTAAGGTAACTATTTCAAACCAAACTTTTGGAGTAAACCTAGTTTTTTTCCTACCAGAGAGGGATCTCTCAAAATATAAATGCAATGGCTATAAATATTGGAAAATATTGTGTTTTCAAATAGGTGTATGGATGATACACACAAGAACCATTTGGCATGGAGTCAAATATGAATATTTCAAGAACCAACAGAAATTTAACAATAGGGATTTTCACAAAGGCAAGATAGTTGTCATTTTACAGTCAAAATCCTATTGCAGGTGATAAAAGAAGAAAGATAGACATTCCATCAACATGGGCACCGATTTCAGATGAATCCAATATTGAATTTGGAGGAAATATGTGAATACTTAGATCTTAACAAATCAGAGCATACATATATGAATTCTGATTCATTTTAACTCTGATCCAAGTATAGAAAGAAAGAACATAATGGAAAGGAATTATGAGAAAGAGCACATGAACATGAAATAAAGGAAAATACAGACTGTAATTTTGATCAACACGAGAATCTTTGTTCTTCAAAATATGCTCATCTTTGCATGGCTGTCTTTATTAAAACTAGAATAACTCAATACCAAAAAAGGCTCTTTCTTTCACAGGTTTTCAACCCTCATTACATGGTAAACATAGATATTTATACATCAAATCTCATTAAGCCAAAAACCTAACTTCTTGCTTTCCAAAAATAAATACTTATAACTACCTATTACAATTCTATTTTTAACAAAAAATTCCTAATTAGAGCTTTCCAAAAATAACATGTGATTTCTTTATGTCTTCTTTTGGTCGCAACTACTGAAGAGGCTTGTCGAGAGTCTTCAATTATTTAAACTATACTTCATTTTCCCGTATTTCTCCACCACATTCCACTGATCTATAGAGGGTATATCATAACTTGTCATCTCTTTGACCAGAACTTTCATCTCTATGTCCTCTGCAATAGAAATTTGAGGAATCTCTTCACCTAATGTAGCCAGCTAGTTTAAAATTTCAAAATCATCTGAAAGCTTCTCCAACAAAATTTTCCATTTTAGAACATGAGTTCAATATTCAAATTTCTCATGGTTCATTCTGATGTCAAATAATAAATCCTTATACTCATTTTGGGAAATTAGTTCATTATTTTCATTCCAAAAGGATGGTAATTCTTTTTGAATTAACTTTTCAAATCTCTTTTTGAAAGCTGCTACATGTTTCTTCATTCCTTCTGATTTTGCTTGAACATTCTCAATGTGAAAATGTTTCCCAAGTATCCTTCTTGCCCAAGTTATAATTGTTACTCTTTTTTTAATGCCCATTTCTTTTATATCATCTTCAGTCAGAGTATTTAAAAATTCTATAGTATTCTGAGCAGTATCATTTGGTTTTCTGTCTAGACCTTCCTTCATTGTTGTACATCTCTGTAAGCTTTCATCTGCTACTTTTTATTTTTCCTTCATGAAATTCAAATAGGGTCTGAATTTTTCCACTTCATTTATAATTGAATCCCATATCAAATGCTTTGCACCTTGCATTGGAATTTTCCCTGTTACCTGGGTTATGAATCTTTGATTTATATATATTAAGTCTTTATTCTTATCCTCTACTTCTTTTATTTCTGTCTTTTTCTGATTTTCTTCTTCTAATATCTGTTTTCTTCTTTAAACTCCTTTATCTCCACCTCTTTCAAGCTAACCTGAGACATAGCTTGGATGAGTTCATCTGTATTTGCTTCTCTGCCTATTGGCTAGTTCTCTTCTACTCTTTTGTTATGGATGCCAGTTTTCCTTTAAGGTCTTCAACTTGCTTTTTGAGACTTATTCTATCTTTCTCCCATTCTACTTATTTTTCTGTAAACTTCAGCAACTTTTCTTTACTATCATCCAAATATTCAGATAAGCTTTATTTTCTTGTTCCAGCACAGTCAATTCAGAAGCTTGAATTAACTGTGTTGCTCGGATCTTGAGTTTCTTCTTGAGAAGCTGAATAGTATTCTCTTTTTCCATCAATAACCTTTTTCTCTCCTCACCCTTGTTGGCTCCATCATTATCTTCCATCAAATCTATCTGCAACATTTTAATTTGTTGTTGGTGGGATTTTTTCTTAGTTTTTTCTTGTCTCAACTGAATCTCTAACCTATTAACTATGTTTTGCAACTTTGAAACTTTCACGGTGGATTTCATTAAGTCCATGTAAATAAATTCCCCAGTGTGCCTATGAAAATGAATTTTATCTAGGACTATTTTTTTTTCAAGTTCAGCTTCATTTCTGTGACTTTTTCATCATATGACACAGCCAAATTCAAAGTGTTTTTTGTAGGATCTCTTCTAGTCATCAAGGTGACTTCTGACTTCATTATGCTTCTAAATTTTGGAAATAAATTATAAGTCTTTTCTATGGTTGCTTGCTTATCATGTCCATATTTAACATACATCTCTGCTCTCAACTGAAATCTACCAGTATCATTAGCTCCCTTATCTTCCTAAAATTTGTACTCAAGCACTTGAACTTCTAGAGCTTGATATTTTTCTTTGTTCTTCTCTTTTCCACTTGCAAATACAACTAAATCACTTTGGGAATCTGCTTTAAGTTTATTTTCTCTTTCTTTCTCTTCAACTTTTGTATCAATTATCTCTTCAAAAATCCTTTTACTAACAATTTCCATCTTGCGTGGAGTAGGTATTACCGATGTTGAATATTTTGCTGGAACATCAGGATCTGATTGTGAACATGCTGAAACCTATTTATCAGATTCATACTGTAGATGATTAGCCATTTTTTATAATCCCTCAACTTCTTGATGGTCAAATTCCTAGATTCTATTTTGTTGTCTCCTTTGAGAAATGATGTGGCAGGGATTATAGTTGACAACAACTGATTTTTTAAGATCCAATTCTTCTAACTGTTTTTCTATAAAAAGCAGTGCATTCTTATTCTTTACAATGGAAGGTCCAACTTTCAAAGTAAATTTTATATCACAAGCCTTTTTAAAATCTGGAAAGTGATCATTTTCAACAATTAATTTTTTCCTGATAAAATCCAAGGCAAATACTCTTGAGTTTAGAAAGGATAGAAAGATATAAGGTTGTTTCAGGAACCCATAATGTATGACTATTGTGTGTTCCTTCAATAGAAACCAATCCCCAACTACCATGTCTTGTTTCAGCTGCATTAATGTCTTCATCTCCGACAGTACCCTTGGCAGTTCTTCCCCAAAAATTAATTGATATACTTCTGATAGAATAAGGTTAATGAAATTAAACATATTTTCCTTGAAAGTATTTGAAAAAACCACCTGTGAAAAATGTATATCTTTCTTACTTGAAAAAAAAGCATCTTCATTAAATAAGACTGGAATCTAAAGTGCCTGGTATTGTGGAAATTCATTAGCTGCGAGTGAGTTCTTTCAGCTAGGAATTCATCATATTTAAGACACGGTACCTACCTATGCTCTACCCCTGGTATGCCAAAACTTATTCTAAAAAGCAGACACAATTGAACTTTTGTTACCACTGCATCACTATCTAACCCTAAAAATTGAGCAATTAGAGATAATACCAACTATGTATTCTCATTGAAAAACTTCCTATCTAATGGGTAAGGAATATCTTCAATTTCAAGGTCAAGCTTAAGACAACTGGTTAAAAAATCTTGTTTGGTCTTAGGGGATGACTATCGGTAATGGATGATTATAGCTTCTTCAGCAAAATATTCTTGCTCACGAGGCTGAAACATGGGAACTTGTTGGCAGGCGAGTTTGGATGAGTCAGCTGCATAGCATCGTAGATACTGTGAAAGGTCAAAGATGTCACGCAAGGAGGAAAACCATGCACAAGTAAAAAATTATTCTACTTTATGTATTTTTGGGTCATTTCGGACCGCATTGTTCGGGTTGGGGTCATTATTTTGTAAATCTTGTTAAGAAGTAGTTAGGCAGTTGTCTAAGTGGACCATGAATGTAAAGGTGTAAGCCTATAAATAGATGTAGCATTGCAAGTGTTATATAGAGTCGGCCAATCGATAGAATTGATATATCTGAGACCAATGATGAGAGATGGATTGCGCAAGTTTTGGTCAGTTTGAATCTGGGTATGCGATAGAAGAGCTGTGTTGATGTGTCTGTGTTTTGTTGCGAAGGTTAATATGACATGACAGATCTTGAGAAGAATCATTGTGTCTCTTTTTGTTTCCTGTTATGAATGTGATATGCGATATGAACATGTGAATGATGCGATGTTTCCCTGTTCCAAATGATGTTATACTGTTAGATCTACTTGCGCATTATGGTTTTGTTGATAATAAGATTTGTTGAATGATGATATGATTCTATTGATGCATAAGATGAAATGTTAGATCTGTTAAATAATGTTGCGATAAGTTGATAAGTTGATGCACAAGGGTCCTCCTTCATTCGACGGAAATGTGGTTTCGTCAGCTCTCCCTCGAACATCTCGGGTGAGACTTCATCTTCTCTTGAGGTGTTGTTGGACAAGGTAAAACTTGTCTGGTCCGGTGCTCAGGGAGATCGCGGTGGTTTGGGTTTCAATAGAGTGAGGAACCCCTATCGACTGGGTTTGTGTCAACAAATGGTTCCACTGCCGGGACCCTAGCGGGAAGTGGAGGGAGGACATGTTGTGGCATCCAACAAGACTGGAAATTCAAGATTGGTTCGACCAAAAGTTGCGAGGGTTTGATGAGAAAGAGAATTAGAACCTTGGACTAACAACGGATAGGTGGCTGGCAAGGTATATACATGACGGTCCACACGAGTATTTTTTCTGTGAATTCCCGATCATCTTGTATGAGTGGTTAGCACAATTGACCTTTCGCAAGGTAAATTTCCAAGGCGGTGAGCCAACGTCTTGGACCCCGGAATTGATCTAGGAGTTGTAAGAGGTATATAACAGAGCATCGCAGGATATTGAAATCTAGCTTAATAGTATATTGGAGGGCTATATCACCGAGTTTACGGTCGACACAACGAAATATTATAGCGAAGCTGAGACTGAATTCTTCAATGGACAGAGAGGCAGGTTCCTGTTGTCGTTGAAATTATCCATTAAGATGCTCATTTGTGAAAAGGGAATACTGAAGATGAACCTCGAGTAAAAGAACCCTGGTGGGAGGAGGTTGTGGGTACCACGAAGGCAGGGGGGAGGTGAATGGAATAATATGGGGTAGATGGGTGCAAGTTACGACGAGACTATGAATGAAGCCGAGGAAGAGAGTGGTCTTACGATGGGAGGAGCAAGGTTTCGACAAGAGAAGAGGTAGAGGACAGGGGAAGGTCCTACTACGATCAAAACGCAAAACCGCGAAGCATACCACACGGGACGAAGCGAACCCACAATGCCAACAAGGAAAACCAGGCTACGCCCAGGATAGAGGAAAGACCAAACCCCAGCAGTAACGTACCCACACCTCTGCTCACTATATCTCAACTAGGAAGAAACACGAATTTGACACCACCATGTTTGACGTTTCAAAAACACTCAAAGATTCAGAGCGGATCAACGACTGTAGGAAGAAGGCCCATGATGGCATTTGATGATGCGAAGTTACCTATGTTCCATGGAAATGGAACTGAGAACCCAAAGAAATACTGGTTCTTATGTGAAGCTATGTGGACTGTTAAACAAATTATGGGTGATGAGGCCAAGCAAGGTCAATTGGCGACGACTCTCCGGGGTCGTGCACTGGATTGGTTCATGGAATTTATACAAGCTCCTGCGGGCAGTCCAGAGAAGACATTGGATGAAGTTAGAAAAGGATTAATTGAAGAGTTTAGAAAACTAAAGTTTGAAGCACAATACATTACGGAACTGAAGGAGATCAAACAATATCCAAACGAAACTATTTGGGATTTTGACTAGAGGTTTAAACACTAATGGCAAGGTTCAGTTTCGAGATGAATGACATTCAATATAAGGAATGGTTCATCACGGCATCACTGCCTCATATTAGACTTCTGTTGATGCAGCAAAAAATTGCGACACAGAGCAAGGCTTTGGAGATTGCAATGAAGTTAGAAGCTTCACATGTTGGTGAGAATGCAGCTAGCATGTCTCAGATCTAGGCGTAGCTTGCGAATCTGAAAATTCAGTTGCAAGACATCAAGAAGGGTAAAGAACATCACGAAGAGGTTTGGTGTACTCGAGGTCATGTACAGGGACACATCAGGGATAACTGCCCAGATTTCTGAAACTATCTAGTATCAGGAGTGCCGAATCCATTGAGTGGAGGAGGTATGCCATGGTCCCGCATTTGTCAAGTTTATGGGCATCGACATGAAGAGTGTGTTTACATGCAGAAGATGGTCACAAAGCCAAGGAATTTATACTGTACATTCTGCAAGTCTGTTGGGCATGATGATAAAGATTGCTATGCATATGGCCTACTTCAGGAAAAAAAGTATGACTCATACTACGTCAACGGAGATGACCATCGTCCAGTACAACAACCGCAACAGCAGCCACAGGTGGCCCAGCCGCCACCTCAACTGTAGATGCAATTTGTACCACATTCACAACAACAGTTTATGCCACAATCGAAGTATAACTAAATGCAGATGGCTCCGAAGTAGCCACAATACATTCAGCCAGCGCAATATGTTCAGCCAGGGCAGTGTGTATAGCTGCAACCGAATCCCCTACAACAACAATTTAATCAACCGCAATATCAGCAACAAGGAGGATTCCAAGGAGGACGAGGTGGAGGCTTTGGTCAAGGAGGAGGATGAGGTCATGAACTTGTGCAATGTTATAATTGCGGAGTATTGGGACACTATCAGAAATATTTCCCACACTTGCAAGCATAGTGTACATATTGTTTTGTCGTTGATCACACTGTTGATAACTATCCGCAGTTGATTGCCAGATGACAGGAAAGAAATGTCCTGCAGTTACAGAACCAAAACCAGTTGCCGAACCAATTGCAGAATTAGAACCAATTGCCGAATCAAAATCAGCCGCAGAACTAGAATCAATGTCAGAATCAGAACACAAATCATAATGTGAATTAACCTGCGAATCCACCGTTGAACCAGAATTAGGGACCAACTGTCTCGATGATTTCAGCAGAACCGAGGATGCAAGATGTTAATGTTGCTATTATCACTCGCGGAGGTGCAACGACATGAGGAGATGGTCTGCATTCGCACTTCTTCAAGAGTCCTCTTTTTCTCAATCTTGGGCTCACTACAGAACAATGGCTATAGAGGCATACATTCACATAGTTGCATGAAGTTTTCTTCTCATCTTTTGCTAACGAGCTATTTGAGTGGGCATCTAGGGTATCTGAAAGAAAAAATTGTTTCCAGGGTGAAGAACCTACAGTTTGGAATCCATAGTTGATTCATAAGCTTAAAGGGATTAATAACCATATTGCAAGAGCAATAGACTTTTGTCTGGATAGCCTGCTATAAGGCTATATTACAGTGTTTTTTGTGGACACTTTGAAGTCTTACAGCGCAGCCGAATGATACTTTTTCAAGGTATTTATAGGTAAGTACCCGAAAAACCTGAGTTTATGCATTAAAATGCTATTAGATGAAAAAGGTGTCTTATGAATCCAGTTAGATTCCTAGTGTTTGAGTCTGTAATGTTCAAAAACACAGATAGTGACATAAACTAAGACATAGGCATTTTGCGTAGTGGAAAAAGATATAAATTTATCACTAGAAAGAGGTTTCATGAATTTGAACCTCGCACATTCCTAGAAATTGAGTTAGGAAGTGATAGAAATTCATCTCAAGATGAGTCTCATAGTGAGATAGAACTTAGACATATTGGCTATCGTCCTATCACTTTGCATAAACCTATACCTGTTGAAAAATATAGTCCTAGTTTGTAGAACACTAGTAGCACAAACTACAGGAACAAGCACAGAGAATCTATCGAGTGGTGGTATACCTCAACGATTTCACTACACATGAAGTACTGTAGTATTTCAGAATCCTACACCTCTTAGAAGAAGAATGGCAGACGACATAAAACTACATGTTTTCAAAGGAACTGGTTTAGAATATCCAGAGAAACATTGGTTTCATTGTGATGCGGTCTAGAATGTTAAACAAGTAGAAGACTGTTGGAATATTCACACCATCATTTTTGTATTTTGCATGCTTGCATGCAAATATGCATGTTGCATGCATTTTCATGCAACTGCATGCATCCAGTCATCATCATGGTGGTCCCCCCAGCACCTAGAGCTTGCTTCTAGCTCTTTTTTTCTTTCATGCAAAATTGCATGCTGCATGCATTTGCATTCCACTGCATGCATCCAGTCATCATCATGGTTGTCTCCCCAGCACCTAGAGCTTGCTTCTAGCTCTCCAGAGCCTGTCTTTAGCCCTCATTTGGCCTCCTACCTACCTAATGCCCCCTCCTTGACTTATCTGCTTAGATAGTGCACCTTTCTCACCTACCACTGTCAGTTAGAGTGCACTTACTCACCTACCACCAGTTACCACTCAGTTGGGGTGCCTTATCTCACCTACCGGGAGTTATCATTCAGTTAGTGCATTGATTGAGTAGTTCTTCCATTGATTGCTCATGTTGACTGCTTGTAGCTTCTAGTTAGCTAGTTCTGGAGTTCCACTTGACTATTTGAAAGTATCATGTGCCCTCCTTGGAGTCTCGATTCCTTGATTTATGCCTAGATCATTCTGTTAGACTTAGTTAGACACACTTGATTAACTCTTACCACTCATGAATGATACTACCGACTAGATGATGTCTCCATAGTTATTCATGCTAGACTCTGAGTTCATGGATTCGAATGACCTACTTGGCTAATTCAAATCCTATATATTGCTGCTTTGCATCCCATTGTATTGATTTACTTACATTCTTATTCATTGTATGATACTGAGATATTGTTCTATTCTACTGTGTTTATGAGTGATCATTGAGTGTCTCCTTCTCTTCTTCTGTGCAACATTCTTGATAGTTGATTGTGAGTTGCTACAGCTTCTAGATCTCTTGCATATTCTTACATGGTATCATAGCAGGAAGCAGCTATTCGAATTGAAGCCATTGTAGCAGCATTTCTTTGAGCATCTATCTTTCACTTGTGCACCAAAAGCCTATGAGTTTCCATAGCAAATCCTGGTGCTATTACTTGAATTCATTGGAGAAATCTAGTGAAGTCTATCCAGGTGTGAAGGACTTAGTCTATGTGCCAAGTGTTCTTAAGGTAGTGTTCACTCGAAGTGTAGCATTCTCCATCAGCACAACTCTTTTTGTTTTGCAGGTTTATTCACCCGTTCAGAATATTCTTCAATTATTCAAATTTCTCTGTTCAGATGGATCTAAAGCTTACATCTTCCAACTATGTTGAGTGGAAAGCCAAGATGGCTCTCTTTATGAGATCCAAGAGCTTCACCCGAATACTCAACGGAACGATGGTAGAACCAACTAGTGCAGTTGAAAAGTCTAAGTACTTGGATAGGCTTGATGAAGCAATTGGTATCCTCCTTCTCTCATTTTATGAATATCTTCACTTCCATGTCATCGATCTTACATCTCCTAAAGAGGTTTGGGACAAGCTCGAATCCCTTTTTGGACAGAAAGATGATATGCAAGGACACAAATTGGAGAATGAGATCATATGTTTGATTCCTAACAGCTTCAAATCTATTAATGCCTTTCTCACCAAGTTCAAAAGCTTGATATCACAGTTGAAAAGATATGAGATAGTGAAAGAAGACAAGCAACTTATACTTGCCATTCTCTCAAAGTTGGGGGCAAACTTCTCAATTTTTGTCTCTACTTTCCAGTTAGCTAGGTTGTCCATTCCAAGATGGAATTTTCCCTCATTTGATGATTTCATCCAATATCTTACTCAAGAGGAAGATAAGTTGATCTATATTGGAATAATCAAACCCAAATTGGATTTAGCTCTTACAGTTGCAGAGAGAGCGAATGGTAAAGGCCAGCAAAAGATTTCTGACAAGAGATCAAATGTTACAAGGCCTACAGATAGTTCATACCAATCAAATGGGGTTTCGAACTCAAGGAAGACCAAGCATTCTCAGAAGAAAAGATCCAAGTGCACATATTGTCTTAGAGGTTATCATTCTGAGAGTACTTGCATGAAGAAGACTATAGATTTGATGGCTCAGCTACTTGAGAAGAACAATCTTCCTATACCTACATGTACAAGGAAGAAAGATCCTGATACTGAACCTTCTGGATCCGAAGACAAAGAAAGATGTCATGCCTTCATGGCAAGTGCATCAACAGATTCTTCTTTCATCATAGATTCAGGAGCATCAAGACACATGTCTTCCTCCAAAGATCTCTTCTCCAGTTTTGAAAGCTCAGTTGGCCATTCCATCAAATTGGGTAATGATTCAGAATTCTCCTCTCAGGGGAGTGGAAGAATCAATCTTGACCAAGGTTACTTTTCTGATGTGCTTTATGTTCCTTCTCTTGCAGCAAATTTACTTTCAGTGTATCAAATGACTTATATTGGAGAACCCAAAAGAGTGATCTTTTCTCCAAATGAAGTTGAGATACAGTACATGGTTTCAGGAGAAATCATTGCAAAAGGAGTTGTAAATCATGAGACAAAACTCTATGAGTTTTCACACTTCTTACCTCTCTCAAAGGAGTTTGCTCTTCACTCTCATACTCATGAAGAGAGTCGACTATCTCATCTCAACTACAAGCTAGCTCAAAATGTGATTGATGGTCTTCAAATAGAAAAATTGCTCGTGGAACCTACAAAATTTGCTTGAAGAGCAAGGATCGATCTAAGAAGATTGAGAAAAAGAGGACTCTTGAAGAAGTGCGAATGCTAGATCCTGATCCACAAGAACCTAAAGATATAGCACCTATCAGTTCAACTCCTATGTCCAAATGGGCTAACACTACTACATCCACTAGTGATCTTGTTGAAGATCCATCATCATCAGATTCAGAGTTTTCAAATGATGAGCATGAGCCAATTTTACTTGCTTCTTCACATGATATTTTAGATCGAGATGATGGTGATGGAATGCTAGATCCAGATCCACAAGAACCTGAAGGCCTAGCAACTGATGATGAATATGAGCGAATGGGAGATCCAGATCCACAAGAACCTAAAGATCTCTCACCTGATATTCCTCCTCTTCCTCGATGGGCAGCCACTATACTTTGATCCGACAGTGATTTGGTTGGTGATCCACATGATCATAGAAGAACCAGATCGGGTTTTAGAATGGAAGGTATCATCCTTCTCACATTGCTGATCCATTTTCAGATCAATCGAGCCTTCTTCGAAAAAGAAGGACACTTACGTCCTTCAGGGGTGAGTAATGATATGCTACATTAGCATCCTTCAGTCTATTTTGAGGGAGGGCTTTCTTCCCACTGGGTTTTCCCTCTTTCCTCACTTAGTTTATTTAGATTGATTGTATGGGGTGACCTTTGGTCATAGTCACCAGGGCCCTATTTTTCAGATTTCAGTTATTACCTCATAGTACAGCTTGCGGGGCGGTGTTGGAATATTCACACAATCATTTTTGTATTTTGCATGCAACTGCATGCATCTAGTCATCATCATGGTGGTCTCCCCAACACCTAGAGCTTGCTTCTAGCTCTTATTTGCCTTTATGCAAAACTACATGTTGCATGCATTTGCATGCCACTGCATGCATTTGCATTCCACTGCATGTATCTAGTCATCATAATGGTTGTCTCCCCAACACCAGAGCTTGCTTCTAGCTCTCTAGAGCCTGTCTTTAGACCTCATTTGGCCTCCTACCTACCTAATGCACCCTCCTTGACTTATCTGCTTAGCTAGTGCGCCTTTCTCACCTACCACTGTCAGTTAGAGTGCACTTACTCACCTACCACTAGTTATCACTCAGTTGGTGCACCTTATCTCACCTATCGGGAGTTATCATTTAGTTAGTGCATTGATTGAGTACTTCCACTGATTGCTCATACTGACTGCTTGTAGCTTCTAGTTAGCTAGTTCTGGAGTTACGCTTGACTATTTGACAGCCTCATGTGCCCTCCTTGGAGTCTCCATTCCTTGATTTATGCCTAGATGGTTCTGTTAGACTCAGTTAGACACACTTGACTGACTCTTACCACTCATGACTGTTACTACCGACTAGATGATGTCTTCGAAGTTATTCATGCTAGACTCTGAGTTCATGGATTCGAATGACCTACTTGGCTAATTCGAATCCTATATATTGCTACTTTGCAGCCCATTGTATTCATTCACTTACAATCTTATTCATTGTAAGATACTGAGATATCGTTCTATTCTACTGTGTTTATGAGTGATCATTGAGTGTTTCCTTCTCTTCTTCTTTGCAACATTCTTGATAGTTGATTGTGAGTTGATACAGCTCCTAGATCTCTTGCAGATTCTTACAAAGACGATGCTATAAATCAAGCTCAACTAGTCACCACATTCAGAGATAGAGCTTTAACATGGTTCATGAAATATTATATTGGATAGAACATAACACTAGCGGATATCAAAACTACACTGATTAAAGAATTTAAGAATTCTAAATCATAATCTCAATGCATTACAGAGATAAAAGAGCTTAAAGAGAAACCTAATGAGACTGTGTGGTAATTTGATCAGCAATTCAAAGCCTTGTTGGATCAAGTTAGCTTTGAGATAGCACTGCAACAACACCAAGAATAGTTTATCACTGCATTGTTGCCCCACATTATATTACCATTGATGCAACATAAGGTTACCTCACAAACATAAGCATTGGAAATTGAGATGAAGCTAGAAGCTTCTCCCATAGGAGAAACCAACGCAGGAATGGTAAAGATACAGACACAACTAGCAAACCTGACGTTACAATTACATGATATACAAAAAAGAAAAGAAGAGAAGAGGTTTGGTGCACTAAATGTAAAGAATAAGGACACTCCAAGGAAAATTGTCCTGTATTCAGAGATTACCTTGCTAGTGGGGCACCAAATGCATTAAATCAACATCAAGGACCATGTTGATAGATTTGCCGATGTAGAGGAAATTGACTAGAGGACTGCTACCTACTTCAGAAGTATGTACATACACCAAAGAACCTGTATTGCACATTTTGTAAGTTAGTTATTCATGATGATACCAAATGTAGAGCATATGACCTTATGGTAGAAAGAAAACATGATGTCTACAGAGTCCAAAGAGAAGCACAAAATAATAATGAGAATGCGTAGTATGATCAAGGTACATACAAAGGATGTGGTGGATTTAGAGGAAGAGGACGTAATATTGGCCAAGGACTAGGAAAAGGTCATATTTTCTATTATAATTGCGCTCAACCTAGACATTTGGAAAGAGATTTTCAGAACCCATGCACTACTTGTAAGTATTGTAAATCCTATGAACATATCATTGAAGCATGTCCCATTTTTCTAGGAAAAATGCAAGAAAAAAGACCAGAAGGATAGAACCAGAATATTCAGCGGATCACAGCTGAGAAAAGAAACGAAGATAGCAATGCCCATGTTATGACGCGAAGTGGAGATTTGACTGGAGATGATAGAACAAACGAGATTTTTTCTAAAAAAAATGCAAGAAAAAAGACCAGAAGGATAGAACTAGAATATTCAGCTGATCACAACTGAGAAAAGAAATGAAGATAGCGATGCCCATGTTATGACGTGAAGTGGAGATTTGATTGGAGATGATAGAACAAACGAGGCTTCGACTTCTAATAATTATATAAATGGATCAAAACCTACTGATGGGCTTCGGTGAGAAAAATAGTTGGGAAGAAACTTGTATTTAACCCCAATAGAGAAAAATAAGTATTCATGGAAGCAAGGAAATAATTTCAGTACTTAGGATCTTCGACCGCAAGGATCCCTTTGCGAAGTGAAAAGAAACCTGTACTAGGTATGCCATCCTTGTATCATGGGTCATGAGCTTCGCCAAAGCAGACAAGTCCGGTAACATAGTTTCTACAGAGGTGCATAAAACTGCTAAGGCATGAGCATGCCTTAAAAGAGTTACAGAATGTACTAGGATACTATGAACAATGTAATACAGTGAACAACGAACATATAGCAGTTCATCAAATTAAGAACCATAAGAGGACATGAAGAGAAATGAGGCTAAATGCATAGATCAGATATTTTGAAATGAACCAGGTCATTCTTGACTTAGGTTCAGAGGTGAACATGCTAACAAAACAAACATGGGAGTAGATGGGGAAACCAAATTTATCTTGGTCACTTATACAGTTGAGATTAGCTAACCAACAAAAGGTTATACCTTTTGGGATATTGTCAAGTGTTCTTGTTAACATTAATGTAGTCTGAAGTAAAGCATAATTTGAGGTCATTGAGATCATAGATGACAATAATACTTATCCTTCATTATTATGGATTGACCAGGCAATTGATAACCTCACAATTATCAACATGAAGAAAAAACAAGTGATATTCACAGGACAGGATATCAAGGTTATCACACCCCTGGATCCTTCACAAGGAACCAGGTATGTTGAGCCAATAAGAGAAGAATGCAGAGCTCAAGAAATTGATAACATCTATGAGATGACAATTAATCAAGAAGTTTATGTTAATCCTATAGAGGATGGAACATTAATCTGGAGATGTGACAGTTCTTGCATATCAAAATTAGACGCGGGATTGGAAAAATGGCAGAGAAGAATGCAAAAAGTATCAGTTAGAAGATGTGCAAAGATAACAAAGTCACACTGCTGGATTGGAACAAATGTAAGTGCAATTCCTACTTACAATGGTTTAGGTAATATACATGCACTCTTTCATGAATATCTAACATATGTTTCAGAAGAACATAGGTTACTAGCTCTAGATATAGCATTGAGAGCTACACCTACAAGATGGTGGGCTGTGCATAAAGACAAAATGAGCACATGGAAATAATGTAAGCACTTAATGGAAATTAGATTTGCTGAACAAACTGAGAATATACAACCAAAATACAGTGGATAGACTGATCCTAGAGATCACATTGAATCTTTCTTAAAAGCATGGAAGCATATACCAAAGACAAAATGGGTCCATATGTTTTTGCACACATTGGATCTAGTACCAAAAAACTAGTATACATAAACAGAACTTCGACATGGTACAATATATTGACATATAATGATAAAGACTTTTCAGCTAACTTTCAATTTTGAGGATTACTCTCCGAGTATTAATGAAGCGTTACAAATCATTAAAACGAAAATATTTGATGATGTCACGTTGCCTATGTATAAACAACCAGATTGGGAAATACAGTTGGACCATGCCCTTGAGTGTTATAATTTGTCATAAGATGAAGATAAAAACGAATATGAAGATCCTCACGAAGTAAATACACCAGAATATGAAGGAAAACACGATGTACAAGGACCCGATTTAGAAATTCCAGATATAAGTAACCCCATTAAGACTAAGAAGATCAATATTGGAACCGATGATGAACCAAAGTTTGCAATCCTACTGGGTGAATATCATGAGTTGTTCCCTACCAAGTTTTCTGAAATGAAAGGCATTTTAGGTGACTTGGGAGTTATGAATATACCTCTCAAGCAGGATGTGAATCCTATCAAGCAAAGAATGTATAGACTGAACCCCATATATAAAGAAATAGTAAAATCAAAAATTGATAAAATGCTTGAGGCAGGAATCATTGAACCCGTAGAAGAGTCAAAATGGATAAGTCACAAGGTGATTCAAGATAAGAAAGTTAAATGAGAAATCAGAATTTGTGTGGATCTGAGGAAACTGAATGATGCATCTCTACATGACCCGTTTCCTACGCCATTTACATATGAAGTACTAGATAATGTAGCTGGAAAGGAAGCATACTCTTTCACTGATGGATTTTCGGGCTACCATCATATCAGAAATGCTGTAGAAGACAAACACAAGACTACATTTGCTACTAAATGGGGATCATTTTAGTACTCTGTTATGCTTTTTGGATTGAAGAACACACCTGCTATATTTTCAAGAGTGGTTGTAGATGCATTTAAGGATTATATTCATAAATGATTAGAAGTTTAATTTGATGACTGGACAGTATTTGGCCTTTTGAAGAACCATCAGATGAACTTAAGGATGATGTTAGCGAAGTGTAGAAAGTATCAGATTTCCTTGAACTTGAAAAAGTGTGTTTTTTGTGTTCCTTATAGTATTTTATTGGGACACATAGTCTATAAACAAAGATTGATGGTTGATCCAACAAAGATATCGATAATAGTAACCTCCTAGCACCTAATTCAGTTAAGCAGCTATGCACTATATTGGGACACACAGGATATTATAGAAAATTCATTAAAGGATATGCACAAATAACCACACCTATGGAGAAAATATTGAAAAAAGAAGTGAAATACAACTAGACTGAAGATTTCAAAAAAGGATTATACACACTGAAAGAGAATATGGTTACAATGCTTATTCTAGCCTTTCCTGACTGGAACAAGCCATTTCATGTACATGTAGATGATTCATCTATAGCACTTAGCATTGTACTAGCACAACTGGGTGATGGAGGCATCGACCATCCTATTGCATTTTCAAATAGAAATATATCTTCAACATAAAATAATTACACCACAACATAGATGGAAGGATTAGCTATGGTGTAGGCATTGCATAAATTCAGACACTATTTTCTAGGTTCGCACTTTGCATGTTCACTGACCATTCAGCTTTGAAGTACTTGGTCAACAAGTCAGTGTTAGAGGGAAGAATATGCAGATGGCTCTTACTTTTTTAAGAATATGATTTTGAGATCATAGTGAAACCACGAAGATTGAATGCAGGACCTGACCATCTTTCAAGAATTGAATCAGGAGAAGAACCTAATACTTTGGAGGATAATATGCCAGATGCGTAGTTGTTTTCTATTCACATAGCAAATGAATACTTCAAGGACATTGCAGAATTTATAACTATAGGGTTAGCACCCGCAGAACTTACTATGCAGCAGAAGAAACAATTAGTGGTAAGATCAACTGATTTTACCTTGATTGCAGGACAACTATACAAATTGGGACCAAATGATGTATTGCATAGATGCGTTATAGAACACGAGAGAACCATTATACTTGTTGAATCATATTCAGGAGTATATGGAGGACATTACGCAAGAAAATATACTACGCAGAATATTTTGAGAGCAAGACTATGGTGGCCTATTATACATAAAGATTCAAAAGAATATTGCAGGAATTGCGATGTATGCTAGAGAACAAGACATCCATCTCGTAGAGATGAGATTCCACTGATGCCACAATTGACATTGCAAGCCTTTGATAAATGGGCTATTGACTTTGTGGGACCTATTAACCCACCAGGGAAGAGAACTAGCTCGAGATACATTATTACAGCTATAGATTACCTAACTAGATGGGTAGAAGCAAAACCAGTGAAGGACTGTAGCGCAGTTACCGCCGCGTAGTTCATTCTTGAGAATATTTTGACAAGGTTTGGATGTCCAAAGATTCTAATGAGTAATCAGGAAACCCACTTCCTGAATAAGAATATTGAACCCCTAGCAGACGAATTTCACATCTAACATCAGAAGAGTACACCATATCATCCACGAGCTAATGGCACTATAGAAGCCTTTAATAAATTGTTGGAAAATGCATTAACCAAGGTATGCAATATGAACAGGGATGACTGGGATCTCAGAATACCAACAATATTGTGGGCATATAGGACAACCTGTAAAAAGTTGACAGGCCATACACCTTTCAGGTTAGAATATCAACAATATTGTGGGCATATAGGACAACTTGTAAAACGTTGATAGGCCATACACCTTTCAGGTTAGCATATGGACAGGAAGCTGTCATGCCCATGGAATACATGGTACAAATATTGAGAATTGCGGCATTTACAGATATGGTCGATGATGAGACACTGGATGAAAGACTACTACAGTTAATTGGATTGGAGGAAGACCGCTTCATTGCAAGATTTCACCAACAAGTGCAGAAAGACACAGAAAAGGTATGGCATGATAGACACATCAAGCAAAAATTATTCTAGGTAGAAGACCTTGTCCTCCTTTATGATAACAAATTTATGAAATTTCCTGGAATATTCAAAATGCATTGGTTAGGACCATACATTCTCAAGAATGTTACAAATGGTGGCACAGTTCAGTTAGCCACATTACTAGGAAGAAACATGCAAGGACTTGTTAATGGGAGTAGATTAAAGCCTTATAGGGATGACCTTACTCCTACAGGAATAAGTTAAGCAACAAAAGAATGTTTTAAGTGTCAAGTGCAGGTGAAATTGGACACTAAAACATGGAAGAGAGTCTGCACACAACAGTTTTGTTAGAATGCGAAGTTTACAAGATTTGAAGTTGTGCTGCGAAGCACACATAGCAAGTCAAGTTGCGAAGTTCAGTCCAAAGGAAGAATGTAGTGTTGAGAAGTTCAGCCAGAAGAAGGGAAATGAGAAGTGAACCTTTCCACTCACCTAACCTCCTTTGAAGCTAGACGAAACTAGCCATTATAGTTTTGATCGGAAACTAGTCGTTATACAGTACTTTTGGGAAACCAGAATTTTCTGTGTTAAGACATATTTATCCATTGAAGACACATTTAATGAAAGGAAAAGACCAAGATCTAAGAAAGATTTGTCCAATGAACATATAATTTAATGTTAACTTATCTTTTTTTTGGGCGCGTCTTAGTGAAGCTATGGCTATAAATAGTAAAGACCGCATAGTTACCTATTTTACCGTGACTTTTAATTTTTACTACGAGTAATTTCTAAGTTTTTACCAGTTGCGAATAGAGCATTCTGACAGTTTATGTCTGAGCAAGAAATCCTATAAGATATATTAAGAGAATTCCATCAGTCTGGTATAGAAGGAATTATGAAGACTCCTATGAAGAAAACAGTGCCAGAGAAAGGTGGGACTTCTAGAGCCTCACTACGATATGCACCAGAGCAGGAACAAAAAGATAAGCAAAAATCTACAGAACCAGAGAAGCCGAAGACTACAGAAACTACGAAAGATTTTCCGCTAGAGAAACCTCATCAGAGGTCGATTATGCTGATACCTGAGTACATCCCTCCGAGAAGAGATGATGCTCTGGTAGTCATATTGGAAAAGAATCCACAATACGAGATCCTGTTGCTGTCGATGTCACCTCACGTTTGAGGAAAGGATAATTTTCTAGGAAAGATTCTAGAATGCAAGTTCTCAGATCATGATTTGTTGCACGAAACGAAATACCCACAATTTCATCTGGATCAGTACATGTGCAAACATTATGATGACGCCACCAAGAAAACAACAATTCAAGCGCAAGACTGGATTGCACCATTGCAATCCTCATGATTTTTGAATCTATTGTGAATTCTGCATGTTGAACGAAGTCCAGAGCTCACCGCAGTCGTGAGGACATTGATGTCATGTTTTCACCAGGGTTACTTGTGGTTGGACCATGAAATTGACATCAACATTGACCTTATCTACATGACTACGCACTAAAGCAAACGAGGCACTGACCCTGCAGCTGAATTTGTAGGCAATAATAAAGATAAAGAAGTTGCAAGGAGGATCAAAAGCGAATTTGGATTGGTAAAAGGAACCCGTGGATATCAAGCAAATCAGATGAACGATGTTGCCACGAGGTTCACATTTTAGTTTCTCATAGGAAAAGAACTAAGGAAATGAAGACCGGCCAAAGTACCAGCTGTTGCGATCTCCTTAGCTGTTAAGGCTAAGGATGGGTTACAATTCAATTGGGTGAGCTACCTTTTGAATGAATTCTTAGATGATGTAGTAGATGCGCAAGAAACCAGATATCATTTTCATTGTAGCTGGCTGATATCCTTGATCGCATTCATGGGCTGGAAAGAGCCGAAATATCAACAAAATGTATCGACGTTCACTGGATATTTCTGTGGACCAATATATGCGAACATGTAGAGCAATTCCAAGACAGATAGACAAAGATTGAATAATGTGCAGTTTTACACATTCTAGGAGAAATTGTGTGAAGTAATCAGGTGTACTTCACACATTCCAAAGGGAATAACGAAAACATACATCCAGAAGATGAGATTTAAGGTGGGCCTTCACTTTATCTTCATACATCCTAGAGAACCAAATAACCCAGAATGGTATGAGGGTTAGTATCATCTAGATGCACAAAAGATTGACCTCGTCATTGAGGATTGGCTGCCCGAATCGAAAATTGATGCACCAATGACATTGATCACAACATCTGAGGAAAGCATCAATGAAACGGACAACCCAAATCAGGATCAAGAACAAGAAAAACAATAGGTTAGAGACTTTCCAGAAGGATATAAGAGGAAGAATCCCGACACAGATGTGCCGGAAGGTCCGAAAAGGAAGAAGCATAAAGCAAGTAAGAATCTGCTCGAAACACAGTTGCATGATGATGAATACGACTACATCACAACCAGAGTCCATAATCATATTGAAGAGACACTTGCAATGAAAGATATTCAGTAAGAGCAACTCCAAGCAAGCATGATAGAGAGCATCGCAGAACTAAAGAGCATGGTATCAAGGGTATAGAAAGTCCAGAGAGACTTAATAAGGGAATCAGACTCTGAATACAGATCGAAGGAGTCAAGCCAAAGAAAAATAAAAGCGCCTACACTCACAATGCGACCTTGGTTAGTTCGGATAGAGCCAGCGAACGTCATATTTCCATCTAAGGAAATAATTGAAGGTGCGAAGTAGCTTGCACATTTGGATATCAACGTGGGAATGTTTCCCATTGAAGGACTACATGACCTACACTTGCATGTGGTATAAGAAATCAAGGAAAGATATATGATTTCCTACAACTAGCATCTCAAGTTAGAATAAAGTTATAAAGAGTTGGTAAATGAATGCAAAGCGAAGACCAATGAGCTAGCAAATGCTCATGAGAAGCAAAAAAAGGTAAAGAAGGCTGTAGCAGAAGTTTGCGCAAAGATCCAAGATTTCAAAGAAGAGCCGGAAGTGGAAGAAACCGTTGTTAATATTGGTGCTACAATAGACAATATCAAAGAAAAAATGGAAGATATGGAGATTGGTTATAAATAAAATATTGCTGACGTAGAGTCAAGGAAACAACTTGGCACTCTTCCAGAAGTGAAAGAAGCAAGGGTTGAAGAACTGAAGCCTTCAACAGAGAACATCTCCATAGAAGTTGGGAGATGTCAAGACTTTATAGAAGAAGTGACTAAGTCATGGGCCATGCTGCAAGAAGACCCAGACTTAAAGACAATATAGGATGAATTCCAAACAAAGCAGAAGGACTTCGACACAATGAAAATGGCTAGGAAGGATTTTCCGCCAAGGAAAAGAATACATAAGTTTACAGAGACAAAGGAACTTCAGAAAGAGTTGAAGGAATTGACAGCGAAGGAACCTGAAACTTCAGTGAAGTTGCAACCTTTGTAAGAAGAGGCATTGACACTCTCTGAAAAGATAGAGGAAAAGCTGCAAGAGCTTCGAATAACAGAGAGCACAGTAAAGGACCAAGTGCAATAAACTATCTCCGCGATGTTACTCGACACGGTCAAATAATTTGAGAAAGAGACTAAGGAGGCCTTTGCGAAGCTGAGCACAACACACCATGAGTTTGTAGCAAAGATGAGCACTCCAAGTGTTGCGAAGCAAAAGAATCCTAGTGTAAGTGGCTTGGGGACGAGCCACAAGTATGTCTTAGGGGCCTGTTGGGTGCAGCCCAAGTAAAACAAGTTTTGGAAACAAAGTACAGTTAGGCGAGGCCTAAATTTGACCAATTTTGGAGATAAGAGACTCCGCAATTCTCGGGAAGAGGGTATGGAGTGAATTACAGTCGATAGGAAAGGAACCTGTTTCCTTAGTAAAGAAAAATTAATAAGGACAACCATAGGTGGTTTAAGCAGTTAAAGACCAAGCGACGACCTGATTGCTACAGGAGCAAAAAGTAAAGAAGAAAAATGGTGTAAAGGACGTGGCACTGTAGTGTCAGAGCCGCGCGGTCAGAACTACATTGTAAGAAGAAGCGTCAGAGTCAGAAGAAGCAATACTAAAAGGACAATGAAGTTAAAGCTAAGCATGGTCTACAGGAGAACCACGGCGTTTTTGGGTTTAAGGGTACTATGGGGGTTGACCATAGTTATTGTAATATGTAACCTTCGGGCACATCTATATATATGGGTAATTTTGTATAAGGAAGGGTTGGGAAGTTAGGAAAAGTTTGACATTAGAATATTGTAGATCTAGACTAAGAGAGAACAGACTCTACAACTGAGTTTGTAGAGATCTGATTGTAGAGAAGCGTCTGTAACTAAGTGCGCAAAATGGAACATTTACCCTTCCAAGTAATATAATAACAGTTCCTGTGGATGTAGCTCCCTCCTGGGGGTGAACCACATAAATCTGTGTGTTATGTATGAGTTTATGGCATGTTTTGAGTTCATGTTCTTATTTTTTTATGTGTTTTCTTTCATGTATATGCAAATGGAAATCATATGTTAAGTAATCGGAACACGTGAATGAATACTACGAAGTAACACTAAGTATGATGAATGCGTAGTTAACCGGTAAATATAATAGTGATTTAACGTAGTTCTATTGCGAGGCCGCATACCACATCCCCGCATCACCACGGTTACAAAAACCTGATTCTGTAATCCCCCATACTTCGCTTCAGGTGAGACGTCAATCTGTTTACAGGTTGATGCCGAAAGGGCCAGTGAAAGGGGTTTTGTTGTGTCTACAATATCTTCGTTGAACCCTAGTCATCCCAGGAATACCAACAAATATTGATCTAACTTTTCTTCGTTCTATTCAGTCAAGAAATATTGATCTAACTTTTATTGGTTTTCATGGAGCAAGGTTTGAGTGAAACAACCATTGAGCATTGGAGTTCTCCCAATCCTCTTTTGTTTTTGTTTTTTTTTGCAAAATAAAAGTATATATATATGTTTAAAAGCAAATGCAAAGAAACTAGGTATGGAGATATCTAAGATATCGAATGTGTTTTTTTATCTTTTATCTTTTTATTTATTTAGCATGAATTGACCCTTATGTGCATACAAAATAATATTTTTTTTTGGAGACATGCTTTTAGAGGATTTTTTTTTTTTTAAATTTGTAACAACCATAGAAATGTAAATCAAGATTCATGCAAAAATGAAAAAATAAGTTCAATTGTTGAGTTCAATGCAACTAAGTAGAAAATTTAAACCCGCAAAAAAATTGTATAGGTCAATTTACGCATCTACATGGAAGATGCATGGAGGAGCACTAGAATTTGATATAAATATAAAAAACTATGGATATAGGAGTTTCTTGAACATTTTCTTCCTAGTTGGTCTGCAAGTGGTATAAAATAAATATCAAACTATGAAGGCCCCATGAGGAATTCATTGGGTAAGAAAATATGGTGGGAAAATTGCTCACGCCATAAAAATGTGAACCTCAACAATCGAATAAAGGAACATCTCACATTAAATAATTCAAACAACTCTAGGAATTTAAAAGGACAGATCACATTTATGGGTGGAGGCACAATGGAATAGGAATTTAAGAGCACATCTCATCAAGGGGAAGATCACATTTATGAATTTTATTATTTTCTTTTGATTTTTTATTACCCATTTTCATGGCCTTGTGCCAATGAAAGCTTAGATAAATCCCATTCATGAAGAAAATTATTCTAAAAAAAGAATATTTTATAAGTTCAATGATTTGGAGGTATAAATCCAACCGACGATTTGGAGTTTATTCCTTGGAAGTAGTTAGGACTGGTATGAATCCATCCCATTATTTCGAGGT